>CM048917.1:590446-1105446 GCA_026686955.1 Epinephelus cyanopodus
TATGTGAGTGCACAGAATGAATGGATGTACAGTATTGCGTGTGTGTGTGTGTGTGTGTGCTGTGGATCATATGTCAGAGTAAGACAAGGGAGGGTTGCGTCTGCGTCATAGAGGAACCCCATTAGACAGGATGAGCCTTTTAGTGCTATTGAGCCGCGCGGCTCGGCCATGTCAGACGCTAAATCACAGTTCACACAGACAGACGCTGGGACTCAACACACCAACCTACATCACTACTTTCTATCTGCACATCCTCCGTGCTGCACGACGCACCGCTGCAGACCGACCAGGAGAGCAACAACTGTTTAAACATCAAACTTCAGTTTTCATATTCAGCTTCAGCCCAAACTCTGTGTCCTGCACCGCCTGGTCAGAGCCGAGCAACGGCCAGGAAAATGTCTTTATTGTACATTTCTACAGCCCACAGAGAGAGACGACATGTGTATGACACTATGCTGAAACTTTATCATTTGTTCATGTCAACATCAACACTGCAGCAATAGTCCTGGATCAACATGACGATGGTCCTGGATCAACATAAAGATGGTCCTGGATCAACATGACGATGGTCCTGGATCAACACGACGATGGTCCTGGATCAACATGACGATGGTCCTGGATCAACACGACGATGGTCCTGGATCAACACGATGATGGTCCTGGATCAACACGACGATGGTCCTGGATCAACATAAAGATGGTCCTGGATCAACACAACGATGGTCCTGGATCAACACGACGATGGTCCTGGATCAACATAAAGATGGTCCTGGATCAACACAACGATGGTCCTGGATCAACACGACGATGGTCCTGGATCAACACGACGATGGTCCTGGATCAACATAAAGATGGTCCTGGATCAACACAACGATGGTCCTGGATCAACACGACAATGGTCCTGGATCAACATAAAGATGGTCCTGGATCAACACAACGATGGTCCTGGATCAACACGACGATGGTCCTGGATCAACATAAAGATGGTCCTGGATCAACATAAAGATGGTCCTGGATCAACATAAAGATGGTCCTGGATCAACACAACGATGGTCCTGGATCAACACGACGATGGTCCTGGATCAACACGACGATGGTCCTGGATCAACACAACGATGGTCCTGGATCAACATAAAGATGGTCCTGGATCAACATAAAGATGGTCCTGGATCAACACGACGATGGTCCTGGATCAACACGATGATGGTCCTGGATCAACACGAGCACGGCAATCCTGCAAAATAAAGTTTTGACCAGTCTTTTTAAAAGGAGGGAAAATGTGTCTTTCAAAGATCTTTGCAACTGAAAAACGACGTCATCCTAATGCTGAATATAAGTGAACAATATTTTAGCCTATTGGGGAATTTACTTGTTAGCGTAGCCGACATGGTTAGCAAGCTAACTCACTAACTCTGCCGTAGCTTTTTGTTCAATTGTTGTAACTTCAATTTGGAAAACTTTGTTCAGAAGAAGCACAGGAGCGGCACACTGATGATGTCAGAGAGCTGTGATTGGTTGATTGCAGTGTTGGTCCAGGAACACGTCCTACTGGGCAAAATCACACTGTGCTTTCAGCAACACTGTGGTTAAGGTGTGGTCAGCGTCAGGCGCAGAAACACCTGGTTCTGCTTTGGAAAACTTCATGTTTTGGCTAAAAAGGTTTTTGGTTGAGGAGGAAACAGTCGTGCTGACAGATCACTGCAATATACAGAGAGGAGTCACTGAAACACACCCAGTGCTGTTTGTTGGTGTTGAACTATAGCCCCTTTTATGCTGCCAGGTTTTCTGCAAATTTTGGGCCATTTTGCCGGCAAGCTGCGAGCGTTTAGACACACAGAGCCGGATTGGCGAGTTGATCCGAGGTGCCCAATTTTCCGCCTCGTAGGGTAGACATATTGGTGGAACCCTTTTGGTTTAAACAGTCCAAGTCAGCCCTCTGCCACAGGAGGAGCTGTTGATGACTTGTGGGAGGAGCTGTTGATGACTTGTGGGAGGAGCTGTTGATGACTTGTGGGAGGAGCTGTTGATGACGCCACACGTGCGAGCCACTGGCGGTGGATAAACAGGAAACAGCTGATAGCAGGAATTAGCGAGCAGCTAGTAGTAAGAGGGAAACACAAACCTGACAGACACTGTAAAGATGAGCAACTGGGGAGACAAGGAATTGCGCGCCCTCCTTGTCCTCGCAAACGAAGAGGCCATTAACCGTCAGATGACGGGGACGGTGAAGGACGGGCCGACTTACGAGAGAATCGCCGAAGGACTGACCAGCCGCGGCTTCACTCCCACGTCACTGTTTACGTCACACGCTGAGCTACACGTTTTGTTACTTGCTCACGCCCCCCATTGCCCCGAAAAAGGCACATTCTGTATAAACAAAAGTAGGTAGGCGGCATTTTGCTGCACTCCCCGATTTTGTTTTCATACTGCCAATGCTGAAAAAAGGCTGATTGGGCTTTCCTGCAGATTTGCACAATTCCTGTTTAAAAAGGGCTTCTGTCTGCAGCTCGACAGGCGTCTCTCTGTCACACCATCCACCATCCCCTCTGTCTGCTTTGGGTTGTTTATCTTTTGTTTGTTTGTTTGTTTCTGGTTTGTGGTTTATTTGTTTCCTTTGTTGTGATAGATATTTGCCACAACTAGTATTTGTAATTACTTTTTATAAATCTTCTGGCTGCTGATAAAAAGAGAGTAAAAACACCTCAAACATCAGTCAACCAACTTTTGTTTCAGGAGAAAATCCGTTCCTAAATATCAACATGTGAGCGACTGACCGTTTCCTCGGCCACTGTCAGGCTGAGACGACGTCGCTGTTCCTTCCACGTGTTGTGTAACGTACGTCACTGCTGAGTTTGTCTCCACACTGCAGGTGACATGAAACCACGAGTCTGAACTCTCCTGAGATTCTTCACAATTACGTCTGTTTGCACTCAGGTTTATTTACATGTTACAACTGTAAACTGACCAGTTTGACTTTCTACATACCAGTCTGAGCACAAAGAGAATAAAGTGTGTGTGTGTGTGTGTGTGTGTGTGTGTGTGTGTGTGTGTGTGACTGTATCTTTACTGTCTGTGTGTGCTGACGTGTACGTGCTGGTGTTTTCAGCGTGGGCGTTCCCTCTGGGTCGTCTTCTCCTCGGGGAGCTGCAGGCCGCCCTGACTCCTCTGAAGTTTCCTTCACTTCCTGAATAAACTTTAGAGCGGTGAAGTCGATACGGTAACCTTTGATGGCGGGCCTCCCCCAGCTGACATCATCACGCCCACCCTGCTGGAACTTATTACCAGGGACACGGGGACGTCCGCCGCCGCTGCATCTGATGCTGCTTCTTATTGGGTGTGAACTAACGTTGTGCTGTGTGACTCGAGTCTGTGAAGCAGCTCATGTGTAAATGTACAGCACAGCTGCAGGAGTGATGCTGACACACACACACACACACACACACACACACAAACACACACACACACAAACACACACACAGAGTTATTGATATAACTGGACTGATATAACTGTGTTTTATGTCAGTGTGATGTTAAAGTCACCAGATTTCAGTATCTGCAGAACACACACATATGTAGGCGCTCACACACACACACACACACACACGCACACACACACGAGCAGAAAGACGTGTTCACTCTGCTGTGTGTTCACCTCATGATGTCGGTCAGACGGGAGCTGAGGGCGCATGTTAGGATGAATAATTGAAAGGTGCAGAGCTGAGCAGGGTTCGGAGCACCTGTTGGCAGAATCAGTTTGAAATCACCTGAAACGAAGAGTTTGTTGTGTCTCGTTTTATCAGAATGTCATAGTTCACCTGAGCTGATTGGAGGATTATTGAGATCACCTGTCACTCAGTCTGACTCTGAACTGACAGCAGCTCGGTTCATTTCCCTCTGAGCCAATCAGAGTGTGACCATGCCCCTTCCTCAGGACTTAAGAGAGGTGAGGAGAGACACACCCAGGACGTGCTGGTCCTTCCTCCACCTGATGCAGACCTCATGTCAGCAGATAACATCAGACAGAGATTTAGTTCACTCTCAAACCTCAGAGGAGGAATTGTGACACAACAACTTCCTGCTCTGTCGCCTGCATCACAGCACGTCATCGTGTTTTCCAGTTCCTGGTCGTCTGCCAATAACCTGACACCCACAGGTGTTATTCTCTGATTTTATTTATAGGCTCATTTTCATTAAACGCCAAAACAGCTCCAACAAATAAATGTGTTTGTTTACTGTCAAAAAAACGTTTATCATTATTAAAGAGGCATTTCTTCATCGTGAGATTTGTTTCTCCAGGTGAATATCATTCATATTACGAGGTGAGGAACCTGTTGTGATTTCCTCCAGACCAGCTGCAATCTGAAATCATCAGTGTAACAAAAGACTAAACACTGAATCAACCAATAATGCTCATGACCTGCAGCTGCTACAGAAAGCTAAATATTAACCTATCACAACTCAGATCCTCTCTGTGGCACATCTGAACCTCCTGCTGATGCTTTTAGAGGCTCATCTACTAAACTGCATCAATTATGTAAAAAACACTCCGCTGATTTTACAATAATAATCATGTGGCTCTTTGTTTTCTGTCTGTTCTCTGATCTCATACAGGTGTCTGTCCTCTGTGAGTCACCTGCTCGTCCTCGTTGTTGTCCTCGTTGTCGTCCACCTGCCCTCACAGCTGCTCCTCATTAACTCATCAGACACTCAGGTTTTATTCAGGTCACTTTATATCAGTTTCTTGATTGGTCCAAAATTTCTTTGAGGTTTATTTATTTATTTTATTTAATGCAGTGAAGAAATTAAACTGTTGTATTTTATTTAACTGTAGTTGTTCCTCAGTTTGACAGCTGCAAAGACACTTTTTTAAACTTTAGTTTCCTCCCTGTCACACGAGTCATAGAAACCTCAGAGCAAAGGTCTTTGTCGAAACCCATGAACGCAGAAAGGGAGAAAATGAGTGATTCCCAAACAGGAAACCTTTTTGTTTGCTGAACATTAAAATAAATCCATGTTTGTCACAGGATACATTCATCATCAGGTTGCAACCACTTCACCCAAAACCTGATTTCTTTTTTTTTGTCAAGTTTTATTTTTACAGCCCCAAACTATAACTTCACCTCAGAGAGCTCAACAATCTGCACAGCATGTAACCTCTCCATCTTTAGACCCTCTGCAGACCTCATAAATATCTGCCGTGGAAAAGTCTGTTCAGGGAAAACTCCAGTATTTCTGTCAATCATATGTCAAACTTATATTTTTGTAACACAGTGAGTACTTTACATTTTGGTCCTCTGAGTAATTCTGCAGGTGAAACTTCTGCACTGTTTGAGTAAGTCGTGTGTGAAGTCGTCGCAAACCGGTGCTTGGTCAGTGACATCCGGCATTAGACACAAAAAAGCTGTCCTTCTACGTCAGCAGGATACACAGCCGGTCGCTGTTATTGTTAAAAGGCACCCAACAGCATCAGGCAGAAACACAGCGGGACAACAACGTAAGTTAAAGCAGCGGGAATCCAAGTAGGGGTTCAACAGCCACAGACGCATTTCCTGTCAGATTGTAAAGCCTAAACCTGTTCTTTTTTCCTAAACCCAACCACGTGTGCTTGTTAGCTAAACATAACCACGTGTGTGTGTTGGCTAAACGTAACTACGTGCGTGTGTTGGCTAAACGTAACCATGTGTGCGTGTTGGCTAAACGTAACCACGTGTGCGTGTTGGCTAAACGTAACTACGTGTGTGTGTTGGCTAAACGTAACCACGTGTGTGTGTTGGCTAAACGTAACCACGTGTGCGTGTTGGCTAAAACATAACCACGTGTGTGTGTGTTGGCTAAACGTAACCACGTGTGCGTGTTGGCTAAACGTAACCACGTGTGCGTGTTGGCTAAACGTAACCACGTGTGTGCGTGTTGGCTAAACGTAACTACGTGTGTGTGTTGGCTAAACGTAACCACGTGTGTGTGTGTTGGCTAAACGTAACCACGTGTGCGTGTTGGCTAAACGTAACTACGTGTGTGTGTTGGCTAAACGTAACCACGTGTGTGTGTGTTGGCTAAACGTAACCACGTGTGCGTGTTGGCTAAACATAACCACGTGTGTGTGTGTTGGCTAAACGTAACCACGTGTGCGTGTTGGCTAAACGTAACCACGTGTGCGTGTTGGCTAAACGTAACCACGTGTGCGTGTTGGCTAAACGTAACCATGTGTGCGTGTTGGCTAAACATAACCACGTGTGCGTGTTGGCTAAACGTAACCACGTGTGCGTGTTGGCTAAACGTAACCATGTGTGCGTGTTGGCTAAACGTAACCACGTGTGTGCGTGTTGGCTAAACGTAACTACGTGTGTGTGTTGGCTAAACGTAACCACGTGTGTGTGTTTGTTAAACGTAACTACGTGTGTGTGTGTGTGTTGGCTAAACTTAACTTTGTGTGTGTGTTGGCTAAATGTAACCACGTGTGTGTGTGTGTGTGTGTGTGTGTGTGTGTGTGTTAAAGGAAAAAAACATCAGTTGGTGGTGTTGTACTGATGTGGTGCTTTTATTTTGAAAGAGACTGTATCAAACTGTACATCTCCTGTGAAAACAGAAGTGTATCTTGAAAACAGACAATGCATGTAACAGGCTGAAGTTGACACGGCGTCCCGGAACGTCAACAACCAACACACCCAGGGCACCTTGGACGCCATATGTTGATGACCAAACGTGGACATGTGACGAGGTTGCAGTGAGGATGTGTGTCAGGAAGTATTTTTATGGGCTGTGGTTTCTCTATTTCACTAAAGTATCCGAGTACTTCTCCCATCACAGTGGGCCTGATGTCCTGTCAGAGGGACAAAGAGTCCCGTCTCTCTGCTGTGATGATATTAAAGTTCAGTATGAAATAAAAGCCACAGAACACCATGTTGTTTGTGGAGGAGACGCTCGCTGTGTCTCGGTGTGTCTCAGCTGACAGCTGCTGCTCTGCTCTCTCCTCCTACACTAAAACAATTAGAGTGAAGTTGCTTCATATTGGCTCTTAAATCCAATACTTATATTCATCGCTGTTTTACCTTCAATAACTCGTAAAGAAAACCATTAAGCTGACTGATGGAGCCGCGGTGACTCTCTGGTTCCACAGGCTGAGGAGCCGCCCACGGAGAGACGTTCACACCAGATGAAGGACGATCTGAGAAATAGAGGAAATCACTGAGTGGACGATGGACACAGAAGACTGAGTTTTACACTGTGCTTATTCTACAGGACACCAGCAGAGATCATCCTGTCCCTGTGAACAAACACTCAACGATATGTTCCATCATCAGTATGTCAGTTTGGGTTCGTATGGTTTATTTTGAGTTTTCCTCAAAGCTTTATTTTCATATTTCACATTTACATCAGCTGCATCTCATCATCATGACCAGCATCTGACTCCACTGGGGCCCTTCCCTCATCTACTCTGTCTTTGATAGGTGACGTGACCATGGGCTCTAATCGCCAAGTATTTTTCACATTTCTAATACTTAATGTGCACGTGCAAATAAATTAGGGCTGTTATCAGTCAGAAGTTCTGACTGATCCAAACATGTGCTCAAAGCAGACCATAACACTGACCAAATGTAGCGTCCCACGTCACACCTGTGCAGGTGAACTAAACATCCTGTTTGTTGAAGCAGCTCGATGGACTCTGGCAGGAAATGCAGATAACTTTGGTCGTGTGGAGAGAGCCATCTGTCAGGGATTCAAAAGACACCTTTCTTTATCCATGTCTTCTCAAGGAGGTTTGCTCCTGCTGCATCACTTCCTGATTTCCTAAATGACGGTGTGGGCCGAGGGTCATAATTACAGAACGTACACGTGTTAATCACACATCAAAAAAATGAGTGGCCTTAAAAGGAATTTGGGTTACCTCTATTAATGTGTTGACTTTGAGTGCTCTAAAATAAATATTCTTTCCTGTCAGTCTCTGCTGATTGAAGAGTTGTTTTTATTTCTGTTCTGTATTTCTAATAATTCACCAAATGGCTCTGACATGAATGTGGGGCACATCAGGACACTCACATTTAGTTTCAGGCAAAAGGAGCAGGAACCAGTTCAACTAATGCGAAAGGCTCAGTGTGTTTATGCAAATGTTTTCACACTGCGGTCACGGAGTCACTGGAGTCTCACACACAGAGTGAGAAACAGAATCACATCGGCTTGTCTTCAATACAAGACAAAAATCTGATGTTTCACATCACGATAAACATTTGGCCGAATGCAATGACGTCTTTATTTTCTAATTCAGTTTTGATTATTATAAAACTGGTCTTACAAATAAAATCTAACCTGCTTCTTTTTTTTTTTAATGACGAAGATGACCATCTGATCGTTTCTCTGCCAGTCGACTGATCCGTTCAGCGTTTCAGTTCCACATGTCTGAAATGACACGAGACAGCTGACTCTGAGCGAAGGACAAGAACATGTGAACATACACTCAGTGTTATAATGTCATGTATAGGAAGCATAACTCTGCTCTGGCAGGACGGTGAGTGTTGACGGGGTCAGAGCTCAGAGATATGATCTATGAGCGGCAGCGCTCGCCGCTGGGCGCTTCCCAGTCAGTTAAGGCCGGGCCCATCCAGATAAATCACTTCCTGAAGAGAAAGGAAGGCCAAACAGCACTTAAGTCATTATCCATCTGCAGCGTCCTGTAATGGCTCTCCATCTCCAAATCTAATCAGGGCCTGCCACCGCACAGGAGCCTCGCCACCTGATTAAATACAAGTTCAAGTGGTGGAGCTGCTTCTCCATCAGGGAGGAGGAGGAGGAGGAGGAGGAGGAGGCGGAGGCTGTTTGAACACCTGGAGGAGAGGAGGATGTGTGGTTTCAGCAGGTGCTAGATTCTCGAACACATGGTACTGTTTGTTAAAGCGCAGGACGAGTGGCTGAGTGAAGGTCGTGCTAACATTTGGGGACAGCTCATCAGTTAAGGAAGCTAAATGTCAAGGAGCACGCTCTCAGTTCTCCTTGTTCATCCACAGTCTGTAGGGAGACGACCTGAAAGCATCAGTCTGAGGTCTTCAACACTGCAGCATGGGAGGGACTCTGATATCTCTGTGTGGCCGGCTGCAGGCTGACTCCATCTGCTGCACCCAGTCTGCAGACACTTACAGATGCTGAGGAGCAGCGCTGTGTTTCCGAAAAGTGGCCGCTGAGAGTCCTATTCATCATGATTACAGCGACCTGACCAGCAGAGATACGCTGGAATTGGATTTGGGCTGAGCAGCGATTGTGTCTGCCAGCTCCACTTTATAAAACATTATTAGAATCATTCAGTCATTCATTTCATCCATAAAAGACGTCTGGATTCATAAACAGCTGCAGTCTGGACGCTCCTATCAAACATTACAGACACTGAAGCTCATAAACAACCAATCAACAACTAGACTCTGACATGACATCATCATCCTCACTGCGACCTCGTCACATGTCCACGTTTGGTCATTAACATATGGCGTCCAAGGTACCCTGGGTGTGTTGGTTGTTGACGTTCTGGGACGCCGTGTCAACTTCAGCCTGTTACATGCATTGTCTGTTTTCAAAATACACTTCTGTTTTCACAGGAAATGTACAGTTTGATACAGTCTCTTTCAAAATAAAAACACCACGTCAGTACAACACCACCAATTTTTTTTTTCTTTCAACAACACACTCTCGTGGTTACGTTTAGCCAACACAATCACATGTGATTACATTTAACTGACACACATTTCTGTATAGAACAACATGACAGTGACGTGTCTCCATATAGAACAACATGACAGTGACGTGTCTCCATATAGAACAACATGACAGTGACGTGTCTCCATATAGAACAACATGACAGTGACGTGTCTCCGTATAGAACAACATGGCAGTGACGTGTCTCCATATAGAACAACATGGCAGTGACGTGTCTCCATATAGAACAACATGGCAGTGACGTGTCTCCATATAGAACAACATGACAGTGACGTGTCTCCATATAGAACAACATGGCAGTGACGTGTCTCCGTATAGAACAACATGACAGTGACGTGTCTCCATATAGAACAACATGACAGTGACGTGTCTCCGTATAGAACAACATGACAGTGACGTGTCTCCGTATAGAACAACATGACAGTGACGTGTCTCCATATAGAACAACATGACAGTGACGTGTCTCCATATAGAACAACATGACAGTGACGTGTCTCCGTATAGAACAACATGACAGTGACGTGTCTCCGTATAGAACAACATGACAGTGACGTGTCTCCATATAGAACAACATGGCAGTGACGTGTCTCCATATAGAACAACATGACAGTGACGTGTGTCCGTATAGAACAACATGGCAGTGACGTGTCTCCGTATAGAACAACATGACAGTGACGTGTCTCCATATAGAACAACATGACAGTGACGTGTCTCCATATAGAACAACATGACAGCGACGTGTCTCCGTATAGAACAACATGACAGTGACGTGTCTCCATATAGAACAACATGACAGTGACGTGTGTCCGTATAGAACAACATGACAGTGACGTGTCTCCATATAGAACAACATGACAGCGACGTGTCTCCGTATAGAACAACATGACAGTGACGTGTCTCCATATAGAACAACATGACAGTGACGTGTGTCCATATAGAACAACATGACAGTGACGTGTCTCCATATAGAACAACGTGACAGTGACGTCTCTCCGTATAGAACAACATGACAGCGACGTGTCTCCGTATAGAACAACATGACAGTGACGTGTCTCCATATAGAACAACATGACAGTGACGTGTGTCCGTATAGAACAACATGGCAGTGACGTGTCTCCATATAGAACAACATGACAGTGACGTCTCTCCGTATAGAACAACATGACAGTGACGTGTCTCCATATAGAACAACATGGCAGTGACGTGTCTCCATATAGAACAACATGACAGTGACGTGTGTCCATATAGAACAACATGACAGTGACGTGTCTCCATATAGAACAACATGACAGTGACGTGTCTCCGTATAGAACAACATGGCAGTGACGTGTCTCCATATAGAACAACATGGCAGTGACGTGTCTCCATATAGAACAACATGGCAGTGACGTGTCTCCATATAGAACAACATGACAGTGACGTGTCTCCATATAGAACAACATGGCAGTGACGTGTCTCCGTATAGAACAACATGACAGTGACGTGTCTCCATATAGAACAACATGACAGTGACGTGTCTCCGTATAGAACAACATGACAGTGACGTGTCTCCGTATAGAACAACATGACAGTGACGTGTCTCCATATAGAACAACATGACAGTGACGTGTCTCCATATAGAACAACATGACAGTGACGTGTCTCCGTATAGAACAACATGACAGTGACGTGTCTCCGTATAGAACAACATGACAGTGACGTGTCTCCATATAGAACAACATGGCAGTGACGTGTCTCCATATAGAACAACATGACAGTGACGTGTGTCCGTATAGAACAACATGGCAGTGACGTGTCTCCGTATAGAACAACATGACAGTGACGTGTCTCCATATAGAACAACATGACAGTGACGTGTCTCCGTATAGAACAACATGGCAGTGACGTGTCTCCGTATAGAACAACATGACAGTGACGTGTCTCCGTATAGAACAACATGGCAGTGACGTGTCTCCATATAGAACAACATGACAGTGACGTGTCTCCATATAGAACAACATGGCAGTGACGTGTCTCCGTATAGAACAACATGACAGTGACGTGTCTCCGTATAGAACAACATGACAGTGACGTGTCTCCGTATAGAACAACATGGCAGTGACGTTTCTCCGTATAGAACAACATGACAGTGACGTGTCTCCGTATAGAACAACATGGCAGTGACGTGTCTCTGTATAGAACAACATGACAGCGACGTGTCTCCATATAGAACAACATGGAAGTGACGTGTCTCCGTATAGAACAACATGACAGTGACGTGTGTGTCATGAACTTAGCACAGGTGAAAACAGGACTCAAATGCACGACTCAGATTCGGCGAGCACAGAAACAAGGTTTATTACCAGGCAGGGTTCGTTACACAAAAGCAGTCAGATAAGGCGAAGGTATCCAAGACGGGAGACAAAAGGCAAGGTCAAAAAACAGGCAAGGTTCTGTACAAAAAGGCTATGACTGTGACTGTGAAGGTATGCTGGTACGTGAGCTAAAAGCGTCGACGAACTGGCAACGAGACAAGACACAAAGGGGAAATATAAGCGGGACTAATGGGGAGTGATAGGACACAGGTGTGGGAGACACAATCAGGAATCAGGTGCACACAGACAGGGAGGGGGCAGGGCAGACAGGAACCTGAAACAGAGACAAGGGTGAGTGATCACAAAATAAAACAGGAGGACAAGACATGAAACATGAGGGAGGAAATGAAATAAAAACTTAACAGGGGAACCATGACAGTGTGTCCATATAGAACAACATGGCAGTGACGTGTGTCCATATAGAACAACATGACAGTGACGTGTCTCCATATAGAACAACATGGCAGTGACGTGTCTCCGTATAGAACAACATGGCAGTGACGTGTCTCCGTATAGAACAACATGACAGTGACGTGTGTCCATATAGAACAACATGACAGTGACGTGTGTCCGTATAGAACAACATGGCAGTGACGTGTCTCCATATAGAACAACATGACAGTGACGTGTCTCCATATAGAACAACATGGCAGTGACGTGTGTCCATATAGAACAACATGGCAGTGACGTGTCTCCGTATAGAACAACATGGCAGTGACGTGTCTCCATATAGAACAACATGGCAGTGACGTGTCTCCGTATAGAACAACATGACAGTGACGTGTCTCCATATAGAACAACATGACAGTGACGTGTCTCCGTATAGAACAACATGACAGTGACGTGTCTCCATATAGAACAACATGGCAGTGACGTGTCTCCGTATAGAACAACATGACAGTGACGTGTCTCCGTATAGAACAACATGACAGTGACGTGTCTCCATATAGAACAACATGGCAGTGACGTGTCTCCATATAGAACAACATGACAGTGACGTGTCTCCATATAGAACAACATGACAGTGACGTGTCTCCGTATAGAACAACATGACAGTGACGTGTCTCCATATAGAACAACATGGAAGTGACGTGTCTCCGTATAGAACAACATGACAGTGACGTGTCTCCATATAGAACAACATGACAGTGACGTGTCTCCGTATAGAACAACATGGCAGTGACGTGTCTCCATATAGAACAACATGGCAGTGACGTGTCTCCATATAGAACAACATGGCAGTGACGTGTCTCCGTATAGAACAACATGACAGTGACGTGTCTCCATATAGAACAACATGACAGTGACGTGTCTCCATATAGAACAACATGGCAGTGACGTGTCTCCATATAGAACAACATGGCAGTGACGTGTCTCCGTATAGAACAACATGACAGTGACGTGTCTCCATATAGAACAACATGGCAGTGACGTGTCTCCGTATAGAACAACATGACAGTGACGTGTCTCCATATAGAACAACATGACAGTGACGTGTCTCCGTATAGAACAACATGGCAGTGACGTGTCTCCATATAGAACAACATGACAGTGACGTGTCTCCATATAGAACAACATGGAAGTGACGTGTCTCCGTATAGAACAACATGGCAGTGACGTGTCTCCATATAGAACAACATGGCAGTGACGTGTCTCCGTATAGAACAACATGACAGTGACGTGTCTCCGTATAGAACAACATGACAGTGACGTGTCTCCATATAGAACAACATGGCAGTGACGTGTGTCCATATAGAACAACATGGAAGTGACGTGTCTCCGTATAGAACAACATGGCAGTGACGTGTCTCCATATAGAACAACATGGCAGTGACGTGTCTCCGTATAGAACAACATGACAGTGACGTGTCTCCATATAGAACAACATGACAGTGACGTGTCTCCATATAGAACAACATGGCAGTGACGTGTGTCCATATAGAACAACATGACAGTGACGTGTCTCCATATAGAACAACATGACAGTGACGTGTCTCCGTATAGAACAACATGACAGTGACGTGTCTCCATATAGAACAACATGACAGTGACGTGTCTCCATATAGAACAACATGGAAGTGACGTGTCTCCGTATAGAACAACATGACAGTGACGTGTCTCCATAAAGAACAACATGACAGTGACGTGTCTCCGTATAGAACAACATGGCAGTGACGTGTCTCCATATAGAACAACATGGCAGTGACGTGTCTCCATAAAGAACAACATGACAGTGACGTGTCTCCATATAGAACAACATGACAGTGACGTGTCTCCATATAGAACAACATGGAAGTGACGTGTCTCCATAAAGAACAACATGACAGTGACGTGTCTCCATATAGAACAACATGACAGTGACGTGTCTCCATATAGAACAACATGGAAGTGACGTGTCTCCGTATAGAACAACATGACAGTGACGTGTCTCCGTATAGAACAACATGACAGTGACGTGTCTCCGTATAGAACAACATGGCAGTGACGTGTCTCCATATAGAACAACATGACAGTGACGTGTCTCCATATAGAACAACATGACAGTGACGTGTCTCCGTATAGAACAACATGGCAGTGACGTGTCTCCGTATAGAACAACATGGCAGTGACGTGTCTCCGTATAGAACAACATGGCAGTGACGTGTCTCCGTATAGAACAACATGACAGTGACGTGTCTCCATATAGAACAACATGACAGGACGTATTATTTGCAGCAGCAGCAGAGTTTAGTGCTGACATGTGAACATATTAATCATCCATTGTTTTAATTAATAAGTGAAAGATCTATAACGGTTTATTTCTCTGATATGAAGCTGAGTTACACTCGTCTCTCTTGAACCTCTGACAGACCAGGCTGACTGGCTGAAAGCATTAATTAATAGCATTTTCAAGTCCAAATTAAAATGTGTGAGGCTGCTGAAACTAAGTGGGTTAACAGACGGTCAGTTGCAGTGTCTTTCCCCTCCATCACAGACCAGTGACCAGAGGAACCCACTGGTTGTTCTGGTTGTTACTGGTTTGTGAATGTTAATTTGTGTCACTGTGATTTGAAGAGTTTCCTTCAGGATAAATAAAGTTGTATCTGGCTGAAATAAAACATCAGACTTTTGTTGGAAACTTCTTGTGAACTGATATTTTTTAGGACAGGAAACTGCTTGTGCACAAACTAAACCACTGACACACGCATGCGCGCACGCACGCACGCACACACACACACACACACACACACACACACACACACACACACACACACACACACACCAACAGACACGGCTCGACTGCCCTTTAAGATACCGATCCTGCCTGGTCTCCAGTCTGGTGTCCTGCAGTCGTTATGTTTGCCTGAATAAGTCAGGTTTACCTGGAGGGAGCGTGGAGTGACTCAGGCTGGTGCCCGGTCAGGAAGCTGGGCGGGGGCACGCAGTTCCTCTCAAGTATCTTAAGGAAACTTGGCTCTGGTCTTTGGAGTCATTTCAGATTCAATCACACTTGATCAACTTGGCTTGCGGCCCGTGGTATTTATAGAAAGTTAAACGTTATGCGGTTATAAAGCCTGGACGCCACCCAACAATCTGCCATCATTTCTGCCTCTGCAGCAAAGCTGGGAGTCGCAAATTTTCTGGCTCTGAGTTCAGCTCAAAGATGCTCGAACCAGAGATGGAAAAGCGCTGTGTATTTTAATATCTTTACCCAAATCTTCTGTCTTTACACACACACAGGTTTCAGTAATCATCCCTGTGTCGTTTGTCAGATGCACCGTGTCGTCTCCTGAACCACCTTTTGTGAATAATTATTTTCGTCAAGGCTTTTTTTCTTTCCTTGCTCTTTAATTTGTTCTTGTACCTTCTGATTCCTGAGACCAGTTTGTGTCTCACCACAGCACTCATCATCATCATCATCATCATCATCACCATCATCATCATCATCATCATCATCATCCTCTCAGCTGGTGTTCAGTTTTCAGAGGAAAATATCTCACCATCAAATTCCCGACCCATGATCCTGTTCTTTCCCTTGTAATGCCACTGTGGATGACGTGACTGACTCCAGACCAGTTAACGGTTCGGCACACATGGCAGTGAAATTAATACGGTGTGTTCAGTCGTTACAGTTTCTCCCTTCACCACCAGAAATGTGTCGGGTTGTCGGCTCAGTCAGACGCAGTAAAAAGCGCCTTTCACTTGTAGAAGCCATTATTGTGACATGATGGATCCTTAAGCACAAGAGGCCATTAAGGCGGTGTAATGAATAGATTATCGGGAGCAGCCTGGTGTCTCCAGAACAACACTCCATCAAACGCCCACCTGAACCTCAAAGCTGCCACCAAAGTGTCTGACACCCATTAGCTGCCAAATCACTGAGGATCAGTCACATCAGCGCTCGTCTCTGCACCAAGATCTAAAAACCATTTTACATTTTTATCACAAAATCTTTTCTGGTAAAAAAAAAAGAAAGGATCACTCAACAAACCCAAATATGTCTAATGTTAAATAGCAAAAATATTTCCTGCATCTCATATTTTGGATCTTGTGACTATTGATTTGTTATTTTTATGTTGATGTCATTGTGTTTTTGGACTAATAAGAGAAGAACTGTAAATGTGAAGGCGTCTCTGTGTGCAGGCTGCTCTCATGCACTGTTCATACCGACCAAAACTGCAGCAGAATCATGAGCAAGTAATTCGTGTATGACCCAGGTAAAGGTGAAGGCTGTGATCACGTGACCAGCGAGCTGACGGGAACAGAGAAGGAAGCAGAGTTTTCCAACACAGGAGACCTTCATTTGGGACCGTGTAGAACCAGGGGAACTTTGAGTTAGTTTAAAGTACGTCATCGCCATGTTTGTTTGCTTCTGTCTGAACGCTGCCCTGATCAGAGGAGATGTTTTCTGCACCATCATAAGTAAAAAGTTCCAGATTAAGAACAGGATTTCTTTTAGATCCAAATCTGTGGTTTATCCTTTGAAACATCCCTTTCGAGTTGGTTTATGTAGGTCGAACAGATCAGGAATTAAAAACTAGAGTTTCTGAACATGAAAGCAGCAGAGACAGTTTCATACAGCTGGTCATGATGTTTGTTCCCTCAGATTTCAAGACATGAAAAGTCTGGGCTACAAACCTTCAGAGGGGGCGCAGACACAGACAGATCTTTATTACAGAGAGAAGCTTACAGGCTGCACGCTACAGACCTTTGTGACTTTATATTAAGTTCTTAACATTAAGTTTGTAACTTTATGTTAACGTCATTTGTGGGGTTTTGATTTATTAGATATGATATGAAGCGCTGGATGAGGTTAGGCTGGTGTCTGTATGCAGAGGTGTGGTGTTGGATGAGCTGATGGACAGATGGAGGTTACAGAAGATAAGTGAGAACACTGTATATTCAGAGAGGTGGGTTTACAGTTAACTCTGTAAACCTGTGTGTGAATGTTCAGTTGGTAAAATCTAGTTTCCAGTAATACAAACTGGTGCTCAGAGAGAGGACGTCCTCAGGAAACCCAACATGTCTGACTGAAGTATTTCAGAGTCAAACAGCGTAAATATCAAACTGAGCTGACCTTTACTTCCTGTGTGAGCTGGACGTCTTCGTCTCTCTGAGTATTGACTGACAGACCTCTCTGTCCTCGTCTGCTGTAACCAACAATACATACTAACCTCATATCAGGATAATGACATCATCACATAACAGCGGCTCTCACACACCGATCGCTGGCTTTAATATCAGTCTGTATCATATAAATCTGTCTCACATGCTGAAACCAAACCGTCAGCTTTTATATCAGTCCAACATTCAAACACACAAACGTCACGTCACGTGAAGTTTAAAGCAGAGACGTTCCTGTCAGCTCTGAAGTCTGTTAGTGAAGAACATGAGCGTCAGTCTGTCTGTACTGTCTGTCATGTTTCTGCTGAATCCAGCATCTTAGATATTTTCTGTTTGTTCAGTTCCTGTTAATTCACTTACTATGTACCACTGTGCTGTAGAGCCTCTGAGGCAAACTGTGATTTGTGATGTTGGACTTTATAAATAAAATTTTAATTAATTGAATTTTTCATGTTAACGTCATATTGTTAGATTTATTTTCTTATTAGTCCAAAAAACACTAAAATGGAAGGAGTCTCTGTCCGTCCGTCCTTTGATTATGTCGCCCTGACCTCACGTGAAGCATGTGTGTGACGTCACCGTGAAGCTCAGTGGTCTGAAGTCCAGACTCATGTTTCACACATCAGACCGACTTCAGTTCAAACCTTCATCTGCTGAGAAACAATGTGATCAGGAGCCACGACACAAACGAGAAGAGTGACTCATGATGAACTGTAACTCTCCAACTTCTTCTTCCAGCTCCTGTGATCATCAGATCCTGTCGCCATGGAGATAGACTGTCTGTCTGTCTGTCTGTCTGTCTGTGTGTCTGTCTGTGGAGCTGAGATCAGTCCAGAGGTTTGAGTCTGTTTGTGATTTAAGCAGATACCACTATGTGAGTGTTAACCAGGTGAGTGCGGTCAGACAGTAACCTGTGTGAGTGTTAACCAGGCGAGTGCGGTCAGACAGTAACCTGTGTGAGTGTTAACCAGGTGAGTGCAGTCAGACAGTAACCTGTGTGAGTGTTAACCAGGTGAGTGCGGTCAGACAGTAACCTGTGTGGGTGTTAACCAGGTGAGTGCGGTCAGACAGTAACCTGTGTGGGTGTTAACCAGGTGAGTGCGGTCAGACAGTAACCTGTGTGAGTGTTAACCAGGTGAGTGCGGTCAGACAGTAACCTGTGTGGGTGTTAACCAGGTGAGTGCAGTCAGACAGTAACCTGTGTGGGTGTTAACCAGGCGAGTGCAGTCAGACAGTAACCTGTGTGGGTGTTAACCAGGTGAGTGCAGTCAGACAGTAACCTGTGTGAGTGTTAACCAGGTGAGTGCGGTCAGACAGTAACCTGTGTGAGTGTTAACCAGGTGGGCGGTCAGACAGTAACCTGTGTGAGTGTTAACCAGGTGGGTGCGGTCAGACAGTAACCTGTGTGAGTGTTAACCAGGTGGGTGCGGTCAGACAGTAACCTGTGTGGGTGTTAACCAGGTGAGTGCAGTCAGACAGTAACCTGTGTGAGTGTTAACCAGGTGAGTGCGGTCAGACAGTAACCTGTGTGAGTGTTAACCAGGTGGGTGCGGTCAGACAGTAACCTGTGTGAGTGTTAACCAGGTGGGTGCGGTCAGACAGTAACCTGTGTGAGTGTTAACCAGGTGAGTGCGGTCAGACAGTAACCTGTGTGAGTGTTAACCAGGTGAGTGCGGTCAGACAGTAACCTGTGTGGGTGTTAACCAGGTGAGTGCGGTCAGACAGTAACCTGTGTGAGTGTTAACCAGGCGAGTGCAGTCAGACAGTAACCTGTGTGGGTGTTAACCAGGCGAGTGCGGTCAGACAGTAACCTGTGTGGGTGTTAACCAGGCGAGTGCGGTCAGACAGTAACCTGTGTGAGTGTTAACCAGGTGAGTGCAGTCAGACAGTAACCTGTGTGGGTGTTAACCAGGTGGGTGCGGTCAGACAGTAACCTGTGTGAGTGTTAACCAGGTGAGTGCGGTCGGACAGTAACCTGTGTGGGTGTTAACCAGGTGGGTGCGGTCAGACAGTAACCTGTGGGAGTGTTAACCAGGGGCGGTCGGACAGTAACCTGTGTGGGTGTTAACCAGGTGGGTGCGGTCAGACAGTAACCTGTGTGAGTGTTAACCAGGTGAGTGCGGTCGGACAGTAACCTGTGTGGGTGTTAACCAGGTGGGTGCGGTCAGACAGTAACCTGTGTGAGTGTTAACCAGGTGAGTGCGGTCGGACAGTAACCTGTGTGGGTGTTAACCAGGTGAGTGCGGTCAGACAGTAACCTGTGTGAGTGTTAACCAGGTGGGTGCGGTCAGACAGTAACCTGTGTGAGTGTTAACCAGGTGAGTGCGGTCAGACAGTAACCTGTGTGAGTGTTAACCAGGTGGGTGCGGTCAGACAGTAACCTGTGTGAGTGTTAACCAGGTGAGTGCGGTCGGACAGTAACCTGTGTGGGTGTTAACCAGGTGAGTGCGGTCAGACAGTAACCTGTGTGAGTGTTAACCAGGTGAGTGCGGTCAGACAGTAACCTGTGTGGGTGTTAACCAGGCGAGTGCAGTCAGACAGTAACCTGTGTGGGTGTTAACCAGGCGAGTGCAGTCAGACAGTAACCTGTGTGAGTGTTAACCAGGTGAGTGCGGTCAGACAGTAACCTGTGTGAGTGTTAACCAGGTGGGTGCGGTCGGACAGTAACCTGTGTGAGTGTTAACCAGGTGGGTGCAGTCAGACAGTAACCTGTGTGAGTGTTAACCAGGTGAGTGCGGTCAGACAGTAACCTGTGTGAGTGTTAACCAGGTGGGTGCGGTCGGACAGTAACCTGTGTGAGTGTTAACCAGGTGGGTGCAGTCAGACAGTAACCTGTGTGAGTGTTAACCAGGTGAGTGCAGTCAGACAGTAACCTGTGTGGGTGTTAACCAGGCGAGTGCAGTCAGACAGTAACCTGTGTGAGTGTTAACCAGGTGAGTGCGGTCGGACAGTAACCTGTGTGAGTGTTAACCAGGTGAGTGCGGTCAGACAGTAACCTGTGTGAGTGTTAACCAGGTGAGTGCGGTCGGACAGTAACCTGTGTGAGTGTTAACCAGGTGAGTGCGGTCAGACAGTAACCTGTGTGAGTGTTAACCAGGTGAGTGCGGTCAGACAGTAACCTGTGTGAGTGTTAACCAGGTGAGTGCGGTCAGACAGTAACCTGTGTGGGTGTTAACCAGGTGGGTGCAGTCAGACAGTAACCTGTGTGAGTGTTAACCAGGTGAGTGCAGTCAGACAGTAACCTGTGTGTTGTTGTCGTGCTGTCTGACAGAAGACGTCACTCTCCTCTCAGGAAGTGACCACTCACAGGAGTTTTATTCCAGAGCTGCAGAGCTTGATGAGCAAATGTAATTAATGCTTAACTGTTTGCCGGAGAGCCAAAGTAATGATGGGATGTCTCCGCCCTGTGAGCTTGGCATCATCAGATGTTTCTGACACTGACGAGCGGTGACAAATGAAGCAGTGCTTCTGCTGCAGGAGGTTTCACTTCAGGCGAGGCTGCGTTAACATCACAAGTCAAACTTCTTTACTCAGGATCAGGATCCACAGAAACACTGTGTTACCTCTGCAGTTATCTGTTCATGTGACTGGAACCAGATTAAGAACCTTGTTATTTAAATCCAGAGTTTATTGTGTTTGGTGACGGTTCAGAATCAGATCAAAGTGATGAGGCTCAGCTTCACACTGATCACACATCATGGTGTGTTCACAGGTCAGAGGACGTTTTACTGCACGTGTTAAAGTTAAAACCTTCCCAGGCTCCACACAGAGCTGCGTTACATCTGATAAACTGCTTCAAGTGATGTCACAAACACCACAAACACAAATCCTTCAGTGATTAAAACCATCTGTTGCATCACCTGTTCAGGTGTCTGCTGTCAGACAGGTGGAGATGCTGGATGTTGAAGTCCTCAGCTGGCCTGGTACACAGTCCTCATCCTGCCACATGGCTGACAGTGCAGGCAAATCAATCACTGAGACAAAGGTCATTTGTAGTTCTGAGCGTAGTCGCAGTGTTTTTGTCTCTTCAGTGAATTCTGTCATTATCACATTAAACATAACTTTAACAGTCCAGTCTCCTGAAACTGCCTTTAAAACGTCCAGCGTGTGATCTGTGCTCAGAATCAATGTCAACATTAACATGACGGATCGAGCTGCTGCTGCTGCTGCTGCTGCTGCTGCGGGTCAATTTCCTGTCATTAAAACAATCAACATGATGGATCAGAAAAATCTCTGTTTACATAATGACTGAAATCAGCTTCTCCCCCACTGGACACTGAAGAGGAGTCACTTCTCTCTGCAACAACATGATTGCTGTTAGCTAACATTTACTGTTAGCTAACATTTATACAGCTACAGGAACAACCTGATTGCTGTTAGCTAACATTTACCACAGAAACTTAAGCCCTTTGTGTCTGATAGTACTTCCTGTCTTTGCTGCGTCTCAGACTGAACAAAGAGACGATCTGTCTCACTGCTGAAATTATTAAGTGCCCCACAATGTACTGTTTTTTTTTTGAGCCAGAAAAAGCCTCTTCAGCCATTTGCCACTGAAATGCTGCATAAGCTCTTTCGTCAACAGCAGGAAACTGGCGGCAGCGCAGACGATCTCTGCAACGCTCCCACTCACCTCGTCTCCTCTCACGTACACACCGGCCTGTTCTCTGTTAACGTCAATGACGACATACAGTATTCATAAAGCTGGTGGGGGGCGGGGCTCCGATGGCTTTCCTCTGTTTACTGTGTGGCTGGTGACCTTTGACCCGCCTTGTTAGAGGAGCGCTGCCAGCTTAATGCAACCTTGGCAGAGCCGCCATCTTTCCCGTCTATTAGTCCAGTCATTTTGCAGCCTGAAGCACAGCACTGACCTATTTATAGCAACAGCTGTGCAATTTATAGCTGCTCAGGGTGCAAACTTCAGTTAACACGCACACTGCTGATGTGTCAGGAGGAAGCTCAGGTAAAAATCACAACAGAGTCAGAAACAAAAAGAATCTCAGCTGATGTTATCACATGTAAATAATGTACAGAAACATAAAGCGAGTAGATCTGATTTGTGACAGCAGGAGTTCACTCTCTCCTCATGTGATTAAACCAAACTGGAAACCATGAATGAATAGGAACGGGAGCACTCACACTCTTCTACTCCTTGAACACCGCCGCCTCCCTCTCCCCCCCCCCGCCACGTGCGAGCGCTCAGCGTCCACAGTGTGGCTTGGACGCATCACACAGTGACTCAGGCTGCTCTCCATTTGAAAAATTAAACGGGGGGCCGTTTGGCAGAGTTAAATGAGGCCCCCAGGAAAAAAACCTGCTGAGCTCAGCACAGCCTCTACAATCTCAATCACAAAGGAGGAGGTTGGCGCGCTGATGTAATGGCCGCCGCCGTGCTGCCGCTGCCTTGGCAGAGGAGGAGAGCTCGTCAGCACAGCCCTACTAATTCATCTCCCCCTCCTCCTCCTCCTGTTCCTCCTCCTGGATCAAGGGTACATCAGATATCATTAACAGCGGAAAAAAGCTTAAAGCAGACACAGAGCTGGATGCTAGAGAGGAGGAGGAGGAGGAGGAGGAGGAGGAGGAGGAGGAGGAGGCATTTCTCTGACTGCAGAGGAGCGACCGAGTCCCTGGAGACATTACAGAATGATGTCTATGGTCCCATTCATAACCCTGAAGCCTGCAGCATGTTGACAACAGAGAATGTACAGTATGAATTCATGTGTTCACAACACTGGGGGTCACAGTGCACGTGGAAGACATCGGTTATTACAGACTCAGTGGTAAAACTCACCTGTCGGCATCTGTCCACCTGTGGAGCCGCTCCACTGTAACAACTCAGCCATGAAACAATCAGGCCTCAGCTGTGATGGAGGAAACATTCACAGCTTTCACTTCAGTAAAGAAAAACATCACGATCAGAAACAGTCCATAACTCATGAATTTAAAGGTCCAGTGCGAAGGATTTGTCTCGTGGTGGAGTTGTATAAACTTCTCCTGCGTGGCAGGCGTGCACGCCACGCTTCAGCAACCTTTAAAATCAACTGAGACATTTTGGGCCAAAACAGCTCTGAAATAATCTGCCTGGAGCCACAAAACATTTTCCAGCCTCATACTGAAGGTAACATCAACATTACCAACAGCTCCACATTAGCTAACAAGTTTGTCCACCAGGTGGCGTCTCTGCAGCGAGTTGTTTGTGACTGTTTGGTACTTTAACTTTTCAGGGTTGTGTGTGTCTGTGTGTGTCTGTCTCTGTGTGTGTCTGTGTGTCTGTCTGTGTGTGTCTGTGTGTGTGTCTCTGTGTGTGTGTCTGTGTGTCTGTCTGTGTGTCTGTCTGTCTGTGTGTGTGTGTCTGTGTGTGTCTCTGTATCTGTGTGTGTGTCTGTGTGTCTGTGTGTGTGTGTCTCTGTGTCTGTGTGTGTGTCTTTGTGTGTGTCTCTGTGTCTGTGTGTGTGTCTGTGTGTCTGTCTGTGTGTGTGTCTCTGTGTGTCTGTGTGTGTGTGTGTCTGTCTGTCTGTGTGTCTGTGTGTGTGTGTGTGTGTGTGTGTGTCTGTGTATCTGTGTGTGTGTGTGTGTGTGTGTGTGTGTGTGTGTGTCTGTCTGTGTGTCTGTCTGTCTGTGTGTGTGTGTCTGTGTGTCTCTGTGTCTGTGTGTGTGTCTGTGTGTCTGTGTGTGTGTGTGTGTGTGTGTGTGTGTGTGTGTGTGTGTGTGTGTCTGTGGAGGAGATGCTGATCTGTCACTATAATTTAAATGTCGTGTGTTTTCCTCTCCAGTTCCCAACTTTAAAACAGAAACAGCTCAGTGGATGAGGAGCATGGACTCAGGAGATAATCTGAATTATTAATCACCATTTACCTGTAAAGAAGCAGACAGCACATGAACATGAACTGCTGCTCTTCAGGGAGTTTTAATAAATGTGATGCTGACTACATGTTTATTTATGAATCTTATGTATATTCAGTAACTGCATTATTTGGTTTATGTGACACATAAGATGGAGGATATTACACGACAGCCAACCACAAAAGAGTCAAACAGAAAAACAATGACATTAACTTATTGTTACACATTTTAATTTGTGCGTCTGTGAATTTTCCTGGTGTGAGTCACGACCTCAAGAATCAAATCTGTGTCACTGTTTCTGTGTTCTGGAAAATAAAGACAAATAAAAACAGACAACACTGGGACATCTTGTGCCTGTGGGACACGACTTGTCCACTTGTCTCCTGCTGTCTCTGTGTTTTCCTGCAGCACAAGTTCTTTCTCTAATGAAACACACACTGTCCTCTTCTAACTTACTGCTGCCTCCCAGTGCTCATGCACCAACACTGCACCTGAAGAAGCATGACTGAGAGAGGAAACAGGAAGTTACTGGTTCCACAGTACTGATGCTAACTGTTAGCCATGAATCCTCCTGCCTTCACGTGAGCTCACTGACCTGCACTGAATCACTGTGCCTTTGTCAGAACGAGTCACTTTTTACTGATGTTTAACATTAAAACTTTATTTATGAACACATGAATCTGTCAGTGATTATTATTCTAATAGTTAAGTGTTGAATACACTATAAAAAGGTGTTCAGGTCACCCTGCAGGTGACTGTAGGTCCAGACACATGCAGCTCAGTTTCATACACACAGTGTAGTCGGGGGCCCTGCTGTGTCCCCGTCAGCTGACGGTCTTTGGTCTGAAAATGTTCTGACACAAAGCATCTGAAAACCACTGGCTGCAAACTGCACATCTGCTGGAGAGTGAACTGTAATTCCAGTTCATATCAGAGAACTAAACACTGACAGATCTCTCAATGAAAACAATTAATACACACACACACACACACACACACACACACACACACACACACACACACACACGTGAGCACTAAACCCTGCTGCTGCTGCTGCTGCTGCTGAGTAAACGTCCTGCTTATTCTACAGTGTTGTTCTGTACTGCAGCTAGTGCTTTAAGAATTCTCCTTTTCCAGTTTGTAAATTGTTTATCCTGTTGTTGTTGTTGTGTTCAAAGAAATCTTTCAAACTGTTTGTTGTTTGTTTCTTTCTTTTTTTTGTTTTTGTTTTGTGCTTTGTTGTATTTTCAGTAGCCCTGCGTAAAGCTTTAACATCTTGGCTGATGGGCAACAGATGAAAAATACCCTCTTGGCTAATTCTGGCATTTTGATGCCATGTGTATTTATTAGTTTGCACCGTCCTTTTCTAAATAAACTAAACTTTAAATAATAATTACTAAATGTCACACAGTGTAAAAATGTCAATAAGTGTCTGCTGCTACTTTTTATTTTGACATGAACGTAGATTTTAAAAATGTATTTCTATTGTAAAAAATGTTTAGCTGCATTTTTCTGTCTTCTGGATCGATTTGATAATTTCGATGATTCATCTTTTTTTTAATTTACACGATGAACTAAAATTCGTTTCTATTTGTTTGTTTACATTTTATTGTTTACAGACACAATCAACTTTGTTCGATCACTGATCAGACATCGGTGCTCGGTTGTTTCCCCTGACGTCACGTCCAGGAAGATAAATCGAGCAGAGATCAGCTGAGCCGCAGCAGAGCAGGTCGCGAGTGAAGCAGAGATGGTAACTATGAACTAAATCTTCACTGCGCTCATTAGTCCGACACCGTGTAACGTGTCTGCGCTGTAAATAACTCACACTGTGTTCGCGACGTGTCGTTTACTGTCTGAAAGTGAACGCGGGCTCATTTATTAACAGCAGGCTAACGTTAGCCGCTAGCTTGTGGCTGCACTGTGAGTAAGCAAAACACCGACACTGTTAGCTAGTGTTAGCGTTAGCCGGCTAATGCTAGCTGCTCTGATAGCGGCTGAACGACGTGCGTCCACAGAAACTGTTCACTGCTAATTAACTGAGTAGTTACTGACATTAGCGCCTGATAGTGTAACTGCGTTACTGATCGACTGGCCGGTCAAACAGTCAGCAGGCTAACGCCCAGTAGCTAACGTTAGCAGGCGTTAGCATTAAGTTAAAGTGTGAAGTCTTTACTTTCGTTTTCCTTGAGCTCAGCGGGCCTCAGCGTCAGACCAGTGACTCCTATTGTGAAGTCAACACATGTCGCGTTACTTCATGTCGCTGCTCCTTGTCTGCAGTCAGTTAATTCAACAAACCTTCCTACAGCCGGGTTTTATCCAGCTAATGTCAGTTAGCTTCCCGCAGGACGGAGGGTTCAGTGTTACGTGTCTCCGGCGCTGTGAACACCTGCTGATGCCTGAGTCTGTATCTGCACACAGAGCTGCACTCATGAATTATTCAGTCGTGTTTGTAACTTAAAGCGTGAGTCTAGAAGAGTCCAGGCTGCAGACAGACTCAGCCTGGTGTGTACAGACAGGCTAAGCGAGGAATCCGCTCATAATGCAGGATAACTATGTAAGATCAGCTCCGACATGCATGTTGTTCATGTTCCTCTCATGTCACTTTACATTATGGCTTCTCTTTCTTCCATTAGTTCCGCAACCAGTACGACAACGACGTGACGGTATGGAGCCCACAGGTCAGTCTCTCTGTTCACCTCACAGTGTCACTAACTGTCTCATGTCGGTGACGTGCAGATAACATGAGCTGTGTTGATGTTGGTGTGCAGGGCCGGATCCATCAGATCGAATATGCCATGGAGGCAGTGAAACAAGGCTCTGCAACTGTAGGACTCAAATCCAAAACCCATGCAGTCCTGGTGGCTCTGAAGGTGAGGTCATGCAATGTGTTGTGTCTCAGCGTCTCTGCCTCCTGAAAACTTTCAACACTGTCCACTGCTCCTGTTGTCAAATGCTTTACTTTGTTAACGTGCCAACCCCGCCAGAGACAACAGGCCAGTTTAGGCCACGCGAGGCTATGACATAGGTTACAGCACAAGGCAGCTGAACTCTTAACTCAGCAAGAGGACCGATGGTTCCAGTCTGTGTAGCTCAGGTGACTTCACATGGAAACATGGACTGACGTACAGCGACACTGGGATTTAGCCCTGGTGACACGTTTTACATGACGAGTAAAGCCTCAGGTGGCAATTGCTCCCTCCTGATATTTACTATATCCAACTGAGCTTTTTATTTGGGACCAGTAAACCATGACATAACTGTGTGATGTCATTGTTTAATGGAGTGTTTAAATATTAACAAACAGCTGATCATGTGTCAGATTCAGCAGCAGTCAGAGAACATCTGTGTTTGTGTCTCTGCAGAGAGCTCAGTCTGAACTGGCTGCTCACCAGAAGAAGATCCTCCATGTTGACAACCACATCGGCATCTCCATCGCTGGACTGACTGCTGATGCCAGGCTGCTCTGGTACGTCACTGACGCCTTGAAGATTTTCAGTGAACCTGTGAATCTATAATTTATAATAAGTTATGAAGTTCTACTGACACCTTCTCCTCCACAGCAACTTCATGCGTCAGGAGTGCTTGGACTCAAGGTTTGTGTTCGACAGGCCCCTCCCCACATCTCGTCTCGTCTCTCTTATTGGCAGCAGTATCCTCACTTCTGGCAGCTTCAATCTCTGTTGTAAAAATGTTCTTTCTGTACACCACCGTCTCAGTTTTCCTTGTGTGAATAATTTGTGAAGTAAGATGAGAGTGAACCTTAACTGAACCTTCAGAAACCCAAATCCCGACACAGAGATATGGAAGGAGGCCGTACGGCGTCGGACTCCTCATTGCTGGCTATGATGTGAGTTTGCTCACTCTGATAATTTATTTATCTGCAGTGTTATTCTCCTATTAAAGAATAAAACTCGTACTGATTTAAAGTTTGACCGTATCTCTTGTTGTGTTGTCATGTCGTCCAGGACATGGGACCTCACATCTTCCAGACGTGCCCGTCAGCCAACTACTTTGACTGTAAAGCCATGTCCATCGGCGCGCGCTCTCAGTCTGCACGCACCTACCTGGAGAGGTTCATGGAGAAGTTCTCTGACTGTAAGATGGTCTTTATTTTACTTCACCTTGTTCCATCATATCAATGTTTCTGCGGGTTTCATTTCTTTTTGTTCCTGGATGTCCAGAAGAGGCGTCGTTTGCGCCACTAATAACACGTGTTACTGTCTGCTGTGTAAACGGTCCGTTAGTGTCACGGGATGACCGTTTGCTCATCAGTGATCTCATTTAGCAGCTTCGCAGTTTAAACATGGGCGGCCTCAGTACCTGACAGTGTCCTCCACCTGCTGACTAACAAGTGAAAATACTTAAAGATCATTTGTTGTCTTCAGGTAATCTGAATGAGCTGGTGCAGCACGGCCTGCGCGCTCTCAGAGAAACTCTTCCCACTGAGCAGGACCTCACCACTAAGGTACGCCAGCTGCCTCCTGTTCAACACTCTGCTACACATCAGACCAGTCGTCTCTGTCTTCATTTGTGTCTTCAGTCATGCGTTCGTCCTGCCTGTGATAAAACTTGTGTCTGTCAGAGCTGTGAAACAGATGAGGGTCAATCTGGGGCTGTGGGATAAATGTGGGGCCACACCTGACTCAGCATCTTGTCAGTCGAAGGCTGATGACACAAATATTTGATGATATTTTCCTCTTTGTCCATATACAGTTTGAGCTGGGTTCAGGGTGATGGTGACTTCATGCGATATAGTAAACAAGCCAAGTTAGCCCTCCAAACTAATGTGCGCTAACTGCGCTAACAACAGATCAGAAATGTGCAGCAACACCTTTTGTAGACACAAGACATGAAACAAACTCAGACTCACCCGGAGTCTGTGTTTGCAGCTTCCTGTACTGGAGAGCAAAAGAATCATCAGGCAGCTGAGAGGTTACCAGTCTTTGAGTTTCAAGGTGCAGCCTTAGATCAATATGAATCCAACACCTCACCCAGCAGGTGAAATGAGGCTGAATCAAATGTACTCTTTCCAGTAAAATCAAAACTTATACATTGACTTAACTTATACTATACATTGAATATTATTAATAACTTCATCAAAACAACTAAATCCCCCCTAGTCAGCCCTGAGGATGATGTTGATCTTTTAAATGAAACACAACACAGGTCGTCTCTTATTTTCACTCGTCCGTCTTTCAGAACGTGTCCATTGGCATCGTGGGGAAGGACATGGAGTTTGTCATCTATGATGATGATGATGTTGCTCCGTTCCTGGAAGGACTGGAGGAGAGGCCACAGAGGAAGGTACTGTGTGAAGGATTTATTAAGATCATCTTTCTGCTGTTTGTTTTCTTCTGTGTTCGTCTACGATGCATGTGATTGGTCCAAACTGGAGCTCTGTACCTGCTGAACACTGTTGGATTACATCAGATGTGACCTCAGTCCTCTGTGTCATTAACCAGCGACACACAGTTAAAATATTCTCACATGTTGGGGTCATGGGGGAGAAACAAGATTTCAGTATTGTTTTTTGCTGAAGGACATTAAGTTATAATTTACAGGTGTCTGTTGAACGCAGATTTCCTGTTATTGATTTTATTAAACTGAATATATGAGTGTTGCACAGACTGATGTGTGTGTGTCTGTGTGTGTGTGTCAGGTCGCTCAGCCTGCAGACGAACCTCCCGCCGCTGGAGAGGCGCCTGACGAGCCCATGGAGCACTGAGACGTTCTGTTAGTTAACTTCCTGTCATCAGAGGGGGCGGGCACAAACCCAGGCCGACCTGACACTGAACTGTAACTCAGTAAATGTGAGGGGGGGTGTTGTTGTTGTGACGTGCCACTCGCTGAAATGTCAATCCAAAACATTCTGCAAACATCAGTGTGATGTTGCTTTTGTATGAGCAGTCGACCATTATACAGCTAATAAAGTCTTTTTTTGAATTGTGCTGCAGCTCTTTATTAATTAAATCTGTTTCCTGTTTGAATTCACAACAAAACTTGAGTGTTTGGATCAACAACACTGCAGCTGACAAACAAACAATCTGATCCACTGCAGTGAAAATAAATCAACGTAAAAGCCTTCAGGAGTTCTAAGTGAACCCAGATCATTTTATTTAAGTTACTCAGAATAATTTAATCACTGATAAACACACAGGTCCTTTTTTCAACACAGAAGAAATAAATGAAGTTTATAAAAGTAAAAATCTTTAAATAATTTAGAACACAAAAACAGCAGGTTCGTTAAAAGCTTTAAATGTCAGACGAGAGTCTGTTAATGTCAGACAGGTTTTCTACAGGGCTGGACTTTATTGATATTACAGCTGCTGCATGATTTGCAATATTAGAAGGTGTGAAATATTTTTGCATCATTATTTCTATTTTCTTTGTCAAATGCATTGAAATGATTGAGGTGTGATTTGTGTCACAGGGATCTCTGAGCATGCTTAAAATGATTTGTGGCCAGGACGTGTGCAGCACGACTACATTTAATTTAAAATGATATTTGACACATTTAACAAAGGCTGTTCCTCCTGTGATGTGAAAGTGACTTCAGCCACACTGAAAACATTAAACTGACCCTTGTCTTGTTCCCACTTTGTTGTCACTGAGTTTAAAACGACAGTCGTCAGATTTGTTCAGAGAAAGTTGAGAAAAGGCACAAACACCTCAATAAACTGCAGCGATGTGAGTCGTGACAACGTCATCAGAGCTTCTTGTTATCGACTCATCTGAACTAAAACAGCGTCTGTCTGGTGTTCGTGAACTTCCTTTGTACAATAAGCATCTTGTGAAGCGTCCTGATTCAGACGTGTCTGCTCCTCATTTCTAAATGCCAGAATCAAATCTGATTAAAAGCTCCTGACATGATGACTGAAGATATGAAATATAATAAATAACTCAACATTTCCTCAACAAAAACGTACTCTAGTGAGTGTGAGTGTGTGATGGGAGCAGCAGGTAATGAATCAGGTCCAGTGCTGACTGAGGTCTGCAGCAGTGAACCAGGCTGTGATTTTGTTTGTGTCACTGACAGGATCAGATTGTCACTGTGAGTGTGTGTGACATCATGATGAAAGGATCCTACAGAGATAGAGCTTTGTGTTAAAGATCCAGAATCAGTCCTGAAATCACCGTCACGACTGATTCTGGATCTTTAACACAAAGCTCTATCTCTGTAGGATCCTTTCATCATCAGTGGATCCTTTAACTTAAGTTCCTCCTGCCTTCCTGCCATTAAAATAAATATCATTTTCTACATAAATCTTTCAATCAGTCTGAGTCCTGATCATAACGACCAAAGATTAATTAATTTTCAGCGTTTCACCCTTTAAACACCAGTTTGTTTACATGCTACTGTTGTTTTGACTTGTTTACTGTAAACAAAATGCTCAGATTCAGTTCTCATCAACAATGGTTCTGATGCAGTTTTATTGTTAGTGCAGTAAAGTGAAGGTGTGAACGTCCCTGAGGTGAAACACTGCAGAGCTCTCAGTCTGTACTGGGACCAGTTTCACAAACTGTTGCTCCAGTTAGTCACCTGGAAACAGAAACATAGGAGACGGTCCAAACTTAGCTTTTAGTGGATGTTTACGTACATGATGCAGATTGATGTTGTTGTTTTTATGGTGAGTTGTGGTGAGTTGTGAGTTTTTTAGGCTCCTGCTTTTTTTCTTTAAGAGATATGATGAGTGTCAGAACATAAACTACACCTCTGTGTTTTTGCTGACGTGAAGCTGACATGAAGCTGACATGAAGCTGATATGAAGCTGACGTGAAGCTGATGTGATGCTGACTCGAAGCTGACATGAAGCTGACGTGAAGCTGATATGAAGCTGACGTGAAGCTGACATGAAGCTGATGTGAAGCTGATGTGATGCTGACGTGAAGCTGACGTGAAGTTGATGTGAAGCTGACGTGAAGTTGATGTGAAGCTGATATGAAGCTGACGTGAAGCTGACGTGAAGTTGATGTGAAGCTGACATGAAGCTGACGTGAAGTTGATGTGAAGCTGACATGAAGCTGACGTGAAGCTGATATGAAGCTGACATGAAGCTGACGTGAAGTTGATGTGAAGCTGACATGAAGCTGAAGTGAAGCTGATATGAAGCTGATAAAAAACTGTCCTGTTCTCACATTTTCTCACTGACTCACTTCAAGTAAAGAGAAACAAAGGCGGCGTCACACGTTCATGTGTTCACCACCTCTCATGCTCCTCCTGCTCGTCTGATGGAGACAGGTTCAGACTCAGGTTCAGATTTAAAAGAAGATGCAGCAGCGTCCTCACAGACAGTCAGCTGGAGTTCAGTCATGTCAGAGTCAATGTGAAGCTTTCTTCGCTCTCCTCCTCTTGTTCCTCCGCCTCACGGCGCCGCAGGAAGTGTCTGTCTCTGTGGTTCTGCTGAGGTCGTCCATCTTCTCCTGCTCCATCATGGACGTCATCTTCAGAGTGAGCTCCAGCTCCTTCAGGACAGCAGCCAGGTCCTCCTCTGGGACGCCCAGGTCGATGTCACCTGCTTCCTCCGTGTGTTCATTCACGTTCGCCCTGTCCTTTAGATCTCCCTCTGATGTCACATCCTCTTCGCTTCCTGCTGTCAGATCAGACTCTCTGTCTCTGTTCAGGTCGTCCGCTCCGTCAGCAGCCTCTCCTCCACCTGTAACATCCTCAGGAAGGTCGTCTCCGTCAGCCTGCGTCCTCTCCGTCTCTGTCTCCGTCTGTGGATGGCGGTGCTGCTGACCGTGATGACAGCAGCAGTGGGGGCGTTCCCACGGCTGGGCGCTCCTCGCCATAATCTGCACAGACGTTACAGAAACATTTCATCAGTCACAAACTGATCAGCAGATTAATGAATCGACCAGTTCTTAGTCCTCAGACCTGCTGATACAGCTTTAGTCAGAGATGGAATGTAACTAAGTACATTTACTCAGGTACTTTACTTTGTATTGCACACAACTTTCTCCTCCTCCTCATCTTCATCTCACCTCTTCATACTGTACTTTTACTGCACTACCTGTCTGACAGTTTTCAGGATCACACTGATTTTGTGACCAAGTGAAGGATGAAGAGTTCCTGTGTGTGCTGCTGCTGAAGCTAAAACAGTCCTGTTGGAACATACGATGGTCTCGTGGACAGACCTTTAATAGTTTTCAACGCTGATCTAAAATGAACAATATGCTGAATTTTTTAATTTATTTTTTTGCTGGTAACGTGATGGACAATATTCATTTATGGTAACAACCGTTTTTGAACCCCCTCGACAACTGATCCCAATTCAGTCAGTAAATGCACCTCTTTGTCATTTTTCCAGGAACAAGTTGAAACTATCCACAGAGACCTGTCCACTCCTCCCTCAACCTGCCCACCTCTCTCTCAGTTCACCCAGTCTCCCTCACACATTAACATGTTCTCATGGCGGGAATGAAAGCTGCCACTTGCACCCTGGACCCATCCCACCCATCTCATCAAGACCTGCATTCCCACTTTATCGCTGCTCATCACAACAATAAGTAACTCCTCCCTTTCTACTGGCTCTCTCCCACTCTCCCTCGAACTTGCTGCTGTCACCCCATCTTAAAAAAGCCTGGGCTCAATCCTGACATCACCAACACCTACAGACCCACCTCCAACCTCCCTCTCCATCAAAACTTCTGGAGTGTGCTGTTGCTTCACGACTCAAAGCCACCTCTCTGCCAATAACCTCTATGAATCACTCCAGTCTGGTTTCCGTTCCCAGCACAGCACTGAATCTGCCCTCCTCAAAGTCTCAAACGACTTTCTCCTCTCTCTGACGCCGGCAAACTCAACATGCTCGTACTACTCGACCTGAGTGCAGCACTCGACACCATCCACCACTCCATCCTTCTCTCCCGCCTTGAAACCACTCTTAACATCACCAACACTGCTCTCTCCTGGTTCAACTCCTTGCCCAACAAGAGTTCAAACATCTACAGCAGGAAATGACACATTAATGCAGCAGGAAATTCATCGACAAATATTGAGTGCAGGACTTTAAATGTAGTGCAGTATTTTACAGTGTGGTATCAGTACTTTGGCTTCTGACTACTTCTTCCACCACTAATGAAGTGTTTGTCAAAAGTCTGTCACCTCGTTCAATCCAGGAACTTTGAGTTGCAGCAGATGAACATGATGTCGTCAGTATTTGTCAGCTGATACTGTGTCTCAAGTCCTGACTCTATAAATCTGGATATAATCTTTGTTTACAACTGAAGCTAAAACTACAGCTCATCATGTGGAACGAACACAAAGTCGTCCAGGAAGCTGCTGTTTCACTTCATGCAGATGCAGAACCAAAATAACTTTAGTAAACCATCACAGAGCTTCGTCTGCTGCTGCTGCTGCTGCTCTCAGTCTGTAGACGGTCTGAGATACTTTGAGTTTTAACATCAGAAATGTCTCTGACTCTGACTGAGACGCTTCATCAAGGAGCAGCGACAACGTTTGTGCACGATCGGCGTTCATGTACCTTCCCAGTCCTCCTGGCTCTTCTTCTCTGGTGCTATGTTGTCCACCAGCTGGCCTTCCTGCATCACTCGAGTGATCTCAGTCAGCTGCTGCAGGAGACTCTCCTCCTGATCCGCCGTCACCCCCTTCACCCTGAAACACACAGAGAACACTGATCCACCCTGAACGCCCTCCGCTCCTCGGCTGTAACAGCTAACAGGCTGCACATTTACACATTTAACCCACTTACATTTCTTTACTGATCAGCTGATGGAGTTTTGGTTGCTGATCATTTGACTTTTCTTTTTTTATACTCCTTTAATATCACTGAGGTTTTTCTGATGTGTAACTTTGCCTCATGGAGAGCTGGTGTGTTTAAGGAGGGAGAAATACAGTCCGTTCTGTGTGTCTGAACACTGAGGGGAATAAAACCAAATACACACAGAAATAAAAAGTCACTTTAGAGTCAATAATGTTCTGTATTTTCCAATATTTGTCACATGTTAGTGACGTGTCTCAGTTGTTCTGTAACATAAATGTTCCTCAGTATTTTGTGAGGTTGTTGGAGACTCTTTCCTTCACTCAGCTGTTTCCTGCTTATTACTGTATCTGTAATAAATATCTGTCCTGACTTATTTGAATTTTCCAGCTCAGTATTTGTGAAGATAATATATGAGAAAAGAGCAGATGTCAAACATGGTCGTAAAGCTCTGAAAGCAATAAAGGAATCAAAACGACGAGTTCATTCATGAGAGTGGCTCCTGTCAGGAGGGGCGGGGCTGTGACATGACTCCACCCACCTGTCAGGACTGTGGTGGGCGTTAGAAACGATGTTCTCCATCACCAGCTCCGTCTCCCTCAGTTTGTCCTGCAGCTGCGCCAACTCAAAGTCCGCTGGAGAAGAAACCAGGACAGAAACAAGTTTGAAGACAAACCCAGATTAAAGAGATTAAAATCCGACCACCACACAGACGATACAGCTGCGGCCTGTTGGGACGAGGCATTTCATCAAGGTTTAACAGAGCTGAGGACACTGTGACGCTTCATCAGTGGAACACAAAGTGCAGCACGTTCAGAGGGTTTTGATCTTGAATGAGAAATGTTTCAGTGTAAGTGACGCTGATACTCACTGATCTTTCTCTTCATGTTCTCTGAGCGAACTGAAGGAAACCTGCTCTCTGATGGTTTGTTGTTCCCCTTCGACGTGATCTGACACACACACACACACACACACACACAGACAGTAACAGGGTTAAAACACATCACAGCTCATCCTCCAGCAGAGTGTGTCCAACACCAAACTGTCTCTGGAGTCAAACCTCTCAGTGATCTGAATATATGTCTTTATATGTGTTTATATTTCTGGTGTTGACGTGAGCAGAACAAATAAAAAGGTTAAATGAAAGCTTAAAGATCCTGAGAACATTTCAAACTGACTCTGTGTCCACAGTGTGTGTTGAACGCAGCAGTCTGCTGAGTGTGCGGCGTCTGACCTTGAACAGGATGTAGAGGATGTAGAGAAGGATCCCGAAGCCGTACACGGGGATGATCTGTCCCGCCAGGTTGGACTTGCCCCCCGCCCCGGCTCCTGTCCCTGCTCCCTTGGCTCTGGCTATGGCCTCAGAGTTATGGGCTCTGGAGAAGCCGGAGCCGGCGGCCCGACCTCGACCCTCCGGCGCCATCTGACGGTGCATCATGGGAGGGAAGTGACCTGAGCCTGCAGGAGGAGACGATATGAGGAGGAGGAGGAGTCAGTGGAGGGGCCACAGTAACCTGGCTCCTCTGTGTCTCTGCTGCTGATGAATGACAGCAGGTGTCAGGTGTGTTTGTCGCCCTCTTCAGGGAGGAAAGTGTAACTGCAGGATGAAACACCAGCAGGTGATGTTCAGTGTCAAATGAAAACATTTCATTAATAACCTGAGGACAAACACACACACACACACACACACACACACACACACACACACACACACACAGGTAAGACGTGACGCACCGTCCGGCCGCTCCGCAGCATCCTTCCTGCCTCGCGACAGCAGCATTTTGGGCAGCAGCAGCGCGACGCAGAGCACGAGACACGTCGCGAGGGTGACCTTCTGAAACGTTGACATGGCCATACCGACAGGTGAACCGACAGGTGAGCCTCCAGGTGCGCGCGCTGATGATGTGTGACCGCTGTGCGGGGAGATAACGGAGCAGACGGCGGCTCGCTGAGTCTCATCCAGCCGTTTACTTCCTCATTGACCCGACGACCGGAAGTGAGCCGCAGCTGTAACGGAAGTGATTCACCACCGGGTGGCGCCAAAATACCGTCACATTAATGTAATGTAACGTTTATACATTTAGTATCATTATTATTGATAGTGATGGTAATAATAATAATAATAATAATAATAACAACAATAATAATAATTGTTATTATTATTATTATTTCTACATCTACAATAACAAATTAAAAAAAACATCTTTTTATAATAGTATCCATTCATAAATTAAAATTTATTCTAATTCAAAATGTCAAAAATAAAAATTAGAATCTAATTATAAACTCTATTTTCAATAATATAATTTATGGAGCACATTTTATAGTTTTCCAGTTTTCTTGTTGTATTTTGTTCCTTGTGGATTTGCAAACCTTCCTGTGAGCACAGTGTGAATGTGACAGAGCTGGACCACCTGTGCAGCCAGGTGCCGCCTCATGCTGCCAGTAGTGACAAGGACACTAGCAGGAGACCAAACTAGAGACGAATCAGTCAGGAAGGACGAGGAGAGACACTGTCTGTGGACGCCACATGTAAAACTATTCCCTGTTTGTCTCTTTGATTTGACCCAAAGCAGCTGAAACTGACTCACAATCACTGGACTGATCCCTGAAGTTTAACTGACTTCCTGTCAGACTGGGATCATTAATGCTCCCTTCAGGTCGTCCAGCAGAGTATGAACATAATCTTTTTAAATATCAACCTCTGGTTAGGCCCAACCCACTTTAGATTTAAACTCCGCCCACTTGGAGCACAGATACAGATCATTTAGTAGGTTGAACAGACACAGACACAGATACAGATACAGACACAGACACAGATACAGAGACAGACACAGAGACAGACACAGACACAGATAATGCTGTACTCAGTCGTCCCAATGAAAAACCATATCAGACAAACTCTTATTTTGTATGAGTGCAATAAACTGTCCTGAGGGGAGGGTTAGGTCACTTCCTCCCTCTGATGTCACTCAAAACAAATAATGACTTCACAAACTGAAATTAAAATTCACTTTAATTAGTCAAGAAGAAAAAAAAACCAGTTTGAGATCAGAGTGAAAACTGAAGTGTGTCGTGTTCAAAGCTCCGTTCAGTCCTCAGAGAGACGAAGGACCTTGAGCTGTAATTACACCTGTGAACATGTCGGAGTTTGTTTTGGTGGGCGGAGTCGACCACAGAGGAGGGCGGCGTTCAGAGCGACCTGACAGTCAGAGACAGGCTCAGTATTTCTCTCTGTGACGGATGACTTGTTCCCTCCATCCAGCTGGTGTGTTATTTCCACTCTGGTGAACAGACTCTTCAGATTATTTGTTCTATGTTAAAATAAAAAAGAAGACGAAGGGTCGAAGCATCTTCATCCACATCAAACATCCTCCTCATCCTCACGGCCCGGTCGACCTCTGGTCCGTCTGATCGGACAGAAATGTTTCCACGCAGCTCGATAACAAAGAGTTCAGTCAGAGGAAACACGTTTGCAACAGGAAACTGATGAAGACTCTGCTACTGTGAGCTTCATCAACCAGCTGGCTCTCAGTCGTCCTGCGCTGATCTGCAGAGAAGAAGAAGAAGAAGAAGAAGAAATGTGTTCAATAAAAACATGTGATCAGATCCATGTCCTCTAATAACAGTTAATCAATTTTGGTTTAACTTCTGATCCCAGACTCTGTTTAATATGAAAACACATTTTCACTTTTTGAAAAACACAATAAATCAATCAGTCATTTTTATTATATTTCAGAAGAAATACGATGCTCAGAATACGACAAGGTCTCGTTATAAAACCGAACCAAAGCGTGACGGTGTGTGAGAGGAAACAGCATTTTAGAAGTGTGTGGAAAGTCTTTATTATATACATTATTATATATCTCAGACATTCTCACTGATCTCGGCAGAACTACAGAAACTGTTTATTTCATTGATTTTAATGAGACCTTCTGATTATATATATATATATTATATATTAGCTGTGTTTCACACCGGCAGGGCTCCGGCACGGTTCTGGCTCTGCTCTGGAGTCTCAGAACCTTGGTGCTGTCTGGCGAACCAGCCCGTGTCCACACCAGTTTAAGCAGAACCGAAGTGAGAGGATGTTACTCGGCGTCACTCAGGCGGAAATAATCACAGCAGCCGGCAAAATGACAGATCACATGGAGGTGTGTAAAAAATATAAGCTTGTGTTTTTATACATATCTATGAGCTTCACAGCCTAGAATGTCACACGCCCACTTATGATGTCACAGTTCGCACTATTTTTTGGTTCCCCTGGGAACCGACTTTTCAGGTTCCGAACAAATTATTTTTTCAGTCTGAACGCGCCGGCCGGTTCAACATTGGGTTCGGGAACCAGAACCGTGCCGGTGCCCTGCCAGTGTGAAAGCCCTATGGGAGGAGAGCCGCTCTGTTTTCTGATCCGGCGGGGAGTTTGGTCGGTCTGAGATCAGAACCCGAGTGCAAAAAGGATCAGTTATTGTTTCCGAAGATACGACACATCAGCTCTGACTATCAGAAAACAGCTCAGCATCAGGAGAGTCCTGTGAGATGGACTCTGAGCTTTCCTGAGGTGCTTTCACAAGTTCTTTCATAGGTTGTAGATCTTTGCAACAATTCAGTCAAAGAACAAAACACCAGGCCTTATTGCTCGCACCAAGTCTGAGTCAAAACTCTTTTTCAGACAGTTCTTCCCCCACTGAGGTGAGGATCACAGCTACAGGTGGCCTCTGGGAAAGGCTTTTGGTCTGGCTTCTGATCAGTCTACTTCTTCTTCTTCTTCTTCTTCTTCTACTTCCACATTCTCCTTTGCATGGCCTTAAGGTTTGAGTTATATCACCATGCTCCTGACAGTGCTTCGACTGTGTTGTGTGTTTTCATTTGGACCAAGAGTTTTTAAGTACTAAGGAGGAAAATCCTGTTTTTAAAAACACCCTGTCTGTGTGGACTGGTTCTAAATATACTTGTGTTGTTTCTATCACCACATGAACAAGAAATGAAAAAAGTCACCAGAGGAAGTCAAAGAACATTATTAATTATAATAGAAAAGAGAACTCATCTCAGCTGTAACAAACCAAAGAAATGTCTTTCAGTTCAGTCCCAGTTCAGACCTGGGGTCATGAAGGTCGTGTAAAACAAGTTACTGTCTAATTCAAGCAGGACGAGAACCAAGAAAAATACACATGTAAAAAGCAGCGGTCACATTTATAAGTCTTTGACTAAAGTTTAAATAAGAGAGTTATTTGGGTCCTGAGAGCAGAGTTTAGAGTTCGAGCATCTGGGAGCCAGAAAAGCTTCAGTGGAGCCACATTTCTGAAGTCGACTCCCATTTTAACACAATCCAAACTAAATACTCAGTAGATGACACTTAAAGACGCTTCAGCTCTCAGCTCTGGACTCAGTGAACAACATGTTGGTTTGGTCCTCTGGATGTTTCTGTAGCAGAAGAAAAATGATCTCTGACAGTCTAAAGTTGTTTCAACATGAACTCTGCAGGACCTAAAAACCGAGCCGAGGAAAAAACCCTGTGCACTTCCAGCGCAGCGCGGTGTGGTGTGTTTTATGAACTGTAGTTGTACAGTTAGTATCATAATGACGGGTTGGGCTGCCGGTGGCTTCAGGCTCTGTTTCTGAACCCTGAAACCTTCATGACTGTGGAGATTGTGGTGTCCGCTGCACTTGCTTTCAAACGTCTCTCATCTGCCCTCACAGCCGACCACGGCCACGCCCGTCACAGGACGAGCTCCTGCTGCCACAGGATTTATTTCTCTGCTGTTTAAAGATGTGAAGAAACAGCCTGTTTAAAGGACATTTGAGCCTGAAGCAAACTCAGAGGCCTCCAGAGAACATGTGATTTACATAGAAGAGGGTGTGCTGCATTTAAAGGCAGCAGAGAGGACTCAGACATATATGATACTCAGACTCATGTTGTTGTCCCACTGTTACCCCTGACGCAGCTGGTTGCCATTACACAGTACAGTGACCAGCTGCTCTCTGTGTTTCGTCAGTGTCTGATGCCACACATCACCAATCACTGGTGTTCAGCCACTTCAGAGTGAGACCAGGTTGACCAGGAGGTGTTGGAGATGTTGTTGCAGCTGCCTGCTGCATCTGGATATGAAGTCGATGTGAGTCGTTATCTAGACTGTTCCCACAAACTTTACATATGTTTTCCTATAAAAAGTAAGAACCAGTCCAAAACCCCCCCTTTAGCCCCTCCCCCTAGATTTGTGCGTTCCCGTGAGGGGTAGCGGTGTCCCACTTCCTTTTTGCGTGTAGGGTCAGGGGGCATAACGAGGGGTGGCGGGTATGAAACTAGCCCTTCGGAACGAGGGATTTCAGATGCTGACTTGCCAGTGAGGGGGAGACGTCGCCATGGCTACCACCGAGCAAGACACGGGGAAAAAAGTTCATACATGTACATATAATTTTGCAAAGTGTAGAGAACGTTACAACAATTTTTTATTGCTATTTACGATGTTTAGATTGGAGTTGACAGAAAGCTAGCCAGCTAGCTAACGTAACCGTCGTCAGGTTGCTTGTTAGCTAGCTACCTTGCTAGCTACTAACTGGCGTCTCTTATCTGTCCTTTTCTACAAAATTGTCAGATTTTTCACATTACGACAACACGCCAGGTAGTATAACTATGCTGCCTCGTAATGTTAGCTGGTTAGCGAGCTAGCAGGAGTCCCCTGTCGTCGTTCATCAAACGAAGCATGATGAACACAGCAAACACCATCAGAAGGATGAGCTCAAATGTAGACTCCATTGTCGATGCCGGTTGGAAATGTAGATGGCTCACAGCTTCCTGTTTAAAATAGTTACGTATGCGTGAACGTAACCGACGCGGTGACGTAGTGAGTGGTGTCCCAATTCCTAGGGAAAGATTTCAACCCCGACCCCTCGTTGCTTCATTTCGAGGGCTAAAGGGTAGTGGGCAAGGGGAGGTATTGGGATTGAGCCTTAACCGCCCAAAATCATGTATATCCTACATAGATACACAGATTCGTTGGATATACGAACGGTTCTATGAGAATACGCTGCGTAATCATGTATAGTTTTCCCCTGTCACACAGTCACTTGATTAAGTGCTGATGTTTTAAAACAATCAGTGGAGAATAAGGCTGCTGTCAGTCCTAGAGTGTCTCCTCTGGTCTGAATCAGGGACTCATGTTGCTCCAAAGTTGTATAATTGCCTAGAGTTGGTTCATGTTCTCACGGCAGCATTTACAAGAGGACCAGATCAAATGCCTTGTGTGAGAAAGCTGCTCTTGATTGGTCAGAATTTCCATGTGGGAAAAATCCAGGAAGTAAAGCAAACGTTGAAGAAGAGAACACTTGCAAGATAAATGTGACACTTTCTAATGTCACAATGGAGGGACAACTACGCAGGTTGATTTTAGCGCTGCTCATCGTGGACTATATTGCTGTCATTGTTCATTTTAGTCAAACCATACAGTTTGAAAACGAGGCGCAGCTCCAACCTCACCCTCCTCAAGAACGTCTCGGTCCGGTTGTTTTGGTGTGTTCACACCTGCACTGAGGAAACCAACCTGAGTTTGACTGAGCCGAACCAAACAGCACAGGTGTGAACGCACCCTAAAGCATAAAACTCATATTAGTATTCAGTACAGATAGAAACCATGTTTTAAATCGTGCTCCTTCGTCAGTTGAAGCGTAGACATTAAAAGGTGAACCTTGTTATCGTTTCACTGAGAGGATGTTCCAGGACCTTTCATGAATCAGACTCGTCTGTGCTTTAAATATCCACATGATACACAACATGGATGAAATCATCTGACGTCAGTCCATCTTCATCCAAACTGAACGTATGTGTCCACACTAAGTGTCACATAAAACAGACTCTGTCCACAGACAGTCTGCTCCAACATATCTGAGGATGATGATGTCATCAGCAGCCTCATGTCTACATATGGTCATATTTGGGATGAGCTCTGCGAGTTCACTCGTATGTCTTCCAGATATCTGTGTGCATGTTTTAGTTCAGGCTGTCAGAGGGCTGTAACTCATGGCCATCAGAACATTACCTCTTATTGAGGCGGCCTCTCCGCGCTGCCGTTAAGATGGCCTCCTTCGTAGTCCAGCTGGCACAGGATCATGTTGTTCTTGAGGAAAAACTTGTCTCCCACGCAAAATCTGCAGAGAGGAATAAAAATATGGAACTGGGTCTGTGTTCTGGAGCTGAAGTGAATCATGACGTCCCCGAGGAGCATTTCAGGCGTATTTTCAGCTCTGCTATGATAATCAGAAAATTAATCTTGCATGATTGCTGGCTGATTAACTACCCGAGCCGTACACAAAGTTTGAACCCCCTGGAGGATTGAAACAGCGCAGTAATTTTCATCACATTCTGATTACAATGCTTCGCCCCATAATGACCAGTGAGCTCAGCAGAGCGCCTCCCAGATAAGTCAACTGAATTTGATCTCCCTGGCTAATTGCTCCCCTAATCTTACCTCTGGCGGCAGAGCTGACAGGCGAAGCAGTCTAAATGGTAGACGTTGTCTCTGGCTCTCATCACCATCTCAAAGGCAGGGATCAGCTTACTGCAGGCCGCACAGTTCCCCGTCACCCCGAAGAGCCTGCGGAGGGAAACAGGGCGACAGGCAGACCTGGAGTCTGGACGCACTTCACACACATTTCTGCCAAAAACTCCACAGGAAAAAATAAACACAGTGACGGGCCTGAAGATGTTTCAGCAGGACGCTGCGTCTGACTCACACAAGGCGCTCTCGTTGTTTTAAAGTATCTGCTCTGTATTTCCTGCTGCTGATACTGATGCAGTGTTACATCACAACGTATTGATCTAACACATAGTTAAGATCAGCCAAGTGAGAGGAAACATTCTCATCAGCTTCGTTACGAGTCTCAGTACGAGGAGGAGACATTATAACATGACAGGAGATGAATGCAACAAACTACAGCCAGAATTAAACTGCAGAGCTGCTGCTGCTGGAGTTAAATGTAAAATCCAACTTTAACAGTCGAGCTAACGTTAGTGTCACCGACTGTTCTGTTTGTGTGTCCCTCTTGAGTTGCCATAGGGCAGAGAAAGTTTGGGGACTGTTGGAGCTGTTACACCGTCTGCTGAACCCAGGACGCTCGGCTACATCAGTTATACTAACGAGCCCAGAGTGTACAGCCACGCTGACATGCTGGCATTCATCATGTTGTCATGCTATCATTTGCTCATTAGCACTGAGCTACTTTAGGGGTGATCTGCTGATTTCAACCAGCTGTTCATCAGAGCAGTGTGGCACGTCTGTGAAAACGAACTGTGGTAAAGTTTCCTCCATCTGACCAGCGCTCACATCTCTCTGCTCCTCTGCCAGCACAACTCTCCAGCTCTCAAACTACAGATTGTGTTGACTCATCTCTGTTTGCCCGCCACCACGGACACAAAGAGTGTAGGAGCAGATCCAGAAACAGACCCGCCCCTCTGTCTCAGGCTCAGAGCAAATCGTAGATTTTAAACACACAAATTATTGATATTAGTACAAATTAAAATTTTAAGAGTATAATATTAATAAGAGTCATAACTGAGAGCTCTTTCAGTCCTCTAGATGCAATTTGCTGCAATAAAAATGACTGAAGTCAAAAGTCAAACGGAGACTGAAAACTTTTCATCTTATTAAATAAAACATTTGATGATTTTTGAAGAAGTTTTGGGAAAAAATGTACAGCTGAGAAAGCTAATAAATCACAATATATCGCAGTCAGTGTGTTTGTTTTCATTTCGTTTCATATACTTTATTGTCTCCGCAGGGGAAATTTGTCGTGGACTCAACTGGTCATAGTTCACAGTAAGAAAAAACAGCAGCATCATACGTTCACAATGGACCGTCACCACACAACAGTTGCATCCTCAACACACATCAACAGGAGTAAACAATTTAAAATCAATTACCTGTACCGTTATAGTACACAGTGCTGTTGCTAACAGTACACACACACTACATTACAAGTGTGCATTATGTGTTATTGCAACACTGCACTAATATTGTATCGTAGGGCGTCTGGTGATTCACAACCCTAACTCTCACACAACAGTTCAAATGATATCCTACGAAATTTGCGCCGTTACGTCCTTAACGCACAGTTGTGTAATGAACGTAAAGTTACTGTGGTTAGGTTTAAGAATAGAAACATGAGGACGTGTCTTAAAATGACTCAAAGTTCACACAGATCCAAACACGTGACTCGACACACCAGCCCAACCTGCCTCCTCACAAGCGCTCGGACTGCTTCCTGTTTACTGCTTTTCTTTCCTCACAGTAGCCAGTATCTCACAGCTACAAATTATATTCAGCCACAAAATAAATCTGAAAATCTTTGGTCTGAACTTTACTCTGCAGTCAGCCATCCTGGAATAATGTGAGACCGCCTCCACGTCCTAACACGTTGTTCTGTGAGTCAGAAACACTAGTTTGTTTGTTTTTATGAGCTGCTGCAGGAAACTTTAGATTCTTGTCTTGTTGTGAACCATGAAAGTTTCCAGAGTTATAAAAGCTGTCATAAAGTGATTATAAGTTGGATCTGTGTTGCTTTATATCAGCTGCTGACAGACAGCAGCTAGATGGAGATGGACTGATATGAAAATGTGACTTTAAGAAGCAGATGGTGTTTGTTGCTTTACAGGACAGATTACAGGAGCAAACCTGAGAGTCTGAAAGCAGCGCTGTGTGTGAGCTGTGTCCTCAGACTACCTGAGAACAAACGCTGTGTTGTGCGACTCAGTGCTGCTGACCAGCTGCAGATTGCTTCACCTCCCCAAGAGCCCGACACATGAAGATAAGTTACTGATTTCCATATTCCAGGAAAAAAAAGGAGGTCTGGGAGGAACCGCTGTGAAAAACAACATGCTCAGAGAAAGCGAAGGGAGGACAGCGCTGAGTGTTGAGTGTTTGTCTCCCACAGATATCAGACGACAAATGAAAACACGTCATCAAACAAGTGACCAGCACGGGAACAAAAGCGAGTCCTAATTAAGCGAATGTTCTGATCTAACGAGCTCGAGTCCTGAGCAGGCACCTGGTGGGTTTTTTTCCTTCTCCTTAACGAGGCTGCGCAGCTCAATGCTAATTCTCTACTAATGGTCCAATTAAAAGAAATCACATGGTTTTAATCCTGCTCTTCAAAGGCTTTTGGTCTGCGCCCTCACAATGATGAGGAAAACAGGAGGCAATCGAGCCAATTTAACTGTCAGAAGGGGTTTTGGTCTCTTAAGTGCAGCGCGGCTAATGAGAGACTTAGCTCCAACCAAATCCAGCTGGATTGTACATGAGACTAACACATGAGTTCAGCAATGTGGCCGAGATATCAGCAGTTCTCCTGCTGACCTGACACCAGACGGCATTATTTCACTAAATGAAGCCAGATAAGTCTCAGAAGGGCCGTTTGAGCCGCGGCTGCAGCTCTGCGTAGAAAAGTGTCATCAAGATTCACGATTCAAGACTCTTTAAAGTCCATTTAAAACATATAACACTCGTAGTGTGGAGAGAGGTCGGGTTCAGACGATGTTTAAACATTTATCTTCATCTGAAGGGTCTGTGGTGAGAGCTGTCAGTGTGTGAAGGGTTATAAACCTCCAGCCCCCATCGCAAGACTCTTCACTCTCCTCGACTCCAAGTTATAAGCTCAAAGAAATTATTTCTTATTTGCTTTCTTGCCAAAACTTAAAAAGCTGAGACCAATAAATATGTATCTGCAGCCAGGAGACAGTTAGCTTAGCTTAGCTTAGCATTAAGGGCTGTAAACAAAGGGGAAACCTCTAGCCTGGCCTCTTCAGAGCTAACAAAATCCACCCACCAGCCCCTTTAACAGCTGAAACACACGGATACAGACACGACTCACAGCCGAGTGCGACACAGACTCTGACTTTGTAGCGTGTGGTTGTGAACGAGCTTCACTCTGTGTGACGGAGTTCTGCTGAATGATGCAGTTGGTTTTGGAGGTTTTAAAAGCATGTACGTTTTATTACCTGGTACTGAATTTATTAGCTGGATTGTTTTAACAACAACTAATAAAAATGTATCCGGAGACAGTTAGCTTAGCTTAGCTTAGCATAAAAGCCAAAGCTAACAAACCCACCCACCAGCACCTCTAATGCTCTCTTATCAAACTGTTACGTGTCTCATTTGTTCAAACGTGTAGTGAAAACCCGAGCTGAGGGACTTGACTTACAAGACTTGACTCGAGTCCGACTTATCGCAAATTTGAGGACTTGAGACGTGCTTGACTAACACTGATGAAAGACTCAACTTGACTTTGACTTGGTATTCATGACTTGAGACTTGACTTTGACTTGAGACAGATGACTTGAAAGGACTTGACTATTTTTTATTTAATATTTGTATTTTTCGAAATGTTGAGAAGTTACGTTTTGTTTTTTAAATATGATGACGCACATGTCGCAGCGAGGGAGGACCACATGCTACCACATCTGTCCTCAGAGTAATGGCGGTACGTACAGCAGCATCATGAGCTTCATTTATTTATAACCTGTGTAATCAGGAAGGCTGCGATCATGTGACCAACCCAGTGACAACAGGAATAAGGAAGTAGGACAAAGGACAGGCAGGTTGGAGTTGATGGGTCACAGAACACAGGACTTTCCACCAGGAGACTGAGGCTCATGTCTTCTGTGAATCCCCAAAAAGTGCGCTTTAAAGCCATGGCCAAACAGTGGTACTGCAATTTTAGGCCCCGCCTCCAACGCTGTGTCCAAGTCTCCTTATACATCCAGTATGTTATGTTAAACATACTGGATGTACATAACTTTAACTTTTACAACATAACTTTATGTTTTGTACATAACTTTATGTGAAGTACATAACGTGACGACGCCATTGTGGAGCGCCAGTTCATTAGATACCAGACCAATTGTTGTTTATGCATTTTTGTTAGCTATCGTACAAATTGTTGTGCAAGGATATGCTGATTATTGTACTGACATGTCGATCTTCTCATCCAACTCTCAACAAAAAACAAACGGGCATATTTCCCAGAGTGCTAAACTGTTCCTGAACATCTTGGTTCTGGTGATCCAACCTCAACAAGACGCCACGTGGTTGCTCCTCAGGGCAAAATCCAACCTTCACATATGTTTCTGTGGTTCCTCTGTGCCGACCTCCTCCTCTGTTCTCTCATCTCTTTTCACTGTTCATAAGTTTAGTTGGCATCAAAGTTTATTAATAAAAAGGTAAAGTGGCCAGAAAAAGCAGAGCAGAAGAACAGTTTTGCTTTAATGTGCAAATCCAGCAGCTAACGACACGACGTGAATCCTGCTCAGGTCCAGGTCAAAGCAGAACATGTGTGTGTGTGCGTGTGTGTGTGTGTGTGTGTGTGTGTGTGTGTGTGTGTGTGTGTGTGTGTCCACTTTACTGACTTTAACAGAGGCTGCAGAGTCCCAGTAAGACGACTGGAAACAGACTCCAGTCCAAACATGGTGAGACATGTCAGGACTCGTTGTGAACCTCTAAGAAACATGAAACACCTTCTGTTGACTGAAGCTTCATGAATCAGCCTGAAGGTTCATCAACACTTTGATGTGAGCTCACACACACACACACACACACACACACACACCTGATGGTTCACACTGTCAGTTATCTACATGTGGAGCGTTGATGATGCTTCACTGTGTTGAAATGATCCGTGGTGTTTAAGTCTGTCCTCATGTCTGTCTCAGGTCACTCTCCTGTTTCTGCTGGACTGTCAGATTAATTTAATATTTCTGATACTCTAAATGTTCGGATTAATTAATCCTGAGTGGACCTTCAGTCACAACAGTCTGCTTCAGATCAGTCCTTCAGTCTGTGACAGAATCTATCTGCAAACGTTCTTACTCCGTCTGTCAGTCCAGATACACCTGTAGGTGGGTGTGGTTACCTGAGGTAGTCCCTGCGGCAGAGGATGAGGTTGGCGCGGGTGTAGAGGGTGGAGCCCACCCGGCCCAGGCGGCAGTCACAGCAGGCGCACTTCAGACAGTCCTCGTGCCAGAACCTGTCCAGCGCCTGCAGCATGAAACGGTCCCGGATCTTCCCGTTACAGCCGGCGCAGCCCCGCGACTTCTCTCTGGACTGGAGGGACACCAGGGACACACCTGGCAGGAAGCAGTCCAACAGGTGGACAGAGAGACGAGGACAGAGACACACGGGCTTAAATCAGAGAAGCTCAGGAACATGTCAAACGTCAGTCATGATTAACGGCCACGTTCATTGAATATTAAAGGTCCAGTCTGTCAGATTCAGGAGGATTACAGATTACAGATTACAGATTACAACCATCTGAAACTTCTCCTGGATTCCTTCAGTGCTGATTGTTGAGGAGCTGAATCATCCACAGAGGTCTCCTCCTCTCAGAAACACACAGATCAGAGGTCTCATCTATAAAACAGTGGGTAGGATCCAAACTAAAAATGTACGTACAGACAAAAGCCAAAAATGGCGTGCACCAATAAAATGTGAGAGCTTGTCACTGAGGAGCCGCCGATGCAAAAACATGAATGTCTCTATCTAGAGTCAGTGTTTGGTTTGTTCATCTCCACCAACAAGTCAGCGTCACATGTAGCAAAAACACATTTAGTCTTATTTTCATCTGAAGAAAAGACAACAATCAGATTATATTTAATCCGACACACTGGAGCTTTAACATAATAATCAAAGTTATCAATATTCCAGAAACTTTCTAAATGAATATGTTTTTAGTGACAGATTTAACAACTGTGAAGAATTATGTGACAGACACTGTGTTGCGTGTCTGTAAGTTATAATTATATCTAATGAAAATAAACAGTCAGTTTGAATAATAATTATCAACAGATGTAATCAGGAGTATAAATCATGTGAGATGCCACAGTGAAGTCGTTATCAGGTTCATATGCCTGAAGATATGAGCTGAGTTTCACTCTTCTTCATTCAGCTTAATAAAAGTATCACAGACAAAGTTTGTCTTTAAAACTGGAGACAACGTCTGTTTTCTGTCACAGTCCTGGAGGACAGACAGTCCTCAGACCTCCCTGTGTGTAACATGAAGAGAAGAAGCGTGAAGACAGACATGTCTCTGTACTCACTGTCCTCCTTGTCCAGCACCATCCTGTCGTCACAACAGTCCAACAACAGATCCAGGAGGGTGAGACAGGCTGACGCTCAAACTTCACAGCAGCAGCAGCAGCTCCGCAGGAAGCAGCTCACACACACCGGCCATCAGAGCAGAGACAAACCAGCTCTCCCGGTCCCACCGCTCCGGTCCTCCGGTCTCTGTCCTCCGGTCTCTGTCCTCACTGTGTCCTCTGGGCTGTCCTCACTGTGTCCTCTGATCTGTCCTCAGTGTCTCTGATCTGTCCTCACTGTGTCCTCAGTGTGTCCACAGCCTGCTGCTGCTCTCAGATCAGCTCCTCTGTGCGGACTGAGCCTCCTCACACAGCCCCCTCCTCCTCCTCCCGCCTGCTCCTCCTCCTCCTCCCTCCCTCTCTCTCCTCCTCCTCCTCCTCCTCCCTGCGTGCTAATTATATAAAGTCATTATGCTCAGATGTGATAGAATCAATTATTCAGCAGGGTCCGGGCCTCAGCTCCTTTACAATCAGCTTATTCAACACCAAGGACACCAATTATCTCCGCGGCGCCCTGTAGACACAGCAGCGGCACCACCGGCACCACCAGCAGCACCAGCACCACCGGCACCACCAGCAGCACCAGCACCACCAGCAGCACCAGCACCACCGGCACCACCGGCAGCACCGGCTCCGGCCCGGGCGCGTCTCTTTCTGCTCTACGTGAAACAGTTGTGTCCAAAAACCAAACCAAAACGAAGCCAGGTCACAGGTGAAGAAACAGGAACAATATGATGTCATAATATTAATAACATAAAATCTTCTGCGTCTGTTGAGTCAGTAAAACGCACAGTTTTTACCTCTGAGAGTAAAAGTAACGTCAATTAAAAATACTTCAGTAAAGTATATGTACTTCAGATCTGCAATAAAGTACAGTACAGAGTAAATGTGAGATACTTATATACTTAGTTACATTACACCTGTTATATGTCAAATTTAAAAGAACAAAAGTATCAACATCAATTTATAATAAAGTACCAAAAGTAATTTATTACTTGAATGACTCATTTTAAAATAATATCCATGATGTCACTGAACTATAAAAAGTGATTGGCATTTATGTGATCATCTCTTGAATGTCACAGCCGATGAAGACGGGGCTAATCTCTCTTCCGTTATATCCATCTGTAATATTACATCATTATGTATTAGTTGATTTTAAGGCAGTACTCGATAAATATCTTGATATTTTACGAACTTCCTGTAAACTACACCACTAAAATACAAGATTATTAAATGAACTACAGTTACAATAAAGTTAAATAAAGTGGTAACTGTCATATAATTAAGTTTAATAAAGTACGATTACAATGAAGTATTGTTATAATTAAATAAATCAAAGTGGAACCGTCTGTGCTTTTATTTTGAAGCACCTGGCTCATCTTGGACAGGAAATGTCAATGTTTTTACTGTGAACTTGAAGTTTCCTGTCAACAGTTAGCTGTTAGCAGTTAGCTCAAAGTTAAACTGTTCCTGCACCACCTTTAAATGTGAGGATTTATTCACTGTGAGCTGGTTACAAACTAACTGCAGATAGTGGTGCTCCATGGTCACAAAATACAACTGTGAGTCGTGCTTTGGAGCCTCACAGGTACAAAGACGCCTCACCTGCTCACACTGTCCTTAAACTCATTAAGTAAAACTGTTACAGCAGCGCCACTAACCGTGATGATTTATTAACTGTGAGCAGGAAACAGACTAACAGCTCTACAGTTCTATATTAGTATATGTGCATGTTACACTGGTGCTCCATGGTCACAAAATAGTGCTGGTCTGCAGCTGTGATATAAAAACACTTGGAGTATTTACACTTTGTGATGCTGATATGTTCACTGACGTAAAGGATAGAACACTTCGTCCACTTCTGCCTGTGGTTTAACTATAAAACTAAAGTCCTGATTACGACAGAAAACTGCAGAGGACACAGACCGACCACAGGACGTCTGTAGTGATACATTTAGGAATAGCATGAATAAGAGCTGCTGTGAGTCTGTCCTGAGGAGTCACACGAGTGTAGAGAGGTGATGACTCAGAGTGAACCTCATCACCACGGACACGTCTTCAGTCCCAGCTGATCGATTATTGGAACATTACAGTGATTTTCATCGGTGGCGTCCATAAACCGAGCGCTGCAGCCAAACACATGAAGAGGCTGTGAATCGTGCTCATTACACGCTGTGGCATAAACAACTGTTCTAACGTGGCCCCTGGATCAGGTCACACTAATTAACCAGCACCATCGACCCACAATTCCCTCATTATCCGCCCTCTCATCTCATCGCATACAGGCCGTCAAGACAGCTAACGATCAACCGACTAATTAATCAACTGATGAGGTGCGAGTGAAGCTGCGGGTTCCCTCTTCATTTGGGAGACACATGGGAGCTAATTAGTTCAATTATTAATGCATCTAATTAAATAGTTTCTCTGGGTGATGGCGGCTCAGGTCTCGTCTGTGCTGATAAATGGATCGGCGGAGCATCAGACCCTCTTGTCCTTTACTCTGACATGCTTAAACTCCAGAGCGACGCTGAGGCTAAACATTACAGGCTGTTCACAGAGCCCATTAAGCTAATGGTGCTAAGAGCAGTCTGTGGCTCACATTAAAGGTGAGCTGTGGTTCGCCTCTAATTAGCACTCTGTGGAAATAGGAGGCCTTTTTTTGGCCATCTGCTGCAGCTCGCCTCACCGCCGTGTCCTCTGTGTGAAAAAGGGCAGAGACAAATTTAGGCTGTGTTTTGTGTGGAGGCTGTTTGTCACATATGAAGCCACATTTCATACAGTATCAGCTCAAGTTAGACGGAGGAAACCGCTGCAGTCTGTGGGTTTAAAACCACAGCCTGCTCCTGCTGCTGCTCCTGCTGCTGCTGCTCCTGCTGCTGCTGCTCCTGCTGCTGCGTGTAACACTGGAAACACTAAACCAGTGTTGTTTAGACTCTGAAGCCTTTTATACACGTTAGACTCAGACTGAACTTCACTCACTCTCCAACATGTCAGTACATTGTTGTTATCTTCCACATGCAGTGTGCAGGAGACACATATTTTAATCCTGATTAAAGGGATGTAAAGAAAAACTCAACGGACGTGAGACTGAAGCAGAATTTATAATTCTGCGTCGAGTCGACGCCGTAGCCTGACGTGCTCCTCCTCAGAGATGTGACTCCACGTCACAGTGACACAGACCTGCTGTGTGTCTTTGTGAGCTGAAACCATTTCCCTCAGTGGAAACAAAGCTCTGATTTACTGTAATTTCACAGATAAGAAACAATAAATAGTGAAGACAATAAAGCCTCCACACACTGTGTGTGATTTATCCTGGCTGAAATTTGAGCAGAGCAAATCTCTGCTAGCTGCTAGGCTAATTTATACAATGTAAAATGCCATAGACTTGTGCTAATAACGTTAGCATGTTGTATTTGTGTGTAAGTGTTTGTCTGTGAATGCTCCTGCAGAATTATGATTCTCATGAGCCTCAGCTGCACTTTGTGTTCAGCTTGCATGTACAGATACGCTCATGTTAACTGTACAACCAAGAATCAACTCTCTGTAATTGTGACAATGGAAAGTAAAATATTTGGCGAGCTACAAAATAACCTTGACCCAACTCTTTACAGAAAGGACGAGGAAGAAAGCGAAGAATCTCAGCAGAGAGCTGCCGTCCTCTCTACAGACAGTTTGAGCTCCTGAGCTCTGGGAGGCGCTACAGAGTCTTAAGTTCTTCATCCCAGCTGACATCAGGATCCTTGACACAGTGACTGCTGAGTTTCAAAGACAGATGATCAGCTGATTTCATGTGTTCAGTGTTTATTCACATGCTTCAGTCACCAGGTGCTGCAGGTGTTGGAACTGTAGGCTACATTTTATTCAGCGTACGAATCCTCACAAATGTCTCTTTTCCCAGACGGTGTAAAGCCTGCCGTATACACACAGCACTGTTTCATCTTTCCCTGGATCCCATCTTGAAAAGCATCTTTGGCGCTCTCGGACATTTTGCCGTGATGTTCCTCGGCTGCAGATTCAGAGTCAGAGGCAGATTCAGGCAGCTGCTCTCCAACGGGGAAGTTTTTGATCTGTCAGATTTAAACTTGGTGAGAAATCTTCAGACGTGGGAGCAGAAACTTTTCGGTGGGTGGAGCACAGTGTTACTGCATCTGACCCTTCACAGTGTCTGTATGTGAATGAGACGGGCCTGTTGGGCGGCGTCTCCATGACGACCAACATTTGTGCTGATTCTGAATAAATCTGCTCGAACAGAGAATTCACACAGAAACTGTTTTTATAAACTGCAGCTGTTGCTCATTCAGTCTGACACTGTGCTGCTCTGCAGTAACGTGGATGTTTAAATGGGAAACATTTTTAGTGTTAGCTTGATGCTAATAGAGAGCTGAAGTCATGATGTCACTTCCTGGTCTGTAACTTAATGCAGTCTCTCACTCAGCATCTCTCTCATCTGTCTGTCTGAAAACATGAAGTGTGTTATAAACACGTGTATAAACTGTAGAGGATCTCCTCCCCAGACTCTCTGTGCTCCTCTATCGAACGAGGTGAAGGAGTTCAGAGGCCTGAGGAGTGAAATGATGTCAAACAGACTTTGAAGGAGTTTGAATTAAAGACAGTGAAAAGGTTCTAAAATGGCTGAAAACCTTTCTGCCCAGTATTCAACGACCTCAGATGAGACTGTGTTGTGCAGCCTGTTTGGACCTGTCACAGGAGACGAAGCACAGAATCTCCAGTCGCATCTCCTACAGACTTTATACTTGTGGTTTATATTCAACACATTCCTGCACTGACTGTACAGAACTTTGTGTTTTCTGTTCTAACTGTTTCTATTTTACAGTTAGTTATGTTTTATATAATCTCTGAACTTTCACACTGTGTTTCTGTTTATGCACCTGAGGCAACTTGTACATGCAAACCTCAGTGACCTCACCTGCTCGTCATCACTCACCTGTCCCTCCTCTCCTCACTGACTCCACCTGCTCGTCGTCACTCACCTGTCCCTCCTCTCCTCACTGACTCCACCTGCTCGTCGTCACTCACCTGTCCCTCCTCTCCTCATCAGCTCCTCAGTATGTCAGCTGCTCCACTGTCAGTCAGTCTCTGTCAGACTGTCTCTGATTTGTGTCGCTCACAGTTCCAGTTTTTGATATTTGTTGTCTGACTTTAATCTAGACTTTGACCCTGCCTGTAGTTTTTCACATTCAGCTTCAGTCCGACCCTCCTGACACTGACACTGTGTCGACTGCCTGTCTTGTCTTCTTGTACTTGTGTTCAGTAAAGACTCGTCTCTTTATGAACCTGCCGTCTGAGTCCTGCTCTTTGGATTTTTTGTCTTTGAACTGTGATGTTTGCAGAACACTCAGAATACTAGAATTAATGTTGGTGATTAAGAAGATAAAACTGTTTCAGGTTTCATGATTCAGGTTTTACTAACAGCACAAACACTGTCTCCACTGGATTGATCAGTGTCCCAGTGATCATGGCAGAGAGTCTGGACCCTGACACTGATGCAGCTAAATGGAACTCAGCCATCAGTCATTTTATTATTTGCACCTGCTGTGACATGAAGCGATGCTCTGACTCAGCGGGGCGTCTCTGTGACACCAAGCTCTTCATCATGTTCACTCTGTCTGCAGATTTTCGGCAGCAGACGTCCTCCACAGCAGCGTCCAGTGCACAGACAGACAGCAGGACGCTGAGTCCAACACAGCAACTCATTCAGCATATGAACACATTACAGATGATTCCTTCCATAAAACACCAAGAAAACTGCTTTACATTCAGTGAGTGTTTCATAAATCCAGATGGAGCTCATCACTCAGTGTTCGCTCACTAAAATCTAAATTAAACTGGAATTTGTTTCCACACTTTTTTTTTGTTAAAGGTCCAGTGTGTCAGATTCAGGAGGATTTAGTGACGTCTTTCAGTGAGGATTACAGATTACAGATTACAGATTACAACCATCTGAAACTGCTCCTGGTTAGAATTCCTTCAGTGCTGATTGCTGAGGAGCTGAATCATCCTCAGAGGCCTCTTCCTCTCAGAAACACACACACCAGCTGATTATCACCAGGAAACAGGTTCAAGTTTCACGATGCTGCCCATCACAGAGGGGTCGCCAGCTATGATGACTGACATGAAAATGCAAAAACCTGAATGTCTCTATCTAGAGTCAGTGTTTGGTTTGTCCATTCTGGGCTACTGTAGAAACATGGCAGTGCAACATGGTGATCTGTGTAGACGAGGACCTGCTGCTCCCTGTGGAGATATAAACAGCTCATTCTCAGGGAACCAGAATACAACCATTAGATTATATATTTGAATCCTCCTGGAGCTCTAACAGGACGCAGAACGTTCTTCAGACAGTGGACGTCTCATTTTTCTTCAGACGCAGCCTCATATGTTGACATCCAGCAGGCAATCACTGTGTGCACTCATGCAGCGTGACACACAGGACATGGCAATAAAAAACTGTCCCCTGGAGCGAGTTACAGACGGCTGCAGTTCACATCATGTTTCCCTCCAGATCACAGACAGTAAACATGTTTCAGTCAGGATCATTCCACCTCTATCTTTTTCTCTTTAAGCTGATTTAAATTAAATCAAACTCTTATTTCACCACAGCGACATGTTGTCTCCTCGTATCTGAAAGAAACAGATTTCCAGGCAGAAGCAGACTCTGCATCTTTAACTAGTATTTATCTGTGCAGTCAGAGTTTCAGCCGCAGAGCGTGATGCTGCAGACGAGCCGCTCCAGCATGGATCCATTTCAGTCGGAGCTTCAAGTCCTTGGAAGCCGTCCAATCCCCCGTCAGTCTGACTAAGCTGCAGACTTTTAGATTGGAGTGGGGATGTGCTCACCAGCTGTGAGATTAAGGGGAACTGATCGATGGCCTTTCTGATTGGCTCTCGCCGTGTCCCAGCAGCATCCAATCCCCTCGGTTCAGATGCTTTTCCTCAGTCCAGCCAAAACCAATTCTTCCTCCACGCAGGGGCCAAATAAGATCACTGACCTGAAGCTACGGGGCCACGCTCAGAGGGCCGCCTCCCCCCGTCTGTGCTCCTCATCACTCTGACAGCACTCAGACCAAGAAGAAGAGGAGGATGAAGATGTGGAGATTTTATGTGCTCTTGTATGATTTAATGTGTATTCTCTTGACATCGTTGTCACTGAGTGCTGCTGCCAGCCGTGTGTGTGTGTGTGTGTGTGTGTGTGTGTGTGTGTGTGCGTGCGTGTGTGCGTCAGTCAGACTCAGCAGGACGCTCTGTGACTTCCTGTTCAGTCTGCAGCGAGCAGCTCCTCCAGCTATTCAAAGCAAAATGCTGCTGCCGCCGCTCCAAATGTAAAATGCATGACTTCCTGTGCAGCCAAGGAGAGAAAATATCTTTCTTATAGAGAGACGAAAATCTTCTCCGTGAAGAGTCAGTGGTTGTTTGTTTAAACATAAGAAGGTTTCTGCATCATGAGCAAAATGTTAGATTAAATCTGTTAATGTGACGTTTACTGAGTCCAGAAAGACGCCTGCAGAGAGTCAGCCTTCATCTGCTGTGATGATGATGATGATGATGATGGTGATGATGATGATGAGGAGGATGATGATGATGATGATGGTGATGATGGACATGAGGAGGCTGCAGTGCTTCTGCTGCACAAACACACATTTATTGAACAGATTTCATGCTGTCGTCTGTATGAAGTGTTTTTTCTAGACCTCAGACAGTAGTTGTTTATATTCACTGAGGGGTTTCAGATTAAAGGCATATTATCCTAAAACGGTGCATATAATAAAGCCTCATCTGCACCAAACCCTTTCAGTACAGAACCTTTGGAACCAGCAGTGACCCTTCAGACATGGTACCTAGACTGAGCTGAATCACAAGGCAAAGCAGTATTTGATGGAATAAGTCTTTAAGCCATGAGGACCTGGCAGAAACTATTTGGCTGTAACACAGTCGTGTTTGCACCTTTGTGTTCCTTCAGTTCAGTAGGTGGCGCTGTGGGGACAAACCTCTGGTGTCCTGAGCTGCAGGACAGTCAGACTGAAGTCATTCAGTGATTCTGGTGTCTGTGCTGCCCTCTGCTGGATCTATCAGGGACATGTCTTTGTCTCAGAGGACACAGTTCAGCACATTAACGGTGCATTTCTCACTTCTGCCTTCAGACCAGTTTATTTTTAGCAGCTCCACAGGAAATTCCTGGAAGGCTTTAGAGAAATGTTTCCTCTCACGGTCGTCTAATTAAAGCTGAGCTCAAAGTGGAAACAGCAGCTTCTTATTAAACAATGTTTGACTTTAATTTCCTCTGGAACGTTCTCTGTTTTTACAGCATTTACAGGAGGAACATTCGTCTACAAAACACTGCATACAGAAAATTAATGTTCAGCATGGGCGGTTGGTTGTGTCTCTGCAGCACCGTGGTGACGTAACAGGATCAGAGAGGAACAACAGCATCAGTTCACGTCCTTCATCTGAGTGTGTCTGTGTTTTTATTCAAAAATATAAGTTTTATAAAGTCGAGATGTTTCTTCAGTCACTGATTCTGTTCAAACAGCAAATAAATACAGTAACATTTAATATGTACACACACACACACACACACATATATATCAGATGAGATGCTTACACACATGATCAGACAGATTAATGTGAATGATGCATTTAGCCATGAGTAACATATAACAGAGAGTATGACAGATATAATCAACTAGGGAACTGCATATAAACAAACACTGTGGCAAAACAAGACGCAGTGGGTCACATCTTATATCTCATATATCTTGACATGTGCCCACTGACAAAGCAGCTGTATTTGATGAGAACTTGTTGGACTAAGGTGCAGTGCACAGTGTCCACGGCTAACATTAGCTGGGCAGTGGGCGCCATGTTTACGCATGTTGACGCAGCTTGTCGTCTGTATGTCAGCAAAAGCATCAGAAAGTAAAATGAAGACAAAACATTAAAATGTCTCTACTGTACGTCTAAATGGACAGAGCTTTGAAATGTGGTGCTGAAGACTCACTGAGTCAACGCAGCTCCGGACTGAAAGGAAACTTCTCTTGTATTTAACGTCCGTCACTTGGTTTGTTGACGGTGATATGTGATGAACTAAAACGCAAAATGAACATAAACTGACGTCCAATGACTTAAACCACTGACTGAGATGATTAAAGGAAACATGTCACTATCTGATCATCAAGGACGGAGGAGAAACTGATTCCAGCCAGTCACAGCTTCCCAGTCTGAAGACTTTCTCACTCTTTACACGACATCACCCAGCTGGACACCAGCTGCTGATATGTGGTTAGCTTTAGGTTGTAATGTCAAGTTCAACGTCAGGACGACTAATGCCAACATCAATATGACGTACAACACACGACGACAGATGATGCTGACATTTTGTTGTTTTGTGTTGTTACGCAGCCAAAATCCAGCGTCTTCCAAACGTCTCATGCCGACGTCATCTTGACGTATAAACGTATAAACCAAACGTCCACACAACGTGAAATTCTAACGTTATTCAATAACTTAAATATCATCAACCTGATTTACATTTCAACCAAATTTTATCATCTGTCCAACGAAAGAGTCCAACGTCTTTCTGACGTCACAGTGACGTCCGGTGCCAGCTGGGATTTGCTCTCAACATAAAGTTTTCAAATGTCAGTCACATGTTTTATAAAAATGCTAAAGGGTGTCTTTGGTGTCGATATCAAAGTGTTGGTATTTGTTCATCTGGGATGAGAACGGAGAGCGTTTTGCTGTGACTTCTTCTTAGAGTCCCGCCCCTCAGACTGGGAACCGCTCCCTCTCGTCAACAATAACCTGATTTGTTTTGATCACAACAACATCACGAGTCCTTTCTAAATATCTCTGTAAACTCAAAGTAGAGAAAAATGTCGAGGGACAAACCAGAGCAACAAAAAACCAAAGATGTGGAAAAGACAAATATTTGTCTGTAATTTTGACCCCATCAGATCCATCCCACTCGGTGTGAACGTGACATCACTGCTCAGACTGACAAACTAAAACAGTTTCAGACCTCTGGACCAGTTCCCTTTAACTGGGCTCCAGATGCAGTAATCCCAGTCCGTCCAGCTGACCTCACTGGGACCGTCACACAGACTTCCTCCTCTTCCCAAACACGTTGTTGATGAGCTTGGCCATGGACTTGGAGCCGCTGTAGCGCCGGCGGTCTGCTCTGTACTTGAGGTGCTCCATCACCTGTCGGATGAGTTGGGTGAAGAGGTTGGCGATGTCCTGGTAGCTCTCGGCGGCGGACACCTCCTGGAAGTGACAGCGGTTCTCCTGTGCCAGGCTGCGGCCCTCATCCTCGCGGACCTGTCGGGCGTGACACAGGTCCTGTTTGTTCCCCACCAGACACACAGGAACCTCCGTCTCCCTGGAGACAGAGACAGATGTCAGCGAGGACACATCATGTGGAGACGTCAGTAGTACTGCTACTTTTACTTAAGTAAAAGATCAGGGGTCGTATTCGCAAAGCTTCGTCGTGCTAAAAGTTTCTCTTAGTGACGAAATTCCAAGAAAATTCTTGGAATTGTGACGTTTTCTTGTAACTTCCAATCACACCTGTGAGAAGAATACATCACACCTGACACTAGTGTCGTCCACACCTCCTCACTGAGGTCACAGTTTCTGTCACATCCTCACTGAGATAAAAGAGTTGCTCTAAAACTTTCCTAAATCACTCCTAAACTAGGACTCCTTACTAAAAACTATTGTCATGCTAAGTTAGGAGCTCTGTGAAAAGATCATCAGAGTGTTTGTGAATAGGCAAGGCAAGGCGAGTTTATTTGTATAGCACAATTCGTAGACAAAGTAATTCAAAGTGCTGGTCCTGAATTTCTTCCACCACTTTTAATCCTTAATTTACTGTTTCCAAAACAAGACGAGCAAGGAGCCAAATCTAGTTCCTAAAAACACCATTAAAATTGTTCTGTTTCTGTTTTATCAAATTAAATTTGACTAACACACGTAAACACAGGTGAGTCCATCCTGATCTCCATCTAGAGTTACTCATCTACATTAATACGCACACGTGTCACTGACTGAATAAATCTCCTCCCTGTTTGGCACATGAGCGACAGCCTGATGGATGTTTGGTGCGTTTCTCCTGCAGACCAAATGTCTGTAGGTTTGATCGTCTCACTGATCGTCATCAATCATTCATCAGTCGACTCTCAACATTCGTCACATTCAGATCAACATGAAGATCCTCATTCAGCTTCAGAGGAAACACAGCAAAGATACTCTGCTACTGTTTTTTTTACAGCACGTTCAGGTGATACAATAACTGTGAATCAACTGTTAGCATTATATTTCTCATCAATAAAAGCATTTGACTTTTAGTTTTGATTATTTGGATGTCTGAACTGTAACTTAAGGACTTCACGCTGAGTAAAACAGAAAGTTAACACTTAAAGACACTGTTTTAAAACCATTTAGATAAACTCAAAATGTCGTTAATACCAAGCTGAAAACAAGATGGACCTCAGTCAGGAAGTTTTGTTTTAACTGAAATAAATTACATTGTTCATTTGTGACCCAAATCTTAACGCAGTGCGATCCCTCAGTCACAGCATGTTTAGTTAGTTATTTATCGTAACACCTCAAACCCTCAACAGCTGCTCTGATCCACCACGTCTCAGTTTCCTGCAGCCTCTCCACGGCCCCCCATTTTGTCTCCATGTTATAATGACATAACCTCACTGAGGTTTCTGACCCTTTGCAGTTGTCCATGCGCGCCTCTTTGATCTGCTGCAGGATGTTCTTGGCGTTGATGAAGGAAGTGCGGTCGCTGATGTTGTACACCACCACGAAGCCGTCTGCCCAGTCCACCGGCTCCTCCAGGATACACCTGGCCTCTGAGCTCTGCCAAACACAACACATGACTTTATTTTGGTATTAAGCAAATTAAATTCAGGTAGTGTGTGTATAGGTTCCTGTATGAGCTGTGGCTCAGAGTGTGTCATCCACCAATCAGAAGCTCCACCAGTCCACAAATGACTCCTGATGGCTGCTCCATCAGTGTGTGAGTGTGTGTGAATGAGTAGCAGGTGGCACCATGTACAGAGGCCTGGGCCACCAGTGTGTGACTGTGAATGGGTGAATGTGACACGTAATGTAAAAGAGCTTTGAGTGGTATGAAGACTAGAGAGGAGCTGTACGAGTGCAGGTCCATTTACTTGGTTTTATTGGGACAGATTCAACCAGAGAGAATTAGTTGAAGTAAATGTTCTTTACTTTTAGTGGATATTAACTTATTAACAGCTTCAGATCGACAGACGTCATTGGCTCATTGAAAAAAACTCAATTTGACTTGACCCCAAAATCATATTAATTTATTTGACTCAAAGAAAAACAAACTGTGTATAATAATAATAATAATGCATTTAATTTGTTAGGGCGCCTTTCAAGTCACTCAAGGTCGCCTTACAGCAAAGATAAAAGAAAGCATACATCAAAGAAGAAACACAGCATATAAAACATCATACAAATACATTCAAATAGAAGGGAAGACAGTGTAAGAACATAGTGCATTTGATCAGGTGTAATGGGCAAGTCTGAACAGATGTGTTTTGAGTTTGGATTTGAACAGACTGACAGATGTGGTGTTGCGGAGGTCAAGGGAGAGTGAATTCCAGAGCTGTGGAGCAGAGAGGCTGAATGCTCTGCTCCCCATGGTAGCCAGACGGGCGGGGGGAACGGAGAGGAGGATGTAAAATCTTGTATTGGATACGGTGTGTGATGGGGAGCCAGTGGAGCTGCTGCAGGGCCGGTGTGATGTGGTGAGTGGTTGGGGCCCTTGTGATAACGCGAGCTGCTGAATTCTGTACCAGTTGTAGTTTATGGAGAGTTTTTTGTGGAAGGCCGAACAGGAGGGAGTTGCAAGAGTCAAGCCGGGAGGTGACGAGACTGTGGATTTTGGTGGAAATATGGAGCTGGTTGTCATCTGCGTAGCAGTGGAAGTGGATGTGATGTTTCCGCAAGATGTAGCCAAGGGGGAAGTAAATGATGAATAGCAGGGGCCCCAGGACAGAGCCCTGGGGCACACCTGTGGTGACTGGGAGTGGTTGTGATGTGAATGATTTGAGTTGGATGAACTGAGAGCGGCCAGAGAGGTAGGATTTGAACCAGTTGAGGGGGTGTGTGTGATGCCAATAGAGAGGAGTCTGTCCAGGAGGGTGATGTGTGAGATGGTGTCGAAGGCCACACTCAGGTCAAGCAGGATGAGGATGGATAGGAGACCGGAATCGGCTGCCAGGAGGAGATCGTTGGTGATTTTGAGAAGTGCCGTTTCAGTACTGTGCAGAGGGCGGAAACCGGACTGGAATTGTTCAAAAAGATTGTTGCAGGAAAGGTGGGAATAAGGAAGATTGTGAGAGGAGCTGGGAGCAAGTTGCTGATGGACGTTATGAATTGTAGCAGTAAAAAAGGATAGAAGGGAATTACAAAAGGCAGCAGAGTTCATCTGTGGAGGAAGTGAGTCCAGAGGTTGAGTAATGTTGCTGAGGAGTGAAAACAGAGCCCTTGAGTTACCATCGTTTGAGTTGATTAAACCAGAGTAATAGGAGGATTTAGCCTGTGAGATGCAGTCCTTGTAGTGGAGAATGTGGTGGTGATATATTTCCTTGTGCACAGTGAGACCAGTCTTATTGTAGAAGCGTTCCAGTCGGTGTCCTTTGGATTTAAGTTGTCTGAGAGCGGGAGTGAACCATGGTGAGGAGCGGGTGAAAGTGACAGATCTGGTTTTAAGTGGGGCAAGATAGTCCAGGAGATTATGAAGACTGTTGTTGTAATAGAGGACCAGATCATCAGGGGTGGAAAAGCTGTCTGTGTTGGGGAGGGAGCTAATGCCAGAAGAGAGAATGTCCAAATTACTGTCCTTAATATTACGGAAAGAAATAGTGCGTGGGAGATTGATTTTGGAAAGTTGGCATTGAAGGAAACTAACATGTGATCAGAAAAGTGGAGGGGAATTGCCTTACAGTCGACAGGAGAGAGACCAGAACAGCATATTAAATCGAGAGTATGTCCTTTTAAGTGTGTTGGGAAGTTGATGAGTTGCTGGAGTCCAAAACTGTCAATGTAAGATGTAAAATTTCTGGTGAGAGCATTGCTGATATTGTCCATGTGGATATTGAAGTCATCCAGGAGTAATATGTTTGGAGAGAGTGTGGAAAGATGTGTCAAGAGTTGAGCAAAGTCATTTATAAACTCCTTATTTGGTTTAGGGGGACGGTACACGGTGGCAGCGATGGTGGGGATGGGGCCAGATAACTGCGAGGTGATGGATTCAAATGTGTGGTAGGTAGAATATCGCGAGACCTCCTCCCCTGCCAGAGTCACACGGTCGACAGCTATAAATAAATCCGGGGGGAGTGGATTCATTGAGTGGAGTAAAATCATCAGGCAGTTGCCACGTTTCTGTTAAACAGAGAAAATCAAGCTCATGGTCCGTAATAAGATCCTGTATGAGCTGAGCCTTGCTCGTGAGCGAGCAGTTGTTTAACAGTCCGAAATTGGCATTGGTGTTATCATGCTTGTGGGATGAGGAGGAAGGGACGCTCAGTTTTATGAAGGAGAGGTTATTTTTATTCACAGCTTTGAAAGTGGACTGAGGGGGAAGAGTCTGACAGTTACAGTGGTCGCAATGGGGAAATCAGCAGCAGAGGGGTGTAGTGACAGCAGGGGCCTGTAGGGGGAGTAGATGGAGACAGTGGTACACTGAGAAGGCACAGCAAGGCAAGGCAAGTTTATTTATATAGCACAATTCAACACAAGGTAATTCAAAGTGCTTTACAGAGACATTAAAAGCAACAAGACACAGCAGAAGAAGAGGGAGGGACCTGTGTGTGTGTGTGTGTGTGTGTGTGAGTGGGTGAGGTGAGTAAACAGTCAATGTACTTTTTATGACCATGAGTATCATATCAGTAAAATGTGTCTGTATCCGTACTCATTGATATCACAGTATATCCAGTGTCTATAAAGTCGTCACAGGAAGTTTTCAGATTTCTTTACTTTACAACATTGAATCAAATGTTACGTTTTTGTGCTGGTAAATCAGCCCTTAAACACTGCTGGAGACGTGACAGTTTGGAAGTCTGCACACATTATTTGTCTAAATGAAATTTTTATACAACTTGTCACCTTGATTCTTATTTCTGACACATGAATTATTAATTATTGTTAATCACGACTAAAAGTTGACTAAAACTATGAATGATAATGACTAAAATGTGACTAAAACTAATAAACGTTTTTTTCTCAAGACTAAAACTAAATCTAAAATAGCTGTAAGAACTCAGCTGATCACAGTGGAACAGTTATAACACAAACGACATGTTTTCAGTGGCAGATTGTCACAACACGTCACAGCAATGAGTCCTGATGTAGAAAATAACAGACTTCACCTCCGTCTCATTCGTTATTTCTTATATACAGACTCTTTGTCAGGTTGAGCTGTATTTATGTTTCACTAACGACATATTAGAAAGTTATTCACGGTGGGATTTCTCACAGTCCTTATTACACCTGATCCTATAAATACACCATTGTGTGTTACTGTTGTCCTTCTGGCAGAGCTATTTCTACTGTGATACTGTGACCAACAGCAGCTGCAGAGCAAGGGGAGGACGTCTGAGTGACCTTGAGGAGAAATAAACAGCGTAGGAAGGACACCAGGACACGTCTGTAAAATCTCACTTATCCCTTTCTCTTTACTGAGCATAGTTTCTTTCTGCAGCGCAGGTCAGGACGTCGACTCATGAAAGGACGGCTTTACAGTGAGTGTAACCGACAAAGACAACGAGCGTCTCTTGTTCTGCTGAGTTTTCCAGTGAAATACAAACTGTGCAGTAAAAGGCGTCTCACCTCTTTGGTCGCAGGTTATATGGATCTGTTCTTCAAAGATACAAGTTGCCTCAGGACACTCTCATAAACCTGCTGGGTTTAACTTTAATGTGCCGTACAGATCGTACACGTGCCGACACAGAGGTTACTGTCTGAGTGGGATTCGTTCAAAGTCAGAGACTGAAAACTGACATGACTGTAGTGTTGTTCAGTAAAATACTTAAATAATGATCATGTTTTCACCTCAGCTGAAGGATCTTTGATGGATCCACAAACATCTTTCCTGCTTCAGCTTCAAAAACTTTTCCAACCTCTGAAGATACATTTAAACATAAATTAGGAGAGTTTCTGTTTGTGACATTTTGGTTTTCTGATGATTTACTGACGTGTTTTTGCAGCAGTGACTTTGCCGTACCTGAAAGTAATGACTGTCGTAAGTCAAATAAAATGCTGGAGTATGAAATGTAACTTCCATATGGATGGACAGCTCATGGCTGCAACGTAGGAGGAAACCAAAGACATAAACAGGAAAGTTTTTATTCTACTGCTGCTCTGCTTTTCTCAGTAAATGCTCTGAAAAACTACAGTTAAGCATCTGAATGTTTGGATCAGTTAATAGTGTGTTAGTGATGAGCTGTACCTGAGAGCAGGGGTCAAACACCTCCAGATTCAGCTGCCTGCCGTCGATCGACAGCCTTTTATGGTACAGAGAGTCTGTGACAGGGATCAGAAACAGAAACGTGATAAAATACTGACTGATGGTGTGAAATATAAATCTCTCTATATATTTCACATTGTGTGACATTCAAGTTGATTTGCTGCTGTCATGTGTTTGTTGAGACCTTTTTCACCCCCGTCTCTAAAGTTTACCTCAGTTTATTTTGCAGAGCTGAACTGATCAATATTTTGTATTAGCGACAGAGTAAATGACTGTGTATCGAGAAAGGTGACAAACTGCGACCTCGTCACATGACCACGTTTGGTCATTAACATGTGGCGTCCAAGGTACCCTGGGTGTGTTGGTTGTTGACGTTCTGTCAACTTCAGCCTGTTACATGCATTGTCTGTTTTCAAAATACACTTCTGTTTTCACAGGAAATGTACAGTTTGATACAGTCTCTTTCAAAATAAAAGCACTACTTTGGTACAACACCACCAACTGATGCAAGAGGTTATGTTTAGCCAACACACACACACACACACACACACACACACACACACACACACACACACACACACACGTGGTTACTCTCATCACACTCCACTGTCAGCAGATGTGGAAACACTTACTGGTATTAGAGGCATATTCACCGATGAAGCGTCTGGTCAGGAAGCGTACGAGGACAGCTGGAAGAAACACAGAATGAGTCATGGCATCGTAAGACTCTCATCTCTCACAGGTGGCAGCAGCGAGGGTTAAATGACCCTTCATTCACTCCTGCAGGCGCAGCGCTGAAACTGTAGCCTCTCATGAAAGAGGGTGTTTGGCTTTGCTGGAGGGTCTGTGAGCATATTTGGCACGATGAATGGATTTATTACCTACTGTGCTTCGCCTCCACATTCACAGCTACATATAAAACACACGAGTTTTGGTCCCACAGACAATCAGTTTCTATTACGGGCTCAAGCTGTGGTCACGGAGGTAATACAGAGGTAATACAGAGGTTCTACAGAGGTTACAGTAAGAGACACACAAATATGGATATGGCGTAAAAAGTTACTCATGCATGCTGGCATACGGAGCATTCTGTCTCCATCCCAAGATGTAATTTCCTAAAGTCAATGTTGGTACGTTGAGAGGAGGGTGCACATTCCCTCTCTCTCAGATGATCAACATTTATACAAGTTTTGATGTTTGAGAAACACTCGTTCACTTGTGTTTAGGAATGTGTTACAGGAGCACCTCAGTGACCATGTGCTCATCAGTGACCATGTGCTCATCAGTGACCATGTGTTCATCAGTGACCATGTGCTCATCAGTGACTCACTAAGTGAAGAATCAAAAACAGAGGAAATTCTTGATGAAGTGAAACTGGTCACAACAACAGCTGAACTACATCAAAACATCAGTTTATTAACTCTGACAGAGCTCAGTTTAGTCCAAGTCTCAGTGTTCCCAGTGACTTCAGTTATCAAGAGTCTCCTCAGGTGTTTGACTCTGTGTTCACCAGACATGTGACTGTAACTGATATTCAGATGGTCCTTTGGGAGGTAAAGTAACGAGTGTAACACTGGCCATGTTGAACATCATTAGACACTGTGTGTTATATTTTGGGAGCAACCACTGATGGAGCTGTGGATACGAGAAAAGTTTACTTGCTGCATATCCTCTTATTTATTGGTGGCAAAGCATGAGAACTTTATCTTGGCCCAAACGGCTGCGTCCCAGCCGACAGGACAGGTTCATGAAACCATAAACGCAAACTCCACAAAAAGACAAACACGTTTTTAAATCTTCAGGCTCCTGTAATTATTTCAGATTTCCAAAAGTGCTGCACTGATTAATTATAAATTGGCTCAAACTGACCTCTGTTTCTTTTACTGTATTTTTATTTTTGTTTATTGTATTCCATTAAGTTATTTTTTGGAGCTTTTTTTTTTTTTTTTTTTTTTTTTTTTTTTACACGTTTTCATGATTTATCATTAGTATGTTTATTTAGACAGACAGACAGACACACACACACACACACACACACACACACACACACACACACACACACACACACACACACACACTCAGAGACAGTCAGTTTGAACCAGGAGCTCAGAGACTGAACAGTGAAACACAAACACCTCCTCTGCCTCAACAACAGATTTCACTGCAGGTTAAAAATAAAATGTGGAATGTGCCTCATGGTGCAGATTTAACGTACGATCACATCAACTGCTGGAAAATAAGCTGCTGCAGTTTTCAGCCTCAAACACAGATCTTTTTCAGATATTACTGATGTGAACAGAGTGAGCGGCTCCAAATGTTGGCGCAGTGCAGCTCAGCCACAGGAAACAGCTTCATTACAACATAAACCAAACCAGCAGCAGGAACTGAAGCTCAGCTGAAGGGACCGACTCCTCAGTGTACGACCTGTTTACCAACCAGAAATCAGCACCGTGACAGATTAGCTTTAGTCTAACAAAGGCAGAGACTCTGTGAAGGCATTAATAATGTCTTTATTTCAGTTCAGTCTCAGTGAATGGAGCCAGTTATGTAACATGAAACCAAAGGCCCGTGAAAATAAAAGCTCCAGTGTTTTAACCTGAAAATCAGTCAAAATTGGCAAGTACCAAAACATATTCTATAATTTCCACAGTCAGGCTTCAGCCTCATCGTTGGTCCACATGGGTCAAAGTTTGTTTTCATAGATCACAAATTCTGTGTGAAGTGGCGTACGCCTCTTTCAGGCCTCGTTTTGTGCGTACGCAGTGTCTATAAATGAACCCAGGCCTGCAGGAGGAGCGCTGGGCTTTGGAGACAGTTTGTGTGGTGGCACAGTTAACTGCTGTCAGGTGCCCCACGGGCCCAAAAAGACTTTTTCCCAGAGCCTTACATTGGGAAAGAGATGTCATGATTTAAATATTTAATCACCACTCAAGTAAGTGGAGTGTTAAACAGGAAGTCCACTGCTCAGCTGCACTAAGTCTCTAACGCGCCTGCTCTGTGGGCCCAGTGTCCATGAAAAGGTCTGTGGTTGATCTTTAAATGAGATCAAGAACAAAAGTTTACCCACTGACTTAAATCACTGATAGTACAACTTATTATATTTACATGATAAATAGATTTAGATCTATTATTAAAACACATTTCAAACCACCTGCGTTTCAGTTTGAGACTCAGGATAATTCTGAACAGCTCACACCTGGACCCATGTGACCCTGACGACACACATGATGGACAGGTGGGTCAGCGACTCACAGGTGGTGAGGTTAAAGCCTGCAGCTCTGCACCAGCTGTCTGTGAGTCTGAGTCCGAAAACGTCACCAGTAATCAGAGGCTCCGAAAACAAAATCCAGAGTCCAGAGAGATGGAAATGACGGGAGCAGTGAGGTGACGGACAGGTGTCTGGAGAAAAGAAATGTATAGCAGCAGGTGTGACAGGCTGAGCTGATGATGAAGAGTGAGGAAGAGGAATGTTAGAGAATAAAACCTGCCGCATGGGATCAGTTTTAAAGTGTGAAGTTAAAACACAGGTAAATGAACTGCACCTGTACAGGTCCTTCCAAGTCTCAGAGCATTTTTACACCACGTCACGTTCAACCATTCACACACATTCACACACATTCACACACACTTTTACATTGTTGTAAATTAAATATATGTATAAATTTAATTTAGCTTCTCCCTTAAACTGTGGTGTTTTGTTGTCCAACAGATTCATCAGTAATTATAACAGTCTAATTGTTATCTGGGGCCCTGACGTGTGACGCCCGCCAGCTTTTCAGGTTCTGTTCAACAGGAAACTCATCATTAAGACATTATATGAAAGTTATTTGAAGAGTTTTCTGACAGTCAGCTTCACTCATTCACCACCTGCTCAGGTATTTTTACTCAAACAAATGTCGACGAGTCTGAAACTGTTTTAATGTGCTGAATGAAAAAGCTTCTGTGATTTATTTACTTATCTGTGGAAGAAGAACTCATTTCTTAAAAGTAAGCAAATTCTGATGAAAGTAAAAGTCCTGCATTTAAAACTGTACTCAAGTAAAGGTTCAAAAGTATCAACATCAAAATACACTTAAAGCAGCGACAGTCAAAGTACATATGATGCAGAATATATTCCTTATAATATCAGTGGATTATAATTATGACTGCACAGATGCTGCAGCTGCTGGAGCTGGAGATTATTTCACCGACTTTACAAACTGTTAGTTTCATCTACAAACAAACATCAGAATGTTCTTGTTGATTTATATTTTATAGCCTATAAACAATATGAATCTGCAGCCGTGGAGCCAAAGTATAAAGAAGCATAAATGGAAACATTCAAGCAAAGTATCAGAGCAGTATCTGAGTGACTGCAGAGTGAGTGGATTCATTCTGCACCATAAATCATCAGCACTTTAAAACACTATGACAGTAAACATGTTTATTCTCTCAGTAGAATCAGCTGTGAGATAAATGAACCTCCTCTGCAGCCTCTCACCTGATTTCCCAGCCCCCTGACTCCCCAGCAGAGCCAGTTTGATGTCGTTCATGCTGCTGGTCTCCGTCAGCTCTCTGTGTCTGGTCTCTGCGTGAACGTCTGCAGACTGAAGGCTCTGTACAGTCCAGGCTGGACGAAGGACAGGACTGCCCCCTCTCCTCCTCCTCCTCCTCCTCTTCCTCCTCCTCCTCCTCCTCCTCACAGGGCTGGTTTAGGTTTATAAAGCTCGACGGAGGGAAAACAAGAGCTCCCTCCTCCTCTGCTCTGTTATTCTCTCTGTTTTCTCTCTCTGTCTCTCCTCCATCTGTTTTCCTTCCTTCCCTCCTCTGCTCATGTGTCTCTCCTCTCTGCCTCCTCCCTCCTACACAGAGGTCACTCAGAGGTCACGGCTGACTGAACCTGTTGTGTTGTTTCGACTCTGACTGAAATCAGCTGACACCTACAGACATCAGTGTTATTCTTCATACTGTGATGTCACAAAGAGCAGACAGACAGGAACACACGGCAGATATAAATGAGCTCACTAATGAAACTCAGAAATTGTGTTTTAGAGAGAAAACAAAATGTTTTCCATGAACGTGTCTCGCAAAGTTCACAGAGAGCGAAGAGGTGACCTCACCTGTGTTCTCCCTGATGGCCAGCAGGGGGCGACTCCACCGGCTGCAGGAAGAAGTGCGACAGAGGACTACGAGAAAATGACCCGACCTCTGACTTGTCTTGTTGACTCAGTGAATTTCACTCTCTAGTTTCAGCTTCAACACATCATGACGTTCATTTAGTAAACTTTGGTCTCATCTGGAGTAAAAAAGACGATAAAGCAGGATATGCTTTAGGGCGTGGTTAACTTATGATTGACAGGTTGCTGCTGCAGCACTGGCCTCAGGTTCTCAGTCAGATCCACCCGTCACAAGGTGCCCTGGGTGTGTTGGCTGGTGACCTTCTGGGACGCCGTGTCAACTTCAGCCTGTTACATGCACTGTCTGTTTTCAAAATACACTTCTGTTTTCACAGGAAATGTACATTTTGCATACAGTCTCTTTCAAAATAAAAGCACTACGACAGTACAACACTGCCAACTGATGACTTGTTTCTAAACCAAACTATGATGTTGTTGCCTAAATCTAAGGAAATAAACCAAAAAAAACAAAAAAGTTTTTTTCTGACCAACGTTCAAAGTTTATTTTGCAGACAGATTGTATCTGTATTTAACGAGGAGAAACTTTCCTGTTGAAACTGAAGTTTATTGAAAAGAGATGATGCATGTAGTGATTGTAAATCGACACACCGTACCTGAAGGTCCAAAACTGGCGCAGGAGGACGTACGCATCATGTTTTGATGCGACAGGCCACTGACCAAGCGTCAGAATTTGATGGGTTGTGTTGCCATATATGGTCACTTCTGGCTCCAAAAAACAAGATGGCGACAGCAAAAATGCCGAACTGGAGGCTTTAAAATGGTCCACAAACCACCAGGTGACGTCACAGTGGCTGGATCCATTATTGATAAGGTCTGTGATTTAAGTAAAGAGTGTTTAAATCAATATTACACTGAAACCTGCTGCGCTCATTTAACCACGTGTCGCACTCAGGTTGTGAACACCAGGCTCAAAGTCCTGCACAAAATTATAACTTAAAAATCATTTTATTCAAATTGAATCGATGTATTTTCATGAAGAGAAAGTCAGAGATATGATGAGGAAAACATTTGGATGATTTTGGCTTCGTATTAATGAACCAAACAGTCGCAGGTCAGCAGACTGACGCAGTAAAAGCTGAAACTCAGAGCGCCGTGTAGACGTCCAGCACTGAAACCACTGATCACAGCATCAAACTGAATGGATTCAGACCAGCGATCTGTTTCCTTCAGCGTCAGCCGCCTCACAAACTGTGGCACATGCAGCCAATAAATCATCCTGCAATAGCTTCGATTTCACAGCCGCTAACGTCGGCCAACAAAATGAATATTCTTTAGACTCAAACCACATTTTCGTCCCCGCTGACCCTCCTGCACGCCGGGCACTTTGGGCTCATCTCCAAACTGCCTTCATTTTGTCTTTTATCTGTTTGTGTCTAAAATGTGTGCACGTCAGAGCAGGCCGTCACGAGCTGGCTGCACTTGTCTCAGGGTTAACAATGTTTTACATAAAGAATCCAAAGGCTGCTTTGAGCCTTAAATTTGGGTTGTTTAGTCTGTTTACATAGTTTCTTTAGAAGGATAATAGTTGGACTGACAACTAGTCTTTAAAGTCTTTAAAAACTCAGCACATGATTCAACATGTTAGTGTCTGCATCAAGAAATCTGTCAGTCAGCGTGAGGATGAGAAAATGTTTCCAAACCTCCTTTTTAGGAGTTTGTGCGGCTCTGCTTGTGTTGACTTTAGGATCATGGATCTTTAAATACTGTAAAACAAAAGCTGATGAAATGAAAACAGGCAGACCACATTACGTGAGTCTGAAGCCGTTCATAAAGCTCAGCACGCACACTGGACGAGCTTTTAAAATGTTTACCAGAACGAGGCTCTTTCCATTCAGCCGTGTTTAGATATCATATACTCTGACAATCAGCCTGCGTGAGGGGAAATAATTGGGACCACGTTTTGAGTTCAGACGAGGACTGAAATCACCAAAAACACGTCACTTAAATTCTTCGACTCGCTCATCAGTGCGCGGCGGAAAACTGGAAAACAGACAGATTAATATTTCATATTGGGAAAACATGTTAGACCCAGTCACAGCTGATCTCAGAGCAGTGAAGGAAGAATTTGAATCAGACGGGAAACACTGCAGCTTCATGACCTCAGTCAGCTGCAGAAAAACAATATGCCCCAAAATTACAAGAACTTTTACAAAATCACTCTTCGTCTCGTGCTGCCCATCATCACAACTTCTCAGTGAGCGTCTGTGATGTTCAGGAGGAACCTGCTCACAGCGTCGAGCCTGCAGCCGTCCGTCCTCCATTAATCAGGCTGAGAGCGTTTCTCTGAGCTGATCAACACGTGACTGCACGGAGGATTTCACACGGGACGACGTCATGTGCCCACAAAACTGCACACACACACACACACACACACACAAATGAGCATCAAAGGGCACAGCATGATGACGTAACGTCTGCAGCAGGACTGTGTGACATGAGAACAGTCATGTTGGAGGTTTCATGAGACGCTGTTTCAGAGGTTAATGGTTACTGACCGTCGCTGGAGTCTGGAGCCTGAAATTTACTGAAGGAAACTAAGAGAGAAACAGTCATCAGCAGAAGCTGTATGTCCTGTCTCCTGTTTGTCCTCCCAATCAACCATTGACTGATTGATTGATTTATTGATTCATTCATTCATTCATTCATCCATTCATTCATTCATACATGTGCCTCTGATGTGTCCTGGGTAGTTTAGTTCTCTTTCCTGTGGTGTCCCTCAAGGCTGTATCTTAGGTCCCAGTCTCTTTTCGCTGTACGTGCTTTCTCTCAGCCAAATTATCAGAAAATGAAACACTCCTGTGCTGACGACACACAGCTGTCTCACCCTCTAAAACCTGACGACACACAGCTGTCTCACCCCCTAAAACCTGACGACACACAGCTGTCTCACCCTCTAAAACCTGACAACACACAGCTGTCTCACCCCCTAAAACCTGACGACACACAGCTGTCTCACCCTCTAAAACCTGACAACACACAGCTGTCTCACCCCCTAAAACCTGACGACACACAGCTGTCTCACCCTCTAAAACCTGACAACACACAGCTGTCTCACCCTCTAAAACCTGACAACAGGTCCAGTTTTGTCAGTCTTATATAAGGCCTCAGTGAGGTCAGATCAGAAGTTGTCATCTTCGTCCTCTCAGACGCCATCCGAGGGATTTCCGACCAGCTCAGCAGCCTCTCCAACGATGTTCAACCCCATGTCTAAAATCTTGGCGTGATATTTGACTCCACCTTAAAGTTTGACAAACAAATAAATGCAGTAGTAAAAGCCATCTTTTTCCAGCTCGGCCCATTTCCAAAAATAAGCCATTTCTCTCCTTCAGAGAGCTGCAGAGAGTCACTCACACTTTGCTCTCCTCCTGTTTAGGCTACTGTGACTCTCTGTGCGCAGACTTCTCTCAGGAGTGTTAGCTGCTGCCCTCTGTGTGGCCAGTAGGAGGAGCTGTTGCCTGCATAGTTAGCTCAGTGCCACATGTTCAGTTCGTTTTTCGGCAGTTGCTGCAGGCAGAGAAACGAGTGAGGACAGACGGTGTGCGTTCGTAACTGATGTAAGCACATCTTCTAAGTTATTTCCTTTCAGTTATTTATGCTTCACGTGTCCTTCTTGTTGTTTTATGTTAGGAATATTGATGTGGCTGGAGAGAATTTCTTTGTGTTTAGCAAGCTAACGTCTCTGCTCGTTAGGGCCTGTTAAGCAAACCTGCTGCCCTGGAATGATGTCAGAAGTGAAATGCAGCTAACTTATGTGACTGTGACTCATTTATACAGTAGCGCTGTGTCTAAATGAGAGAAAATGTGATACACGTATGATTAATGTGCCAGTGGAATACATGAAGTTATTATTTAGCTAAGTTTAGTAAATTACAGGCATTTATGAAACCATACATGGTTTTGTACATATATATATATATATATATATATATATATATATATATTTCATATGTCCATGTACCTTTGTACCCTTCTCTGAAGTGCCTGCATAAAGCTAACAAACCGCTCTCTGCCTTTGCATCAACTCCTTAATCAGAGTCCCACTGTGGATGAATGCACAGCTACCAACACACACAGTTTAAGGAGTATATTTCCAATACTGTGTACACTGGTATCAGTCAGTCCTCTCTGCCCTCCAGCTGGGTCAGAAGGAAAAGAACGAAAAGCACCAAACCAAGTGAACTCAGAGTCATGTTAAGGTTTGTCCTCACCATGTTTCTGTTCCTTAAACCTAACCTCTGTAACTTTACGTCAAAGTGTCTGATGCCATTCATGGGACCCTCATTCATAGGATATTATACAACTTATCGCATGAGGACACATTGAATCTTAACGCCATGTTTTTCTGTACAGTTTCAATTTTTTGAAGGAATTCTGATTTTCTTTATCCTACAACACCAGTTCTGATCCTCTCGTGTAAGATGTGTAAAAACTTTTTGTTTCTGCAGCAGCTGACAGAGGGATGATGATGGAGGGAGTGAACACATGGAAAAATTACAATGAGACCTTTTTTATCTTTTTCATGACTTTTGATTTTGTTACAGGAAATGAGAGGATTTATGGAGAGCATGGTTCAAATCTGTTTCAGACAGCCTCTCTGGCGTGAGCTGTCAGCTGTCGATCATGTCGACAGACGTCTCACTCTCTCATTGTTCCAACAAGTCTGAGTTAACACGACTTTCATGTTTTAAATTTACACCTTTTAAATCTAAAGCTCGTGATGGTCCTTTACTGTCCGGAGTCTGTGAGGTCATCAGGAGTCATTTGCTCCTTCATTAAAACATCTTGAACATGTTACTGAACTGAAACAGTGTCGTCAGTGTGAACGGCTGGACTGATGAAGTGCAGACTTCATTCTTCTTCTTCTTCTTCTTCTTCTCAAGTCTGAATCAAGATATTTTCGACATGTCTCTGCGGCTGAGAGTTGAAGCTCTGAAGTAAAAGTGACTGATGACTGATGGAGTGTCGGTGGTCCTTGAGCTTTTCTATTTTGAGGTTTACGGCTTTAAAAGCATCCAAATCTTTTGGCACGAAAACAGTCTCAAGTTTAAGACAAGAAAAATGATGTGCAGCGTTATCGTCTCTATGTGTGAGATCCAGAGCGTTCACTCTGAGATACAGTCAAAAAAAGGTAAAACACGTCCCTGCTGAGCCAAAGCTCCTGAGTTTGGTCTAAACATTGGAGACAGGGGGCGTTGGTGGCTTGGTGGTGGAGCGGGCGCCCCATGTGCAGGGCTGTTGCCGCGGCGGCCTGGGTTCGACTCCAGCCTGTGGCTCTTTGCTGCATGTCTCTCCCCCTTTCACACTTCACTGTCCTATCAATTAAAGGCAAAATATGACCAAAAACCCAACAAAAAAACATAGGACACAGGTTTTATCTAAAAGACGAACGCTGAGGCTTCTTCCTCTGTGATTCACCAGGTTCAGACAGACAAGCAGGCAAACACACAGGCAGACAGGCAGACAGACAGACAGACGGACAGACAGGCAGGCAGGCTAAGCAGACCTACATGAGACGTCTGTTTGATGTTCTTCAATGAAACATCTGCACATTACAACACAGAGAGGAGGGCAGACATGTGAGTGAGGTTTACTGGACTGAATGAAGCGGGTTTAAAAGACACAGGAGGGGAATAAACTCCCTTTGAAAACATCTCACGCTCAATTTCCTCCATTTTATCTTAACATTAGCCGCAGGGCTGCTGGCTCGCCTGAAAGCTCCCTCTCATCTGTCTCCGTCTGCGATCAGTGGACGAGTGTTTTTTAGATCCTGCTGGACGTGCGCACAGATCAAAGCTGGTTTTATCAGCGGCTGCAGCAGATTTTGTCCATTTGAAAGTCTTTTAGTGGTTCACAGAGTAAACCCTGATGGATTATATTACACAGAGGAGCGTTCTGACAGAAGTGTATGAGAGTATGAGCTCTGTGGATCAAATGGCATCAGCTATCTCACAGCAGTCACTACATGTTCTCCTCTCTTTGACAAATGAGGCTGAGTCGACTCTTGGAAGAACAAAAAGTCCTGAAACTCTTCTCAATATGTTTAAGAGCTGAAAAGTGAAAACCACAACCAGCAGTCACACGCAGTGAGCAGACCACCGAGGACGGCGGCAACAGCAGCAGCGTCCAGCAGAAATACAGCAGATGAATCCACAGCAGGATTAATACAGACAGCCGAGGACACTGTGAGGAGATTTATTCAGAGAGACGTCCAAAGAAAATGAAACACGTCCTCCATTAAATGATCAGACGCTCAGTTTGGACTCAAAGTTGGACAGTCTGAATATCAATGCTTAACCTCTCATTATAATATGAGAAGTTTATTGTTTTAATGTTGATCTGTTACTGAATGAGACAACTGGGCACATGCTCAGGAGCCCAAAGTGTCGGGGCCCCGGCCTTTACCTGCGAAATGTCGCTGAAATTAACATGTGGCCACCAGGAAGAGACTGAATGTGACCATGAAAGATGCAAGGGAAGTGTGAAGAGACACAAACAACTACACAAACAGGGCAAAACAACCACAAAGAAACACAAAACAAACAAAGAAGGAGAGAAAACCAGCACACAGTCTGTGTGTATCCTCACAGGTTCATATGTTACATGATATCCTGCGAATCTGCACCTCATGAATGGCGTCACGTCTTGAAGGTACAGTTACATCATTAATATAAAGTTACACGGAGAGGACGAACCTTAACATGACTCAGAGTTCACACAGATCTGAACATGTGACTCCAGGGGAGAGACCCATCCCCGCCCCAACCTGCCTCCTTACAAACTGCTTCCTGTTTACTGTCGTCAGCTCATTGGTCACGTGATCGCAGCCTTTCAAATACGTGGGCTAAGTATGGATATGGGTGTAAAGTGGAGATTACTCTGTTGTCATGTGATTGGTCAGAAGCAGAGCGTCATTTCATAAAGACTTTATAAATTTCTGTGTCCACACAGAGACACACTGAGACACACAGAGACACACACAGAGACACACTGAGACACACTGAGACACACAGAGACACACTGAGACACACAGAGACACATAGAGACACACAGAGACACACAGAGACACACTGAGACACACACAGAGACACAGCAGTTTACATCACTGTGTTCATTTAGTGTCATATCAATAAAAGAAAAAACTGGTGCTTTAAAATCTCTGTGATTTCAAATCTTTATATTTAATGAAAAAAAAAACAAATCTAAAAGCTTGAAACTCTGAGACACGAGCTCGCCCCCTGGTGGACGAGTCAGGAACAGTAAGAGACACCAGCAGCAACAAACCTAAAAGAATTCAGCTCAAAACTTTATCAGGAACATCAAGAACCTGAACAGTAATTAAAAATAAGAAATAAATACAAACTATATTTGATTAAAGGGAGAAAGAGGAGGAGACAGTCAGGATGTTTACTGTGAGCATTCAGACAGTCAGAATCAGACGAGTCAGAGAGGTGAGAGTGATCGGCTGCCATCTTTAATACAAACTGTCTCTCTGAATATTTCACTTTTTCTAATGATTAAGAAAAGAGCATTAAATCAGACGAGCAGGAGGTGGCAGGAGGTGGCAGGAGGTGGATCAGGACTTTCCCAGTGTAACCAAACCCGTCTGCAGTCAATGAGTGAAACAAAGCAACAATGTCTGAGTGTTTCTCAGAGACACTGATCAGTGTGAGCGTCGTTCACTTCTGAACTTTGACCCGACGCACTGAACACAGCCGACATAACACACGCTTCTGACAGGTGAATGTTCTCTGCTGCCGTCAGGCTGTCGTTACGTTTCACCTGCTCATAAAACTAACTCAAAATCTTTTATTCCCTCTGTCCTTTAAAATTACTGTTAATATGTATTCTTTATCTCTTTTATCGATGATTGTCTATTAACTCATTTCATCATTTATACAGCAGATCCCTTTGTTCACTGAGCTCCTCTGTATGTTGTTTATTTATTTATTTTTTTATTACACATGTATTTATGTGTCTCCATGTTCCTGTGTGTTACAGTCTGTGTGCAAGTTGTTCAGAATAAGAATAAAGACTGAGTCTGAGTCTGAACGTCTTCAGAGTCTCTGAAGGTTGAACTGGTGAATGAAATGTTGTCTAACAGCCTGTACTTTTTCTAACTGTGGGTTTGTCTTTGTGCTCGTTCTCAATCTGTTTCACTGATTGATGGTCTTTTTCTTTTCATCAGTTATCAGATATTTTTGCAGAGTCCGTCACTCATATTTTTAATTTGAGGAAGCTGACTTTGTTCTCTCTTTACTTACAGGTGGAGACTCTTCAGAGATCAACAATCACCATCCCATTTTCAAACTCTGGCTAAGGTCCTTGAATCTCAGGTAAATTTACAGTTGAAACTTTTTTTGTTTCTTTGATATAAATATTTTAAATGATTTTCACTCTGGTTTTAGAGGTGGACACAGCACCATTACTGCTGCTGTGGCTGTGACAGATGATATTGTTGGACAGAAAACAGCGTCTTTGTTGGTGAATCTTTGAGACATTTGATCCAGAGGAGCACTGATTTCTCCTGAACAAGCTGATGAACACTGGTTTCTGTCTTCAGGATGTTCACTGGCTCCAAAATTATTTCACAGATCGCTCTCAGTGTGTTTATGCAGGAGACCATAATTAAGAATTTCCTGAAATAACTAAAGGCGTCCCCCAGGGTTCTATCTTGGGACCTGTTACGTTTTCTATTTTTATACATGCTTTGGTAAAAACATTCAAGGAAAAATACATTTATATGCAGACGACACTGTCGTTTACACACATGGTTCCTCTGTAATGCAGGCTGTATTTCAGAAAACAAAGTTTATGATATTTTCGAAAGCTTGCTAACAGTTGCTTTTGATTTTAGCATTTTCACTTCTGACCTTAAATCCTTCATTCTGTTCGTCTGTGCACCATCGACGGTGAACAATCTCCAAAAAGCTCTAAAATGATAAACTCCTATGTTCAGTTTCACATATAAATCATTAAATGATTCTTTTTAACAGTGACTGAAGGCAAAAACAAACTTGACCTTGTTAAAAACAAATATGTCCATGTCTAGATTATGAAAGTGTAAAAACAAGTTTGTCTGAATGCACATATCACCACATATTATACCTGCGTCACACCTGCACTGTGACCCTGATTTAACCTCAGTTAATTTATACTAAAATCACAAATTATCAAACATACAGGAAGTTTCTAAACTTGCACTTTTTCAAATATGCGTTCAAACAGGAAAAAGTTTCATTCACATTTCACATCTTTAAGAAGATCAAAAATAATGTGAAAAATTAGCATTTGAAATTTTTTTATTCTAAAAAACTAAACAGCATTGATCCATTAAAAATAAGTTTCTACCTGAAATATGAAAAATGACTGAACCTGATGAGTTTCCCCGAACGTCCCTCTCTTCATACAAAACTCCTGTTTTCAGAATAAACTTTAAACTCTGTTAAAAAGCTTTCAGCCTCTGCAGTTCTTAGTTACAGGTAATATTTTTTCCCCGTGAACACGAATCTCCTCTTCCTGTGGTTCTCCTTCCTCTTCCTGCTGAGCCAGCGGAGGCGAGCTCTGTCCGTCCGGTCCTGGCTCGCCGACTGGAACATCCGGTCGGGAAAAATCTCCTTCAGTTTGTCCAGGAAAAACACCTCCAGGCTCCGACCGGCCTGAGCCACCTCCGAGTCCGGCTGCACGGTGGAGAGGGACAGAAATATAAAATCACAAAGTTCAGAGAGTTTTTTTAGTCTAAATTCAGAGATAACTTCTGACACCAGACTGATCAGTGTCTTTATTTCACAGCCCTGTGTAGGTGGACAACAGAGCGCTGCTGCTGCTGCTGCTGCTGCTGCAGGAAGGAGTCCTAAAACCCAGAAATGAGTTAGCATGTTAGCATGTGTTAGCACTTCCTGTTCCCTTGTCTTGAGGTCGATGTGTTTTTTGTTCGATGTCTGAAATAAGGTCTGTGGTTAACACAAGCTGAAGAGACCTTTTTAGTGCTATGACATAAAATACGTTTATATATTTATTTATTTATTTAGAAGCTTTTATTTGTCTTAAAGAAGACAGTTGTTAACAACGACCACGAGTCGCCCTCACGGCCTCGTCGTGTTTCTACTCACACTCCTGCAAACTTCTCTGACTCAAACTTTCCAACATGTAGATTCATCACTTGATATTGTTTTTTAAATTGTGGTGAGGTTGGAAGCTGAGTGACATGATGTCAACGTCATGTGACTGGTGCAGTTTATTTACAGTCTAACGTTAGCTTTTTACTTCTGTTGGTTGCATTTAGGCTTCAAAATAATCATGAAGTTAATTTATGAAGATTTTCTTACTGAACAAAACCTGTAAGTATCATAAATGTTTGTTTGTCACAGTTTATTTTCTGCAATAATCAGGGTGGGACTGCATCTCTGCATCTCTCTGTGAGGAGCGAGACAAAGATCAGGCTGCTGATGTGGCGTTAATGAGCTTTGAGAGTTTTAAACTGCAGACGACGATTCAGTCTGATGTTGGTGATCCTCTGACGCATCAGAGTCAAATTTTATTTTGTATTTTTATTTATGTCTAAATATCTGAAATCTAGTGACATCAGCCTCAAAGCTTGTGAGACCTGAAGACATCTGTGCATTGGTTTAACTAACTTTAGGGATTTATTTAGCATGAGACCAAGATAAGGAGAAAACTTGTAAGAAAGCCTTAACCTGGACTTAAAAGAAAATCTTAACTTAAGGTTTTTGTGCAACCCATTGATTTTCACGTCACAGTGAGCGTTAGCATTTCGCTCAAGAAGTATCACCATCTCTACATGATGAAACCAAAAAGTGTCCCAGTCCTCTGCCACATGTGGATCTGATCTCCACGCAGCAGAAATAATTTAATTACACTCAGTAATTAAATTAAAGGGGTGAAATCCACTCACGTAATTGAAGGTAGCGCAGTTTTTAAACATCAGCAGGACGTCATCGACGAACTGCTCGGCGGTGAAGTAGTGCACCGTGTTGCTCTTGTCCAGTTTCCTGCGGATCAGCGACAGGTCGATGGGCCTCTTGATGATCTGGTAGTAGTTTCTGGCCTGAATTCACAGAGGTTATTAGATCAGTGAGGGAGAGACTGTTTTCATTTCATCATGTTGTTATGACAGAAAAGTGGAACATGTGACATGTCGAGGACGACACGTCTCAGACAGGTTGATTTAACCCTTTAAACACACTGTTTCACTTTGAGCCTCACGGGTTTAAATCAGGTCTTTGTTATTACTAAAACATTTTAAGTTCCTTTGGATTTACAGTAACATGAAAAGATGTGGAAGATAAAAACAAAACATTACACTCAGTTATTGATGAACATTAACTTCCACCACACATTTATATCATGTTTATTTTATATTTTATACATGTGGCACCAGAAGAAGACGTTGGCATCATTTCTGCAAATCACAGATACATTTACACATTTCATATGACTCATATCAGTGTTTTTAAAGTGACGTAGTATCTGAGCTGACTGTGTCATCGGCAGGTGGAGGGGACGGTGGACGGTGAGACACCTGAGAGACGCCTGCCGAGCTGCAGACACTGTTCAACACCAACTAACTACATACTCAGCTGTTTTTATTGAGTCATCACTGCGCCTCCGGGCGGCTGTGAACGCACCAAACGTTGGTATGTTGTTGCAACCTGTCACTGTGTTTCCAGTGGACACAGGGCCACGAAAAGTGTTTTTATCGAGACATCATTACATTTCATGCTGGGATAGTGGTGCGAAAAGTAGATGTGTTTCTAAGAGACATGTAATTATCATGACAAATGATTCTTTCAGCTTTGCTCTGATGAATGTTTTTCTGCTGTGTCAGTGTGACGTGACTTTAATGTGAATCTGTTGGACTGACCAGGATGCTGACGGGTTCATGGAACGGAGCACTGAGGGTGTGACAGTACAGCAGAAGGGTCAGCTTCTCACACCTCTGTACAGGAAACAGACGCACAGACACACAGACAGACACACAGACACACACAGAGACACACAGACAGACACACAGACATATAGTCACTGAAAACCATCAGTTCACTCTCAGAGACAGAATAAATTTAAATAATTTTACTGCTTCATGACTTTAAATTATTGATACCTGTTGTTACACTGACTGAGTTTATTTTAATTCATTATAAAGAGAAGAAGAAAATCAGTTTGTGGGAACACAGTCATAAAGAAGTGAGCATTAAACATGTGACGGAGGTCAGACAGCGTCAGCTCACCCTCTGGTCCTGATTGGACAGTGTGTACGGAGCTTTGACTCCTCCACAGGACGGTTTGTTCTCACAGTCGTACGTCTCCACAGGCTCCTGATCAGTTCTGCACAGCATACACGCCCAGTCACCTCTGCACGACACACAGCACCTCCGTCACATTACATATATATCTTTGCACAGACACATGCATCTGGAACATGCTCTGTATTCTTCAATGAGGATGTTATTTTATCTCCACTGAACACAGTGAAATCTCACAGAGGAACCACATGCTGCGTTTGAGGGACATACTCCTTATTTAACGTGAACTCAGTTTGTAGTTTTGTTCCTGTAAACAACACAGTGAATATGACACCATGTCCCCAAACACACACACAGTTATAACTGTCCCCAAAAAACTTGTTGAAAATGTTAAATAAATATAACACCAACTTTGTCTTTGTTTGTTTTATTGACACACTCAAATCACTGGGTCAACACAACACCAGTACCTGTAACCAGTAACTGTAGCTGCTGCTGCTGCTGCTGCTGCTGTGGGAGTGTGAGCTCTGCGCCACAGACAGTTGGTGAGGGCAGCAAAACACACAGTGACAGGGCTAACTGTTAGCATGACGCTGCTAACATTACCCAACAGTGATTAAAGGGTTAAACAACAGAGATGAGGCATGAAGGTTTCTGTGTGAGTTTGTAAGGACCATTTAACGGCTCAGTGTGAGTGTGAGCTGCCGCTGCTGTGTTAGCTCAGGCTAAACATGCAGACGTTGAACTGACGCTCCGAGTCCAGAGACAGAAAGTGGAGCTGCAGCTACTGTTTGACTAAAGAGGGTTCAGTCACTTAACGTCTTCAAGCCTCTAAAAACTGCTCAATACTCAGACGTGGTCACAAGTGCTGCAGAAAGAGTTTGGATCCTGTCCTGAGTCTCAGTGAGGACACTGACTGTGTGCAGCTGATGAAGGTGAGGTATGATGAGTGTGTCTGTGCAGCTGATGAAGGTGAGGTATGATGAGTGTGTCTGTGCAGCACTTACAGAGGGAAGCTGATGAGCGGAGGAATGTGACAGGACAGGTGGTAAACTTTAGGACAGCGGTCGCAGCAGAGCAGATCTCCTCCGTTCAGACAAACAGCACAGAAATCTTCACTCTCCATCTCCTCAGTCCCTGATCCAGGACCAGGCCTCTGCAGAGACGACGACTCCTCCACCTCCTCCTCTTCCTCCTGCTTGACCTGAGAGCTGTGGAGATCAGGTTTCTGATCTTCACCACCATCCATCTGAACTACTTCACATTTGGTTTCATCCTCCAGCTCCTCAGTCTCTGATCCAGGTCCAGGCACCTGCAGGGACTCGTCCTCCTCCTCCTCTTCTACCTCCTGCTTGACCTGAGAGCTGTAGAGATCAGGTTTCTGATCTTCACTGTCGTCCATTTGAACCACCTCACATTTCATCTCATCCTCCAGCTGCAGAGATGGATCTGCCTGGTCTGCGTCTGGTTCTGGATCCAGCTGGATCACCATGGTCTGTTCAGGATCTGGATCCAGATAAAAAGTCTCAGTTTTCCCATCAGGGTCCCACTCGTCAGAGTCAAACAGGATGTAGGTCTGATCTGGATTGGAGTCGCAGTCGAAGCCTGAGTCCTGCTCTGGTTCCTCAGAGGACGAGCTGTCAGGACAGATGGGTTCAGTCCACGAGGTCAAGGTGAGCTCTGATTGGCTGAGATCAGACTGAAGTGATGAAGTGTTGTCCTCGTGGTGACTGAATCCGTTCTGCAGACAGAGAGGAAGGTGATGATGAAGATGAGCACATGTTAAAGGTGGAAGTTAAACATTTGCAGACGTTCATCTCTGTACCTGCTGAGGTCGATCCAAACAGGAAGTGAGGTCATGGAGTTTGTCTCGTGTTTGACATGGCAGCCTCACCAGAGAGACCACAGGCTGCAGACACGATAACTGCACAGACCGGAGGTTCAGACGCTCCAGGGTCACCACAGGTATGAAGGAGTTACCCAGAATCCTCTGGGCCTCCGGGTGAATCCTGGGGAATAAATGAAGGTTTGATCAGAGGAGAAATATTTTATATCTCTTTATTTTATTTTATTAATTTATTTTTTCTTCACAGAGCTGGAGTTTAGCAGTGATTAGCTTATCTTAGCATTAAGGCTGGAAACAGGAAACAGCGAGCCTGGCGTTCTCTAATGTTTAAAATAAAAAAAACACCTCTAACGCTCGCTGATCAACCTGTCACTTCCTGTTTGATGAATCAAAACAATAATTCAGAACCAATCATTCGTGGTTTTAAGAAGAGTCACATACTGTCACTGCACAGCAGCCTGACAGCTGCAGATGGAGCCCAAACATATTTTATTACATTGGGTGTCTGCACATAAACATCATGCAGAAATGACAATGAAGGCTAAATGATACTTTCTACCTGTCCCGTATCTCCTCATATAAACTTGTTAGAGAGTGTTAGAGAGAGACGTCTGTCTGTCTCTAGTCAACAACTCTCTGTGCTTCTGATCTGTAACGTTGACAGGAAGTGACCACCATGAGACGGTGTATCATCTCTAATCAACAACTCTCTGTGCTTCGTTCTGATTTGCAGCTCTTCAGACTTATTTTGTGGCTGAATATAATTTGTAGCTTCTTAAAATCTGAATGAGGATAGTGATAGTGAGATACTGGCTACAGCTGCATTTGTCGTAGTGATGAAGGTGACGTGCTTTAAAACCAGCCGCCGGCCATTTGACCAGCTGAGTGTCAGGTGACACCATCAGCCATCTTGAGTCCAGCTCACACCGCTGACACTTTTCTCTGTGACGCTGTAAAACATTTTTGTCTAGTCATGAATCTTTGGTCTGAACTGGACTTGAAAAGCATATTTTTTTCTTTTTCCCAAATGTCAAACTCTTCCTTTAATACATTTTCCCGCTGTGTCCTCAGGTGAACATGTTCTCAGGTGAACGTGTTCTCAGGTGAACGTGTTCCTTATTCTTACCTGATTCTCTTCAGTAAAGCTGTCACGTCTCTTCCAGGCAGATGTTTCTCAGGTGCAGGCGGAGCTGCTCTGGTGTTGCAGGACTTATCTGAGTCCATCTCGCTGAATCCAGACCTGCAGACCTGTTGAAAACAAGACACAGATTTAGAGTCATTCTCATCAGACAGGAAGTTGAAGCTGTTCTCTTCCTGAACACAGTGAACTTCCTCCAGCTGCTGTGAAAACCTTCTGCTCCATCGTTACTCTGTCGCTCTGTGTGTGTCTGTATTACGTGTTCTGGCGGGAGCCTCGGCTCCTCTGCTGTGGTTTCTGGATTTGAACCAGTCTCTGACGACACGGCCTCCAGAGCCAGCTGTACTCTACACCTGGTTACCCTGGGCAACAGGGTGGCCCGCCTCTGGGGGAAGTTGCCATGGCGTCTGTGGGGTAGGTGTGCCATCTCTCTCCGGGAGGATCAAACCTCTGGGGACGAAAAAACAGAGGAGAAAACAGAAGAAGCTGCTGGTTTGAAATCTCCTGTGAGCTCAATGTTTGACGGCAAAATACCAGAATCAAAACAAACAGGAAGACGAAGCAGAGGAGACGCGTCAGGACGAATTAACTGCTCAGGTCTACGAGGACGAGTCTACAGGTGAATGAAGGATGACAGAAGGTAGAGAGCAGAGACACTGAGTCCATAATGAGGATCAACACAACATGAACAACAAACAGGACTCAACAGGTTACAGCTGCATTAAAACTGAATCTTACCTGAGTGTGATGTCAGCAGGTAAAAACCAAGATGTCTGCTGCAGAGAGCAGAGAGGTGAGTGTGAGCGGAGGACGAGAGAGGGACGGCGCCGTGGTCCAGTATCAAGGGGGACAGGGACGACGTGATTGGTGGAGAGCTGATTCTCGTGATGTTTCAGATCTGCACAGCAAGTGTTTCCTTTAACGCCTGGACTGATCATGTGACGCACCGAGGGACTACACGCTGAAAGCATGGAGGACAAACTGCAGCCATGAAGCATCAGACCCTGAAGTCCGTGTGTCAGTGACCTGGTGGACGGTGTGACGCAGCTGAGTCCACATGAGGAAGTTTATCTTTCCTTCAGTTGGACGGACAAACAGTTCTTTTTTTACTCACAGAGTTTCTGACCAATGAGGATGCAGGCTGCAGGCCGTGAAACTGACTCAAGATTTGAATAACAGACCAACTGCATGTAAATGAGCCTTAACTCTGTCTGCTGTGGTGTGACCTGATAAACACTCCATGTTTCAACACTGTGTCTATTTTCATAACTGCCTGATCACATTATTAACTGAGCCTCGCTGAGCTCCAGGAGACTGACCCCAGTCACACCTGCACATCGTCTGCTACAGAGGTGAGGGACGTGTTCAGGGGCCCGCTGCACAAAACACCTTAAGAGTTCCCTTAAAGTTCTAATTAAGCTTTCCTCATAATAAAATCAGTTGCATGAAGCACACACTTAAGTCTTCTCCCGAAGGTTTCCTCGGTTTTCTCTTTGTCTCGGTCTTTGTCCCTCGACCGCTGCACAAAAGCCTTTATCAACCAAAGGTAAGGTAAAGCAACCTTAACATCCCTCTGACTCAGTCTTAAGTGTTTATGGTGATACGTACACAAACACATCCTGATCAGAACGTTCTCAGACCACGAGAACCCGTTTGCTGTATTTTGTAGTTTGTTCCTCCTGAAGTTTCATCTTTCCTCCTCTGACCAGTCTGGTTTATTCTCTTCTTTGCCTCTGACAGTTTTCCACTCTCTAACATATGAGACGATCTGTGAGACGATAACAGGCGTCACAAGAGTCCAAGCAAACAAACAGTCTCCATGGAAACTGTTGCTGCTGTAAAGTCTCCTTCAACTCAGTCAGTGAGGAAACCTGCTCTCACCCTGGTCACCTGCTGCTCGACCCCCCCGCCCTCAGGCAGACGCTACAGCTCACTGAAACTCAGTTTGTGTCCTGAGGCCAGTCACACACACTATGGTGCACACACACTGTCACTGCGTCCTCCTGAGACTCTGTGGCCTCGTGTGATGACGTCACATTTTGGGTTTCCTGCAGCTTACGCTTCATTCTGCTTCACTCAGACCTGCTGTCCTCCATCATGGACACTTTGTGGCGCCATCTAGTGGCAGTAAGATCACATTACACTAATCCATGGAAAAACAAGATGGCTGCCATCTCTGCCAAGTCAGTCTGCAGCTGATCCTGAGACAGAGCAGGACAAAACCTGATCATTTATGATTAATAATGTTGGTAGTTTGATATGACGACAAATTTAACAAAGTTTAGCAACAGGAACAAGATGAGGCGCCGTTAATTAAAAAGTACTTGGGACTTTATTATGGTCTCGTTTGAGGACAGTGTTTTTACACTAATCAGGTCAAGTCATACAAAAACAACATTTCGGGTCTCAGGAGGATATTTTACGTCTACATGGTGATAACTAGCAGGACTTGTGTAATAACTCCTGCGCACTGGCTGATGCACTCTGGTAGTTTCCTCTGTTATATTCTGTGCTGTGTGTTTAACGTTTTAATGTTGTATGTAATGTGTCTTTCTAACTCTTGTGCACCAGCCAGAAGCAACACTCCTAATTTCATTGTTACCTGCACAATACAACAACATTAAAGGCTTTCTCATCTGATTCTAACACCACACTGTGCAGCAGGTGGAAAGTCCTGCATGGTTAAAGTTACTAAAAGACAAACTCTACAGCAGTGTTACGGCTGTGACCCCCGTCAGTCACCTCTGTGACTCACCCTCAGTGTGTGGAGTGTTTGTCTGCAGAGACTCTGACTTTATTATTTTCTTTTTATTCTGTGTGTTCATGTGTCTCCTCTCTCAGGTGAGCTCAGGTGAGGCTGATGAAACTCGTCTTGATGTGAAGATCTCATTCATTCATTTACAATATATGGAATAAAAGGTGTTTCATACGTCTTGTAAACGTCTGGAAAAGTTTCATAAATGTGTGAAAATGTTTTGTATGCTTGCATTCAAAGCCTTGAATTTGTAAAAAATATTTGAACAAATGCATTTTATTTTTGAATGTGTGCAGAGATCCGTAGCTGTGCATGACATTTTGTTAACAAATGAAAAAGATTTGCACAATTATGAATTATGAAAATATTTTGCAATTGTGAATCAAATTTTCACAGGTACAAAACTATGGAATAAATTTTATTCCATATATTTTCATCTCTCTTTCTTTAATGATGTAGAAGTCAAAACTACCTTCATGAGTCTGTTATCAGGGGCAGTAAAAAATAAATGTTTTCAACAAAGACATTAATTTAAAAATCATCTGAATGATGTAGATGTTACACAGAGGTGAACTCTGATCATTTATTTAAATAAAGTAGCAGCACCACAGTCTACTCTGTGTGTAGGCCTACTCTGTGTACTCTGAGTATTTGGTCTACTCTTTGTACTCTGTGTACTCTGTGTACTTGGTCTACTCTGTGTACTCTGTGTACTTACACTCTTCAATAACAAGTTCTGCACTCAAAACTTCACTGAAGTAAAAATAACGACACAGCATGAAGGCACATACCAAAGCAGACCTGCCACAAGTACCAAAAGTAAAATTACTCATTATATAGGATTGATCATTTCAGAGTCACTTATATCTGCAGTGTGAAGGAGTAACTAGTTACATGTAACAGAATTACATTAACAATTAAAATTACAAAAAAAAAAAAAAAATTACAATTAAATTATAAAACAAATGTAATTAAACTAGAGTTAGCGATCAGAGTGCTGGTGATTACAGAGGGTTTACATGTGAATATTTTATTTCAGTATAAAGTACAGTGTAACATTTATACACTCATATTTTCATCAGATATTTTCATCAAATAAAATCAAACTTTATTCGTACAGCACATTTCATACAATCATGGAGCCCAAAGTGTTTCACAGAGCAGAATTAAAACAGCACAGAAATAATCACAAGTAAAGAAGCAGATATTACAACAATAAAGTATCTAAAAGAACAAATAAACTCAAGGTGGGAAAAGAGATTTATATTAATATTAATTGTTTCTAATTTTAGTAATATTTATATAATATTTTATGATTACATGTTTGGACTTTAGGCTTTATTGCTATTTAAAACAAAGTAATTAAAATAGTTACATTACTCATTACATTTTTAATAGAGTAACCTATTACATTTCAAAACAAACCTTCCCATGATCATTGTTTTATAATTACTGATGGATGTTTTTATCACTGATGTGCAGCAGGTGAAGGTGGAGCTAATTTCATCTACTTTATGAACAGGCAGTATCTTAGTCCATAAATTACTGTGATAATAATATTATTATGTTAATTGCAGCTTATATTCAGTCTGAACGTGACTCAGTGAAGTAACTTAAACTTTATGATAAATGAAAACAACATTTGATCCCAGTGTGTAGCAAGAGAATAAAGAAAAACACTAAAGCACTTGAGTAAATGTACTCAGTTACTGTCCACCACTGAGTCAATGTACTCAGTTATTTTCCACCACAGAGTAAATGTACTCAGTTACTGTCCACCACAGAGTAAATGTACTCAGTTATTTTCCACCACAGAGTAAATGTACTCAGTTACTGTCCACCACTGAGTAAATGTACTCAGTTATTTTCCACCACAGAGTAAATGTACTCAGTTATTTTCCACCACAGAGTAAATGTACTCAGTTACTGTCCACCACTGAGTAAATGTACTCAGTTATTTTCCACCACAGAGTAAATGTACTCAGTTATTTTCCACCACTGAGTAAATGTACTCAGTTACTCTCCACCACAGAGTAAATGTACTCAGTTATTTTCCACCACAGAGTAAATGTACTCCGTTACTGTCACGCGGCTGTACTGTGAGTGTAACGCTTCATTCCTCCACCGCCGGGCGGCGCTGTGACTTTCTCCGCACTGAGTTAACGCCGCCCAAATCTCGCACAAAACCGCGAGGTTTCCAAGTCCCGTTCCTCTTTCAACTAGCCTCCAAGATGGTAGGTGCCGTGATGAACTCTGTGCTCTGACATGTTGTTGAATCTGCGTCCATCCTTGTTTCTGGTGACAGTGAACCATCATCTGATGGCGGCGTACAGCACATCACACTCCTGACGTCACTGACCGAAGCGTTTGAGCCGTAGTGTTGTAATATATCGTGAGTTAGAGATCCGTTAACTGGCGGAGCTGCGCTCGGCCTGGAGCCGCCAGCTGACTTCACACACTCTGTGCTCTGAGGCTTCTGCAGCGGGCATTGAACCTGTGTACAGTCTGTGTGAATGTGACCGCGGTGGCCCCGGTGTTAAGTGTACTGACGTTACCGGGAGCATCGTGCTAACTGCCCGGTAGCTGTGAGCTGCCGGTAAACGCTGCTGAGTTAGCATTAGCTTCACTGGATGCTACACGGCGTCCAGTGAAGCTAATGCTACGGCGTGAGAGCAGTCGGTCAGTCAGTGAGTCAGTGAGCGAGTGAGCGGCAGGTGAAGGTGTTAGTGTTACATGTTACTGTGTGTGTGTGTGTGTGTGTGTGTGTGTGTGAGACGTGTGGTCAAAGTTTACAGGCTGCAGAAACTTGAACTCGGGCACCGTCAGGTTATTTAGCTACTTTAGCATCTCGGCTAATGTTAGCTCTGCATGCTGTGATAGGACCATGATGAAGATGATGATGATGATTGTGTCTAATGTCTTCACTAACAGCCTACCAAGAAGACCAAGACCAGGAAGCTCCGAGGACACGTCAGTCACGGACATGGTCGCATTGGTGAGTGTTGAGCAGGTGTGAAGCTGCTCTGTGGGTCAGTCACACCTGGGCAACTCTAACGTGTCCTCTGCTCACAGGTAAACACAGGAAGCATCCTGGAGGTCGTGGTAATGCTGGTGGGATGCATCACCACAGAATCAACTTCGATAATAGTAAGTGCCGCATGACACGTGTTGGAGCCGAGTTAAAGCTTCAGACAGCGACCTGTTAAACGTGTGCAGAGAAACATCACTGTGGTGAAGATGTTATTGCTGACAGACGGTCTGGTGACGGTTCAGCTACACGTTGGAACATGAGCCTCTGAACTAACCCTTTGTTACATATGTACAGTGAGGCATCATCAGGCAGCTGTAACATCTGTCATCAGAGCTGATCAGTGTTTCCTGACACGATACACGCAGGTGTGTGAACCTGTTCAGTCAGCTGTTGAGCTGAATATTGTTCCAGAGACTAGAGTCTCATCTTGACATGACTCGTTGTCTTGGTGTGCTAGAGTCCTCTCAGAGTGAAGACTGGTCCTATTCACCGACTGGCTCCGTGTAGACCAGTCAGCCACATGGACAGTTACACTGTAACACACTGTAACACACTGATACACACTGATACACACTGTTACACCACGACCTCACTGCTGCAGGAGCTGTAACAGTGTCAGATAGTCACAGTATGAAAACTGTCTCAAACTATCACGATATCATCACAGTAACAGAAAGTTATTGTTTGTTGAACAAACATATTATTATAAATGAAACTTGTAACAGTTTTAATGGTTTGTTTACATCAAATTGTGTTTAAACATGACGCACACTATGAACAGTCATGTGTTTAGACGTGTCTTGGCATTTTAAACAATCTGTCACCTAAACACATATTAGAATTAATCTTGTGTTTGCACATTAACAGAATGTTTTCAGTGTGATTTGGCAGCTCGTTATGTTTCACAAAATTTAAAGTGGTCGTTCAAAAAGCTAAATGATGTTTCGCTTTGAATAAGCTCAGCATGACTCGTGTTCATACATTGTCTCACCTGCAGAGCGTCGCAGCACCTCAGAATAATTGATCACTCTCACAGTACCAACAGACACAAAGTGTTGGTGCAGATCAGCAGTTGACCTTTTGTCTGTGTGTGTCCTCAGCCACCCGGGGTACTTCGGTAAGGTGGGTATGAGACATTACCACCTGAAGAGAAACACGGCCCACTGCCCCACCATCAACCTGGACAAGCTGTGGACGCTGGTGAGCGAGCAGACCAGGCTCAACTACGGCAAGAAGCCCGACGGACCTGCACCCATCATTGATGCTGTGCGCGCTGTGAGTATCCACCAACAGTTTGATCATCAACAATATGTTCAGTTTGCATCTCTGTTAGAACAGTTGCTATGGTTACATGATGGCTTCATTCAGAATGAAATAAATCTGAATGAAATCATTCTGAATTAAAGTGTTTCCAGGTAGTTTACATGGGAAATATTCATTCTGAATGAGGGTTTACACAGAGATCAGTTTAATCGCCTCTATTCAGGTCCACAAGGTTTGGGGCAGGGCAGGTTTCTGATTGGATAGGGGGCGGGGCGGATTTTACGTGTTCACATTTACCAGAAGAAAATCCTCGCTCCGGATAACAAGATGCTTGATGACGCCGTTCTTGGCGCCTTTTTCAGGCTTGTTTTGCTTATATTCTTGAAGCAGCAGTACGACGACAACCTTGTTCTGCTAATGCTTCGTCTGTTGAGGAGGAGAAGGGAGGTAGAAGGTCCAAGAAGGGAGGTAGACTGTGCTGTGCGAATGGAAACCACTGAGTGCAACAAGCCCATAGCTTTGTGTGCTATATATGTCATGGCGCCAGAAGGGCAAGGAAACAAGCGTGTGCAGAAAGACCAGAATGACCTTAAAGAGGAATGAGTGTATACAAGTGAGAAATTCTTTCATTCACAATGACAAACGGAATATTCCAGCCCCTTACATCGGATTGAATTTTCAGTCACATTGGCCATTTTCATTCCGAATTAGGTGTTTACAAGATCACTTTTAATAGGAATGAACTTTCATTCAGAATGAAAAGGGAATTAACTGTCCATGTAAACACTCACTGACTGTTGGAGTGTGGGTCAGTCAGACTGAACATCTGAGACTCTGCTCGTTGTGACATCAGAACAACACGACGATGTGCTCAGTGTTTTTCTTAAGAATGAACATCAGCGTAGTTTAAAGACTAAAAGTAAAAGACAATATTTAATCTGCCGTTTTTTAGCAGTGAGGATAAAAACCTTCAGATGACTTTTGCACTGTGCTGAGTCTGTATCTGGGCTCGTTATGACTATGAAAAAAACCAAGGCGTTTAATTTCAGCTGCTCGTAGCGTCCTCGTTAGAACTATTTCTCCATGAACAACCATCAGTATCTGAGGTCCTGTCGTCACAGTGCAGGTGGCAGATTTTCTCCGTGATAACAAAACTGATTGTGATCAAATCAGTGTGTCTGGATTTGTGACAAGCTTAGTAGATAACAGATTCCAACATGTTAATACAGCCTGTGGTTGTGAGGTCGTTTGTGTGGCTTCTGTTTTTCTATTTTCCTTTTTCTAGTCTTTGGCTTTTACCCAGAGTCCTGCACCGGTCCATTTCTTAAAACCCACACGCATAAAGCTCAGTACCAGCACCAACCCGTACCCATCGTTATGTCAAAGCCGCACCACTTTACCGATGACGCAGCTTTTTGTAGGTTACCTGCTGTATCAGCCCGGTGCACAACTCTGTGTTCAGTCTTTCCCAGTAAGCTTTGTTCAGTGTGAGTTATTCTTCATCGGGGTTGGACCAGGTCTGAGCCTGAGACCAGAACCACCTCAAACATCCAGTCTCTGTGTCGTTAGCCTGAAAACGGTCCAGTGACAGCCACGGTAGATGGAAAATATTTGAGGAACTGAATTTTAATGTTAATCAGACCAAACCTGAACACATCAGTCAGCAGTGTGGAACGTTTTGGCCTTTATGTGAAGTTAATTTGTGAAGTTAATCCACCTATTTTATATTTTAATTCACACCCTCCACCCTAAAAGGATCCTGTGGACCAAACTGTGGATTTAGAGAGTTGTTCGACTGTCATGGCCGACACAAAGGGAGATTTGGTGTGACGATCCAAACGTGCACAAACTTACTGCCTCAGTGGTTTTGTGACCAAATTAAATTTCTCCCAGTGTCTGTAATATGTTCCTCACATGTCAGTCGACACAGGTGTGTCACAGGCCACAATATAAGGAACAATAAGTGAGTTCACACTGAAACATACGACAGTAGGGAAGAAGAATATTTTCACCAACACAGATGTCACAAGTGGAGTCAGTGAACTTTGTGTCGGATGAAGAATAAAAGATGTTGAGTGTTAAACAGAATCTGTCACTGTTGTGTGTGACGTGGCTTTACTTCCCACACTGCTGTTAATTAACAAGGTGTCACTGGATATTAAATTTAGTTCACAGCAGTTGATATTATGGGCTGTTTCCCTGTTAAACGGTTTACAGAATGTTGTCAGATAAAATGTTGGTTGTTACCTGGCTGCTCTAACGTTGTTCTCATGTTCCAGGGTTACTACAAAGTCCTGGGCAAAGGCAAGCTGCCCAAACAGCCTGTGATCGTCAAGGCCAAGTTCTTCAGCCGACGGGCCGAGGAGAAGATCAAGGCAGTGGGAGGAGCCTGTGTGCTGATGGCATAACGTTCCTGTCAGTGTGTTTTTGCAAAAATAAACTGTATAAATGGAAACGTCATGTTCGTCATGTCTGATTTAAATTATGTGCTGCAGTTCTTCTGCTCAGTTAACATCAGCAGGATTGTCACGTGTATTTTTTATGCCTTAACGCCGGCGTTAACTACGACAGGAAGTATCATGTGCTCAGGTTGATGTATGAACGTCCATCATCACTGCGAGGGAATTAGTTCAGATTTGGACGAAAGAATAAACTGATGAGAATTTGGTGGTCAAAGGTCAGCTTGACTGTGACATCATCATGTTGTAACGTCATATCTCAGGAACAGAAGGGGAGGCATTTGGTCACATACTGAATTGGTGACTCTAATCTTGAAACTGTGCTGATTGTGTAGATCTTCTGTGTGTGAAGCCTCCATGTTTTCACTGACATGATGGAGACTGTCAGAGACACTGGACTGGTGGGCGGAGTCAATCAACCACAGGGCAGTAATAAATCATGATATTAACCATAATTTCAGTTTGATGCTGGGATTAAATAATCTGCACAGTCAGGTTTAAATCTTCAGTGTTGCTGATGGAGGCTCATCAGATACACAGTGTGGGGTCAGTGAGTCACCTCGGGGTCACTGCAGTCTGCAAAATGTGGATTTAAAACACATCTAGAACATTCACAGTAGAAATGAATTAAACAGCAACACAGACACTGAAGGAGCCGTGAGAGTGAAGGCAGAGTGTGGTCTAGTGTGGTGCAGCCTGTCACACAGGATGTGTCTGTGAGCAGGAAATGATCTGACCTGTCTCCAGGTTGAGTAGTTTGAACAGTGGAGGACAGAAATAAACCAGATCTCTTAATAAAGATCTCAGAAAAGTTAAATATGACGTGATTAATAAAGTGAGTCAGATCAAACAGACAAACACTGAGATAAGACTTAAATAATATTTATAATTTTATATTATAAAATAAACCAGTCCGGTACCTGTGTCACCTTCTACCTCTGAAAATCCTCAGTGTCTATGTGCAGTTTCACATAGATTGACCACGTCAGTGAGGAGAAACACGTGGGACACACACACACACACACACACACACACACACACACACACGCACACACACACACAGTGAGCTGTGTCGGAGGGGGCGGGGCTTAACAGGCAGGACTTCCTGTGCTGACAGTTGAAAATAGCTCGAGCTCTGCTGAGCTTCACGAGCTTCACCACAACGTGACGACACATGGATGACGACACAGCTGTGACTCTGAGGACTTTATTAACGTGTGTCTGTCGGTGACACGCCCACCTGCCCACCTGTCCGCGCGCTCCGCAGGTAAACTCGTTATTAATCTGTCCGCTCAGATTTGTTGACGCAGCGCGCGGTGAGCTGTGGAACAGAAGGTGACGTCAGCAGCGGAAGCCGGACCTGTTGGGTGTGTGTGTGTGTGTGTGTGTGTGTGTGTATGTGTGTGTGTGTGTGTGTGTGACATGAAGGTTCACTGAGAGAGAAAGAAGGTTCATTCATAGACACACATCTATAATCACCATAATCATTATTGTATACAGTCTGTGATAATCACACGTCTCTATGGGCACATGACCTTAATCCTCACGCATGCGCTGTTAGCTGTTGTCAGTGCTGCGTTCACTTGCACTGGTTGTTCTGTTTATAACGTGTGTGTAACATTTGATTGTTGAATCAGTGAGATAATCTGATCAGGTTAGTTTATACACACACACACACACACACACACACACACACACACACATGTTCATGTTCTGCTGAGCTCTGACCTTCACACGTGTCCATGTTTAACAGGACACAGCTATTCATTTATCTTCATGTTTAATAAGAAGTTTTGACGTGTTTGATTTACAACTGTTATTTTTCAAATTTTTTGTCACTCAAGTGTCTGTGTGTGTGTGTGTGTGTCTCTGTGTGTGTGTGTGTGTTCACTGTGAGGTAAAACTGTCTGAGATCTCTGCGTCTTCCTCGTCTCAGCTGAAGGACACGTCAGATCAGGTGGATGATGGCGAGCCAGGCGTGGCTGGAGTCTTCTCTGCGGCGCTCTGCCAGTCTGGGTCGGGAGGTTCTGGAGCGAGCGTCCAGGAGGAGCGTCGACTGGACGAGCACCGGACCGTCCCAGGCCTCCACCACCACAGACGAGGACACACAGATCCTTGTCAAGGTGCCTGAATGTCCTAAACGTCCTCTCTGTATGAACCCTACCTTCAGTTAAAACCTGCTGTGTCTCACGTCTCGTGCTCTCCACAGAGGACACACTCAGAGCTGGACGATCTTTGGGACCATCGCGGAGTTGATGGCTCAGACGACTCGGCAGTGTAAGGTCAGTGCTGGTTGAACCTGCAGCTGCAGACAGGAGCAGCTTTGGAGAGTTGAGTGAACGAGCCTCAGACAGCCACAGTCATAAACTGACCTCAGGTCAGATGTAAAGCGCAGAATCAGTTGCTCGTGGTGAAGCGTGTCCATCAGGATCATGATGTCATCAACACTCTGCTCAGGATGCATTTAGACGTGTTGAGGTTCAGATACAGTCGGAGGTGCTTCGTGTGTCTGTCCTCACGTCAGTCACTGAGGCTCTGTGTGCATCAGACCTTCAGCAGGTCCTAAAGTATCAGACCAAGATAAGGAGAAAAACTTAATCCTTAGTAAAGGTTTAAGGAGACCTTAGGAGCAGACTTGAGGGTGTTTTGTGCCACTGATTTTGTTTCCAAGGAAACCTGAAGTCAGACTTTAAGGTGCTCTGAGTGAGCAGCTCCTGGAGTCTAACCTGTGACTGTGTGTGCTGCAGAGGTTCTATGAGTCCGGCTGCTGCTCTGAGCCCAGCGACGCTGAGAGGAACCACGTGACCAGGTTTCACTCCCGACCAGCTGTGAGGACGACGACAGCTGCACAGTCGCACAGGAAACACGTGAAGGCTCCGCACAGCAAAGTAAGAAGAGTCTGCTGCTTCGTCTTTGATCCGTCACGTGTTGTTTTTGACTGTTGTGACATTAAAATTAGTTTTGTACAGTTAAGTCAGAGCGAGCGAGCAAGTTGATTATGACATGTTAACATGTTGATTACGACATGTTAACATGGAGCTCTGTGGGGACGCACTCTAGTGGTTGCAGAGGAACTGCAGGGTTTGGCTTCATGTCTCTGCAGCTGTAAGAGATGCAGATTTTGAGCATCCGTGACGTCCTCTGTGGCCTCGAGGAAATCTTCACTCTGCTGACACTCCTCTTGTTCTCGGCTCTGTCGGCTGCTTAAAACCTTTCCTAAATTAGCGTCTCTCTCTCTCTTCAGGGTCGTGTGTCGTCGTCAGGTGAAGATTTCTTCATCGAGGTCTCTCCAGGGACGTACGCCGTCACCGCCAGCATGCCGGAGTTAAACCAGCAGACTCAGCTGGTCAGCGTCAGAGCGGGAGAGAGTGTCAACCTCACCTTTGACCTCTGAGCTGTCACCTGAGCCAACAGGTGACCCCTGACCTCCAATAACAGAACTGACCAGTATTAAAGCTGTGTGTTTTTATTGCCTGTTTTTTCACTGCTTTCAGAGTTTACATTTATTTAATCAGCTGCACTGAGACGCCATATTTTTACTGAGTGTTTTATAATGTAGATGTTGTATCTTTATGATGTTTGTACCTGCACCAACGCCGCATCAGTTTATTAAAATAAAGTATTTATACCAGTTTCTAGAGTTTCTAGACTTCCTGTCTGCACTCTGACATCATGTGTAAACAGCGGCGTCTCCAGAGAACGGTCGCAGTCCAGCCGGCGGTCGAGGTTTGAAGCTGCTGGTTCCTAAACATCTCTGATGTCAGCTCGTCTTCCTCTAGCAGCAGGAAGTGACTGAAACAGAGAGCTGTGATTGGGCGAGGCTGATCTGAGGAACGGGGAACGGGAACCTGGCGGGTTGTGGTGTTCTCCTCTGCGCCGCACTCCCTGCCGATCAGTACAGAAACAGATCAATACAGAAACTGATCAAGATCAGTACAGAACCAGATCAATACAGAAACTGATCACCATGATCAGAGCAGTGGTGTTGAGGTGATCATGTGACTTTGACCCCAACAACTCAAGTTTAAGCTTGTCTCAATCCGTAAACACAGCTCAGCTATCATCAGCGCAGCCTCACCATGTGATTTAAATCTGATGACATCATGTTTATTGATCAGCTGATTGGTGTGTGTCCCACCTGGCTGTGTGTGCTGAGGCTCTGGACCGGTTCGTCTCCAGTACCTCCAGGGAGGACGCTGCTGTTTACTCCTCAGCTTCACCGCTCTGCTCCCACCTTCACAGAGAGACGAAGACGAGGAGGAGGAGGAGGAGGAGGAGGAGGGGCACCTCGGGGTCGCTCCTCCTCACATCTGTATCTTTGAGGTCCAGCTGTTTGTCTCCCTCCGTCCTCTCAGGCCCGTCCCGTCCTCCAGAGCTGGACGCACAGCTGGGTGGACAGAAACATGGCGGGAGGTTTGAGACGGAGCAGCAGGATGAAGGCTGACAGCAGGAGGAGGAGGAGGCGCGAGCACAGAGCCAGCTGCAGCCCCGTCCGGAGGCCGAGGTCATGACGTGGAGCTCTCTGACGATTCTGTCATGTTGAGGGGACGAGATGGACGAGACCAGGCTGCAGGGGACCAGAGACACACAGCTGTTCCACATCAGCACCTGAACGCTCCCTAAACCATCAGCTGGTGCGTCACACAGAGACAGAGACACGTCAACACTTTATATTAAGAACTAATAATTATCTAATAATAATATATTTAATTATCTCCTTTTGTCTAAAACCACTGCAATGAAGTTAAATATTAAAGATAAAGAAGGAAAAACACCAACAAGAGGAAAGTGAGGAATATAAAAGTAACACAAAGAAACTGATTTAAACTTCAGTCACAATGTTAGAATGTAGATGTGCATTAAGTAAGTGAGTATCTCATGGAGCAAAATCTAATTTAAAGTTTAATATGAATGAAAAATCTGAAACTAACAGGAAACGCAGTCAAAGTAAGTTATAAAATATCAAAGACAAAAAAACGAGCATAAACAGAAACAGTCGTGTCGTCAGTAACTGATTCAAACTTCAGTAAGCACATTAACGTGTAAATACACATTTTAAAAAGTGCATCACTTACAAACCAACACTATCTAACCTCCTAAACCATCTGTGCGTTGTGCGGCGGCCATCACTCTCCCCGGCCCGTATCTCCTCAGATCTGGTTCCCATGGCGACAGGACAGCATCACCAGGTACCAGACAGCGTGTGTGACGTTTGCTGAGGTTCAACATGTCGAGAGAACAAACCAGCTGCTTCTGAGAGGAGACGACTCCCAAACCAGCTCCTCCTGGATGGTCGAACTCCACGACCCAAACTCCTCCTCCTCCTCCTCCTCCTCCTCCTCCTCCTCCTCCTCCTCCTCCTCCTCGGCCCTGAGTGTGGACACACAGGAAGAAGACGTGTCTCTGTTACTGGCAGCCTGAGAGGCGTCGGTTAACCTTTAACCCCGAGCACTGCTGAAGAGCAAATACTGAACCCTCAAACTGCTCCAGGGGCCCGTACGATGACCGACCCTCTGCTGTAACTGTGTGTGTGTGTGTGTGTGTGTGTGTGTGTGGTAAGACACATATTGAAAGACACATGTCAGCTGCCTCATGTGGACAGACAGTCTGTGATGATGTGGACATGTTGTCTCTGCTGAGTTGACTCAGACTCAGTTAACTTTAGGTTAACTTCAGATGGTCTTTAAAAAGTCATTATAGTGAATATTTGGAGTCCGATGTCTCTGAGTCACAGACGCAGGAGACGTCTCACTAACACATGAATCCAGAGCTGTTCTGCAGTTTGCTGTTGTCAGTTTGATCCTCAGTCAGTGAAACCTGATCAGGTGATTGACACCTGTCTGTAAATATGATCACGTGTCACCGTGCAGCGTCTCCTCACCTGTACTTCCTGTATCACAGTTCCTATGTAGTAGAAACCGTCCACCTCCCTCCTGGCCAGCACTCGGCATCCTGGGAAAAACTCCGGAGCGCCCAGTGTTTGACCAGACAGCATGTAAGGATTACCCAGCCTGCACCTGGGTGACCACAGGAGGCCCAGAGACACGTGCACAGTACAGGTACGTCATTTCATCCACAGCACACGACAGTATCTGTGACGTAAAATTAAAACTAAAAACCAGTGTAACCATGGAAACCAACCTGAGCAGAGGAGACGACATGTTGTGTAGATTTAATGAGCAGAGACACCTGACTGGCTCTGATGACTCACTCTCCACGACAGGAAACACCTGGAGATGGATATAAACCGTGACATAATCAGAAATAAACACAACAACAGTGACATGAACAAAACACATAGAAAGTAAATATATAATGCAAACAGAAATATAGAGGGAAAAAAGAGTGTGTTTCAATATTAAAACCAACAGGTGTAGATTTTGGGCAGAGACCCAGGACACGTGTTCTCATCGGTGTTTTAAAAGCTTCCAATGAAACATGAACGTAGTCGAGGAGTTTAACTCCGTCCAGCTGTTAGAACACGACACAGAAATGTCTCTGGTAAAGTCGATGGTGTCTGACAGGAAGTAGATGAAGCAGCTGTTCGTGGTTAAAGCGAGAAGAACTGTAACATTTACACCAAACATTTAACCAGGAGACGCACCAAACAGACCTCCTGCTGAATATGTGATGTTTGTGATGTTGCAAACACCTTTGTCTGCATTTACACGTTCCTGCACTCACACACACAAACACTTCAGCTACTCGCCACGTTTCAGCCTCTGACGGTTAGAGTGATGGATGGAGCTGCAGGTCACAGTTAGAAACCTTCACACCAGCTGATCACCAGTGAGCTGAGTCTCACCTCCTCCAGCGCGCCACTCACACCAACAGGGATCATGTAACAGCTCCCCCTGGTGGCGCGGCTCAGACACTGCAGGTATCTGAGGTGTGTCTGTCCAGGTGAACACCTGAGTCCTGCAGGTAGAAGACGTTAACGGGCCTCCCTGCTGACAGGACGGGCAGAGCTGCCAGGACGGCCTGCGGTTGGTCGGGGAGGTCAGTGCAGAGCAGGTGGACGCAGTGACAGGTGGGGTCAGAGAGGGCCACGCTCAGGGCCGCCAGCAGGTCTCTGCCGGGGCCACAGCTGATGGAGTGGATCCAGGACAGAGACATGTAGACGGTGTCCGGAGCACAGGGGAGCATGTGGTGGGACCAGCTCGTCACCTGCAGAGTAAAGAGACAGAAGATCACCTGAGAGCTGTCCTCGTCCTCCGGCTGTGTGTCAGTGTCCGTCAGTGTGTCCTCACCTTCTCTGAGAACGTCAGGATGTTGAACAGAGAGTCTCTGAGAGAAGCTTTCATCAGCAGCGTCTGAATCAGCAGCCGCTTCACAGACCCCAGAGCAGCTCTCATCTTCTCTGAGCTCTCCACCACAAACGAGACGTTACACCTCAGTTTACCCACAAACACAGGAAGCAGTGCAGCCTGACAGGCCGCCGTCCGTCTGGACGTCATCCCCAAACTTTAGTCTGGATCAGAGGGGTTTGACATCATCTGAAAATCCAGAGTAACTAAAAGAAAGATCAGAGATAAAAGTCAGACAAGTTACTGAAAGCAAAGAGACTAAAACGAAAACAAAAAATTCTTTGCACTAATAGTTTATTTTTTGCACTTTTGGTTCAACCTTTTTAACGAGTTTTGCAAAGTTTAAACGTCTGACACACCCAGTGAAACATAAAGTGGTTCAGTTGTACTGAATATTTTACAGCACAAATAAACAGGCTCCAGGAGATGGTTTCAGATTCAGTTTCATAACTGCAGGCTGAAACTGAGGCTGAGGCTGAGACTGAGGCTGAAGCTGAAGCTGAAGCTGAAGCTGAAGCTGAGACTGAGGCTGAAGCTGAAGCTGAAGCTGAAGCTGAACTGAGACTGAGACAAACAGCCTTTACACTGACCCTCAGATCCTCTGAAAGGTTTCGGGGCCACTCACAAATTTAATGTAGAAATTTACACATTTTAAAAACAAAACGTGATGAATTTATAAAATATGACCCTATGATATAAATAAAACTGTCATCAGTATCTCGAGAAGTGAACATGTGCTCCACCAGCGAAAGTCAAAATGCATTTCTACACATAGAAGCATCAGTGATAATATTCCAGTTATATGATTATATATCATAATAAAACTCTCTGAAAGAATCAACAAAGACTTTCAAACTGAACCTACAGTCAGCTGTTCAGACTTTTACTGAGTGAAATCTTGAATGTTTTTCTTTTCAGAAAAGTACTATTACTTTTACCTCAGTAAAATACTTTCACAGATCAGAGAGTTTCCTCCTCTTCAGACTGATGACAACAGGAAACACTTGTGTCATGTTCATGTTACAGGGAGCAGTCAGGACATTTCTTTTTAGTCTAAAACACAGATAAATAAAGTCAGAGGGTTCGTTACCTTCAGTCAGCTGCAGACGACAGCCTCGCCTCACTGTTGCTGTTGGTTTCCATGGAGACGTGTTCAGACCCACAGTCAGTCTTCTTCATGTCCACTGGAGGGACTGGAGCGTTACCAAACACTACTGTCATGTTACGGTTGTTATGGCGCCATCAGAGGTCAGCTGATCTCTGCTTCCTTTAACCTGACAGACAGGAGTGAGACCTGATCTCTGCTGAGCCTCCTCTGGTTTTACCAACAGCTTTAATCACCTCCGACATTAACCAGCTTCCTTCTGTGAGGATTAAACTTCTTGTGGAAATGATGCAACAATACAGAGAAACTTTGACATGATTTTATTTAATACTCAGTGCTGCACTTTGTTACAGTCGCAGGATAAAACACATCACAGGTGCTGTTATCATCTCTGTGAAGGTTAAAGGCAGCGACCTCGATGCAAAGACACGTTTTAGACTAAAAAACACTTTGACAACATTATAAAATACAGCAGAGAAACAGTCTGCAGGAGGTTGTGCTACATTTATCAGCTACAGCTCACAGGAAGTAAAAACCTTCGCTCTCCAGTGACACATAAACACCAGTGTGTCTGACAGAATAATATTTAGTAATCAGAAACACAGATCTATAAATCACCTCTGATCAGTAATGTTTCAGCTGAACGACACGTCCGACTGCAGTGAGCTACAACATGAGGCTACATGTTACTGCTACATGAACAAGTGTCTGTGAGAGCAGCTGCTGCTGCTGCTGCTGCTGCTGTGTATGTGAGGTCAGAGTCTGAGTCATTACTGCTGCAAACAAACAAACAAACAAACAAACAAACAAACAAACAGGCAGAGTGAGAATTCATCAGGTGAATCTGAAGTTCCTCAGAGAGGCGTCCAGCTGTCAGGGTAAATAACTGTGCTGCTTTTGGTCACTGTGTTGTTGTTGTTGTTGTTGTTGGTGTTGTTGTTGTTGGAGGGATGCAGAGAGCTCACAGGTACCTAAAGTCAGAAGAGCTATAGAGTAAAAAGAACAGAAGAAGAAGAGAAACAGCTGGACAATTTACATCCGGTGAGTCGGACTATCGTCAACCTAAAACAGGAAGTGCTGTCAGTAAACAGACCGATAAAGATCAGAGTATCTCGCCTCATTAACAGACTGATAAAGATCAGAGTATCTCGCCTCTCATTAAACAGACTGATAAAGATCAGAGTATCTCGCCTCTCATTAACAGACCGATAAAGATCAGAGTATCTCACCTCTCATTAAACGTCTTTTTGACAAACTGTAGTTGTTCTCTGACCGTCGTCCCAAACACCAACATCTGCCTCTCCGTGTCAATCACACACTGCAACAATAAAACCAAAGACATCACATGACTACATGTAGTGAACGTGTAGGAGACGACACGGCGTTTCCTCTGGAAGCATGTTGTTCAGTTATTTACTCGCCTGGTGGCGAGAACAGTGACATCATTTTGTCTGTTAGTTTATTAACTCTTTAACTGTTCCTGCTGTGACTGGGTGAATGATGAATGATGAATGAATGAGTCTGAGCAGTGGAGGATTTACCTTCAGTGACTTTAACATCTTGTTTCCCAGAGACATCAGAGGTTTGTTACTTTCTGCAAAGACACATGATCAATGTCTGTAAATCACCAGCATCAAACTGTGTCTTATCTTTAATGGCTTTAATTCTTCTTCCTCACCGACGACAGCGAAGGAGCTCGTTATTCTGAGCTGCCCCAGAATCAGACTGAGCTCTCTGATGTGTCCGTCCATACAAAGCTTCCTCTGAAATGGGAAACCATCTGTTTCCTCTTTGTTCTCCTCCACCAGATCCTTCAAACTTTGAGACAAACACAAAATGACTCTCTGAACACATTAAGTGACCTGATGTTAATAAACCAGACGGAGAACAAACGTCTCACCCTAATCTCTGCACAGTCTCTGACGACATCAGGTTCAGTCTGCAGCCAGTGTCAATCAGCAGCTTCACCTTCTGTCCCAAACACTGCACACATCAAATATCAAAATTATAAAAACACCACAGCAACACAGCTTGTGCCAAAACTCTGATCACTTCTTGGCGCTCTGACTGAAGACGTGTACAGATATAAAACCTAACTGACTGATTACAGTTCTGATGAAGTCATAACAATATAATCTATTTTAAAAGTAAAATATATGTTTTATGTACATATTCACTGAGTCACCTTGCAGGGCACATAGATGAAATCTTCCTCCTCCTCCTCTTCCTCCTCATCCTGATGGGAATTAAACTGGGAACATGTCAGGAGCAGCCCTCCGCTGTTCGGTGTGACTCCACACAGGTTCATGCGTCCTCGGTCAGTTTGGCCTCCAGCAGGCGCTTCTGCAGGATGTGATGAGGCTGCTGTGACATCACAACGAATACAGTTAGAACATGTGACCATGTTAAAAAAAAGGTTGTTTTTAAAAAAATATGTTTCATTATGATAAACAGAAATAGTAAAAAGTCAGAAGTATAAAATAATCAAATAATGATGGTGGTGATGAAGATAAACGCATGTGTCCTGACCCCCTGTTTGTTTAACTGTAGTATAACAGAACGCACAGTAGGCCCGTGATAGTAATAATAATAATAATAATAATAATAATAATAATAATGATGATGATGATGATGATGATGATGATGATGGTGATGATGATGATGGTGGTGATGAAGATAAACACACGTGTCCTGACCCCCTGTTTGGACGTGCCGAGCTTCTTGAGTCCGTCCAGAGGAAGCAGGTCAGCTGAGTCTTTATGGAGGAACTGGATCGCCTGTTTGAGTCTCCTCTGCTGCCTCAGAGCTGCAGGGTCCAGGACCACCGGCTCCCCCCGGGCCTCCCCCCGGGGCTCCCCCCGGGGCTCCGTCCGCTTCTCCCCCCGCGTCTCGGTCCGCAGCCCGGTCAGCATGTCGGTGAGTCAGGCCTGATCCTGGAGACGCGGCCGAGTCTGTGCCGAGGAGTCCCCGACGATGATGATGATGATGATGATGATGAGTTAGTGAAGAAGGGGAGACGCCCCCATCAGGATCAGCGCAGGTAGTCAAGTCACACAGGTGACTGTACAACGTCCGGTTTAAACTTTCAAAATAAAGCTCAGATTTGAAAAAACATGGCAAATAAAAAAAGAAACCACTGCAGTGCAGTCTGTGTGAAATATGATTTAAAAAAAGAAGAGAAACATTTAAATCAGTCTGATCACTGCAGTCAGCACTGAGACAGTCAACGTTAAGATGATCATTTACATGCAAATAAATGACTTGAGAATTTTAAACCAAATAAAATGTTCTTAATTGAATTGTCTCTACGCTGTTTAATTACTATATAAATCCTGTCAGCAGAAGTTTAAGAAGTATCACATGCACCTGTTATAATCCTTGTTTCTGTGAGATTATAAATTCAAACTGTAGTTTTAATAAAAAAAAAATAAAGTTGGCTGTTGAATGAGAGCTTTTATTTTGACAGCATCATCCGGTCCGTGTTTGGGTCTCGTGCGCGGTCTCGTGTCAGCTTCAAGGTGGGACTATACGTCACTTTATTGAATCGTGACTCCGTTAGAAAAAAATAATAATGTTGCGGAAGTGTAAAAAATGACTTTAGTGTAGTTTATTGTAAATGACTGTAAATAACTCTCAACAGGTTTAATGACACACACACACACACACACACACACACACACACACACACACACACACACACAGATGTTTGACAGAGAAATGATCAGTCACCATCACACAGTGTCATTATAATTATGGACATAGATTTATTATCCCCAGTAAAAATCATAATGTATAAACTCATTTCCTGTTAATGTTGTTATCGTGAGCAGGTGCAGGTATGTACTGAAGGAAACACGTGGCTGCGACTCGTTTTGTTTCCACTCGGTTCAGTTTACCACACAATATTATTTATTTACAGAATTATTGTTCCAGCACAAAATGACTCATTGATCTTGATGTTTTAATGCACGTCCTGACTGAAGGATTGTTATTAGTGTTACAATAATGACTTTCAACAACTGATGGGAGACACATGACACTGCGGTTCTCAACCAGGGGCCCGGGGTCCTCCAGCGGCCCACGAGAAAGCTCCACGGGGTCAGTTTATTTACACACTTTATTTCATCACAGAGGTGAGGCCAGTGTGAGGAAGAGTCAGATGCCCCTTTTACCAACCTGCTCTCACGCCGAAGTCATCAATAATCAGCACTTGGTCAGCAACTTCCAGCGTCAGACGCCGATGTGAACATCCGTCCTGATGATTCACAGCCGGTCGCTGTTATTCTGTAACTGTCGGTTAACTTTCAGTCTGTGAAACCATTCAAACGTCAAACATTGTGCTTCTTAGACATTTATAGCTGTATCCAACTTTATTCTACTTTTTATATCTTTAAAAACACAAAGCTCCAGATTGTAATGTATCTCAGCTCTGAAGCTTTGTTCACTTCACCTCCAGCTCTGACTGCTTTATACTGAAGCTTCTAGATTTTTCAGCTCTGCAGTCATTTCAGTTTTCACATCTTTCAGGCAGTTTGTTTCATATTTCTGAGTTTCAGCAACGCTTTTAGATTCATTTCAGATTCCAGCATCCACACGCAAATTTAACACTTAAACAATTAAAAATTATGTCATAATCAGTTTAGTTTATTTCCTCCTGTTTCTGAATATATTTTATAAAGGATGGCTGATGAGGTGGCTGATGAGGTGGCTGATGAGATGGATGGTGAGGTGGATGATGAGGTGGATGATGAGGTGGCTGATGAGGTGGCTGATGAGGTGGATGGTGAGGTGGATGATGAGGTGGATGATGAGGTGGATGATGAGGTGGCTGATGAGGTGGCTGATGAGGTGGATGGTGAGATGGATGATGAGGTGGATGGTGAGGTGGATGGTGAGATGGATGGTGAGGTGGATGATGAGGTGGGTGATGAGGTGGCAGATGAGATGGATGATGAGGTGGCTGATGAGGTGGATGATGAGGTGGGTAAACTAGTGGGTCGATGGGTTGGTTACAGAGAACACCGAGGGTTTAAGATGCTCTTCAGTATCACAATACCCTTTTGACTGACAGCTGAGTGGACTGTAAAGGCCGGAGGAAGAGGAGGGTGTAGAGTGCGACAGGGCTGATGTCAAAACTCGGAAGTTTAACATCGCGCTGGTTCCCGGAAGAGAAAGTGAACGTGATTTTTGCATTGCGTTTTGGATTATGTCAAGAAATAAGCTCTGTGGCTAGCACAAGTTTATGATACGTACAGGTTTTGTTCAGCGAGATAATCTTCACATGTGAACACCTTTCATGCCGCATTTGAAGCTTAAATGCTATCGCCAGAAGTAAAAAGCCAACGTTAGGCTTTAACGGACTACATGACTACTCCACGGTCGCATGACTCTCGACGTCACCGCCACTAAGCTTTCAGCTGATTTCGGCCACTTTATTTTAAAAACATTGTATAATGGGGAAATTGGACTGTTTAAGCTAAATAAGAAGCTGTAACGGTGGACTGCCAGCACTCTCGCCTGTTCGGGGGTGATGACGTTTAATGTCCCCGACAGGGTTTGTAGTCGTATTGAGCAACTTGTTAGCAACCGCCTTTTTTACGACACGTAAAAGCTTCAAAATTCACAAGTAGGGTATTTACTGACATGTTTTATGTCGTAGAACAAAACCTGAAACTCACTTAAGCTTTTGTTGACCACAGACCTTTTTTGAGGCATTTTATCAAAATCCCATTTAAAACACGTTTTGACTTTTAGACGAGAGAACCTGAAGAGCTAAAAACGGAGTTTCAGGTTTACTGGCACACTGTAGGCCAGACTGCACACCTGCGTACCTGCGTGTGTGTCCTCCACTGCACCACTCATGCTGTGTGTAGATGCTGTCAGTGTGTAGATGCTGTGTGTAGTTTCTGTGTGTGAGCTTCACTGCGTTGTCTACAGTCCATATTTGTTCTTGTGTAGATTGTGTGTAGTTTGTTGGTGTGTAGATGCTGAGTGTAGATTGTAGTGTGTTGGCTTCACTGCATTGCCCACACTATTTATTTATGTGTGTAGATGTGTGTATATTTTGTGTAGTTTGCCCATGTGTGTGATGCTGTGTGTAGTTATTCGTGTGTGATGCTGTGTGTAGTTTGTCTATGTGTAGATGCTGTGTGTAGTTACTCGTGTGTGATGCTGTGTGTAGTTACTCGTGTGTAGATGCTGTGTGTAGTTACTCGTGTGTAGATGCTGTGTGTAGTTACTCGTGTGTAGATGCTGTGTGTAGTTACTCGTGTGTAGATGCTGTATGTAGTTACTCGTGTGTGATGCTGTGTGTAGTTTGTCTATGTGTAGATGTTGTGTGTGTGATGCAGTGTGTAGTTACTCGTGTGTGTAGTCTGCCGTGTGGCGTCTTCACTGCATTGCCCACACTCCCTCTGTTTTTACCCACAGCACCTTGTTTTCAACATGGAGGCTGAAAAAGCTTCGCACACAAATCTGTTTCTGTAGCTGAAGATCAGCTCTAACGCGTCCTGAGTCACTGTGACGCGTCTCTCACACACTCTCTGTTTACTGCCGTTTGACTCTGAACCTTAAATATTTATTTCTTTTAACGCCGCGGCGCATTTTCAGCCTAAAGCCCGACACAATACGAAAACCGACGCGGAATGGCGTCTGCCAGGGGCCCGGGAGTCTGAATAACAGCAAACACGCAGTGTGGACTGACCAATCAGAGCGGGAGCTGCGATCCCTTCAACCAATCAGCGCGTCTGGATCCGGAGTAGGCGGGCGGAGGGTCATTGGCTGATACATGTTCCGGGGTGCGGAGCGTTTCCTGCACTGGTGCATGGTGGTCGAACAGGAGGAATTGTTGGAAATTTTCAGAGGTTAGTATATAAATTGGTTTTTACCCAGTATGCATTATTCCCACAGCCATGTCCTCCCGGAGCGAGGGAGCGACCGGCTGCGGCTCGGACTCAGAGCAGGGACGGAAACACGGTGCAAGATGAAATAAAGGAGGCAACTACCGAGTCAGAACGATATGTTATCATTAATTAGCTCGTTGTTGTGTCCGAACTGCGGCGCTTCTTTTAGCAGCGCTGCTGGAGCTTCATGGAGACAGTTAGCTGAGCCTGCAGCTGTCACACACTCCGCTCACACTTCACTCACTAACGTATTATCACCGTTTCATCACCAACCAGACAATCTGCTGGAACACAGTTTGATAATAAACCGGTAAAAAAAGACGTGACAGCTCCGGTCTGCGTAGTTAGCAGCGCTGTTAGCATGGAGGCTAACTAGCCGCCAGTCCGCTGTGACACCGGTGTGAAAGCTGCTGTCAGAGAGCTAACAGCAGCAGCGTTAGCCTCCTGCAGCACAGACACAACGTTTCATTACACACGGACCAATGTGGCGAGTCATTGTTGTGCTAACAGCGCAGCTAACGTTAGCCTCCAGATGCTACATTCAAAATAACAAGCGCCAAAGAACAACAGCTGACAGAAGAAATAAACAGAGGTGGAAAGTAACTGAGTACTTTTACTCTGGTACTGTAACTAAGTACACAGTTACCTGAGTATTGCTATAATCACCCCACTTAACACTTACAATATTGTTTCATGACATCTCACAGTTAAACACAGTGATTTATACTCCCCCACATTTCTCTGACAGGTTGAGTCAGTCTACAGATTAAAGGGATAGTTTTGTTGTTCAAGACACTACACCTGTTATTAACATTAACACCTAGATGTGAAGCTTGATACAATGTACTGGAATTTCTCAATTGTGAGATCAATAAAGGTGTTTCTTATCTTATCTGGGCTCAGAGGTAGAGCAGGTCGTCCACTAATCAAAAGATCAGCAGTTTGATCCCGAGCTCCTCCAGCCTGCATGTCCAAGTATCCTGGAGCAAGATACTGAACCACAAATTGCTCCTGATGGCTGTTCATCGGTGTGTGAGTGTGTTAAAACTGAGTAGCAGGTGGCACCTTGTATGGCAGCCTCGGCCACCCGTGTGTGAATGTGTGTGTGAATGTGTGAACGTGACTCGTAGTGTAAAAATCGCTTTGAGTGGTCAGTAGATGACTAGAAAGGCGCTATACAAATGCAGGTCCATCCATCTTATCTTACTGTCTACATTTGCTTATCTATATTATTTGTTTAAAGAAAGATATTTGCACGTCCACCTGTCTCAGGTGCAGGTGTGTTGGAAAATATCACCTGAGTCTCTGAACAGAAAATCCCTCAGACTGCTCAGCTTCATTAACGTTTGGTCCTGGAGCTTTGTCACGAGTTGAACACTCTTGATGAAGCTTCACAGCTTAAACAAGGTAAACAAGGACCTGCTTTGAAGTCAGTAGAGCTCCAGGGCCCCAAAACTCTGACTCTGAGGTGTAACGTGTATGTTTATTTATTTATTTTCAAGAGCAACACTCATTAATCAACATCACTGTAAATGTACCAGTGTTAGTGTCATTTTAAACTGTTGTCTCTCAGCCAAACAATAATTAAACACACAACATGTAAAATTAGGGAACATTTTATTGGTTAGTCCACCAGCAGATAGTTTATAGAGTATATATTATCATTATTATTATTATTATTATTATTATCATTATTATTGTTGTTATTATTATTATTGTTATTATAAATTGATTTATACAGCCCCTTTTATACAAGAAATGCAGCACAAAGTACTTCACATGAAAACAGACATAATGAACATAAAATAGACTTAAAATGATTTTAAAAAAAATCATAAGTTGAAATAAATTAAAAAAAAAAAAACAATTATAAACTATAAATCAGAAAATCAAGTAAGATACAACATTTTAAAAGCTGCAGCAGCATGAAACATAAAAAGAAAAGTATATGCAACATCAAAACAGCTTATTAGTGAAGATTCAACAGTTTGAGTCTGTAGATGTTTATCCGTGATTGTGTGTGAAAAGTTACTTCATATTATCAGATTTTTGTCATTGAACTTTTTATGAATGTGAATAGTTCTAGTTCACCTAAATTATTTTGAGAATATGTTCACGACTTGTCAAATAAACTCAAGTTTATTTGTAGAGCACAATTCGTACACAAAGTAATTCAAAGTGCTTTACAGAAGAAGAAAATGCATTAAAATCACAATACAAAATAAAAACATAAATAATCATTATAAAATGAACTTTAAAAGAGAAGAGTGCAGATAAGATCCTTTCAGTCATATGCACAGTGAAATAGAGCTGATTTGAGCCTAGATTTGAACATTGTCAGAGTAGAGGCCTGTCTCACATCTTCAGAAAGACTGTTCCAGAGTTTAGCTGCATAAAACTGGAACCCTGATTCCCCATGTTTAGTCCTGACTCTGGGCACCAGCAGGAGGCCGGTCCCTGAGGTCCTCAGAGTCCACGATGGTTCATATGGCACTAACATGTCAGAGATGTACTTTGGTGCTCGGCCGTGGAGAGACTTGTACACAAGCAGAGCTGCTTTAAAGTCTATTCTCTGAGCCACAGGAAGCCAGTGTAGAGACCTGAGCACAGGACTAATGTGCTCGTACTTCCTGGTTCTGGTCAGGACCCGAGCAGCAGCATTCTGGATGTACTGCAGCTGTCTTACGGCCTGTTTGGAGAGGCCAGTGAGCAGGCCGTTACAGTAGTCTAACCTACTAGAGACAAATGCATGGATAAGTCTCTCCAAGTCAGGTTTAGACACTATACCTTTGATGTAAATAATCTATTTAACATCTACAGGAGAAAGTGAAACAATTGAATTGTTGAATCTCATCTAATAAACTGTTGAAGTGTCGCAGAGACTGTTAACTGTGTGAAGGTGAACTGTACAGATAAAGGGTGACCAAAATTAGAGATGCACAATATTGTTATTTACTTTGCTAATATGTGACATGTCAATATATAACAATTTATATGACTGATTACCGACATGATATTAATTAATAGTAATTAATAAGAATAGTCATATTCATTCATTGTGTACATTAAGAAAAAAGCATGTTGGCCAGTTTTGATGGCGCGTGTGTGTGTGTGTCCTCTGTGTGTTGTCCTGACCAGTGGACACCAGTATAAGTCCTGTGTGTCTTCTGTGTGTTGTCCTGACCAGTGGACACCAGTATAAGTCCTGTGTGTCCTCTGTGTGTCTCCTGCAGCAGCTGAAGCATGCTCTTGGCCCAGATCAACCGGGACTCGCAGGGATGGCAGAGTTTCACGATGCAGACGGGCAGCCGGTCACTCTGTCTGACAGAGGCCGTGACTGTGGCAGGTGAGCGTCCTTCATCAAACTCATCATCGTTGAAACACAGGACCAGGACACAGGCTGAGACAACTGGACAGTTTTTTTTATTTCATAGTTTTCAGATGATCACTCAGCAGATTAACACGAGTGCACAGAGTGTAATGTCAGGTGAACAGTCTCAGATTAAAGTTTCCGTTCCTCCTGAATCTGACAGTTGAAGTATTGTCTCTGTTGAATAATGTTTCTAGATGGAGAACAGATGGAGAGCATGGACACAGTGAGCCTGCAGGCCGTTACTCTTGCAGATGGATCCACCGCGTACATCCAACACGACTCCAAAGCTTCATTCTCAGACGGACAGATCATGGACGGTCAGGTGATCCAGCTGGAGGACGGCTCTGCTGCCTACGTCCAACACGTATCCATGCCCAAAGGAGGTAAAACCAAAGATCTGAAGGCAGTCAGTCATGTGTGTTTCATCTGGATGACATGATGTCGTCTCACTCCTGTGTACGCACTGTAAAGATGTCAGCAGACGCCAGGTAAACAGAGGTCACTGTTGTTGTTGTTGTTGTCGTAGGAGGAGACAGTTTACAGCTTGAAGACGGACAAGCAGTTCAGCTGGAAGATGGAACAACAGCCTTCATTCACACACCCAAAGGTAAAACACGTTAACACCTACAAGCTCGATCTTCTCAGAGACTTTAAAGCTCCTTTCGTCTCTTTATTCAGGTTTCTCACACAGTGTCAAAGTGTCGCCTATAAAAAAATCTAATTCAGTCAAACCAGTTATCAGATACTGAAACTAATGTATGTGTCTTCAGTTGGTTATGTCGAGTTTATTCTGCAACTCATTTGTGATGAAGGGTATATATGTGACCTGCTTTTAAATGTCATCAGTTAAAGACACACCTTCAACAGGTAGGCCTGTTGTCACAGAGACGCAGATCCCTGCTGGGCGGGGCTGTCAGCCCAAACCAGACCAAACCAAACCAAACCAAACCAGGCCAAGACTGTTGAAAAGGAGTATTTGTGGACTTTGGGATGAGTTTCCGAACATATCTCACACTTTACTTTGAACAAAACACTCAGCTGTGTTCAGCTCAGATCTGTTTGGTCTCAGACTAACGCCAGAATCCAACGTTGAACTCAACCAAGTGAAAGATGCTCAACGATTGTCAGCTCGAACTAACAAACAGACCCAGAAATGTTTAAGACGTTAATAACTCCTCTATAGCTCAGTCAGTTCGGGGTAAGTTTGAATGCTCTCATGTCAGAATCTGTCCGTCCTTCCTGGACAAACAGCCATCGTCGTGTTCACACTGCACCTGAGCCCAGTTTCTGTCTCTACATGAAATTACCCCTCTGTGTTTGTGTGCAGATACGTACGACCAGAGCGGCCTGCAGGAGGTGCAGCTGGAGGACGGCAGCACTGCCTACATCCAGCACACGGTGCACATGCCCCAGTCCAACACCATCCTGGCCATCCAGGCTGATGGCACCATCGCAGACCTGCAGGCGGAGGCCGCCGCCATCGACCCCGAGACCATCAGCGTGCTGGAGCAGTACACCACTAAGGTAAAATACTGCAGTGTGGAAAACTTCAGGTGTGACACAGAATCAAGGTGGACACTTTGTTTTTACTCATTTCTCAGGGTGAAGTCTCGATTTACTCGTGTTCAGTTTTTAATATTTAGAGAGTTGCCAGAAAAACATGTCGGCTCACACACTGCAAAATCTGACCCGATGAAGTAGAACATCCTGCTGTTTCTGGCATACTGCTACAGACCTGTGTGTCCTCTCTCCTGACACCTCTCCTGGGGGTGAATGTTTATTCCTCTGATAGTATCAGCTTCATCATGAGGTGTGTTGTCTCCCGTCAGGTGGAGAATATAGAAAACCCTCTGGGGTCCTTCGGCAGAGTGGAGGCAGACAACGGCGTCCACATGCGGGTGAGAGGATCTTTTCTAAAGTATCTTCTCCATGATGGTTTTTACTGCTCCGTTCAGGTTTAACAGTGAAGTCTGTTTCCTGTTGGTCTCAGATTGTGTTACAGGGTCAAGACAACAGGCCGGGCAGAGGCTCAAACGTAGGAGAGAAGTCTTTCCGCTGTGAATATGAAGGCTGTGGAAAACTCTACACCACTGCCCACCATCTGAAGGTAACTGTGTGTGTGTGTGTGTGTGTGTGTGTGTGTGTGTGGGGGGGGATTGTTTAAAGACAGTGATCCTTCACATCGTCCTCCTGTGATGTTGTTAGTTTGTTTTTCAGCCTCTCTGCTTCACATTGTGGTTTGTGTGTCCTGCAGGTACACGAACGCTCCCACACTGGAGACAAACCGTACGTCTGTGACTATCCCGGCTGTGTGAAAAAGTTTGCAACAGGTAGCTGTGGAGACTTAAAGGGACAGTTTGGGTGCTTTGAAGTGGGGTTGGATGACGTACTTATCCAGAGTCAGTGTGTCATAGACAGTAGGTGTCAGCTGGTGCACACCCAGTTTGCAGAAGCAGGCTGGAGTGATGTCACAGAAGCTCATTAATGTCTTGCTGAGGACATGGGCAGCAACAATATGTATTTTAGCCACCTAAAAAAATCAATATCAGTTTAAGTGTATGTTATATTTATAATATTTTCACTGTTTTACCTTCAAGTCAGTCTGTACGTTCTGACAGGGAATTCCTTCACAGCTTCAGTTCCCCATCTGTCCTCTCGTCACAGCGCTCAGGAGCTGCTGGTCTACAGCTGCCTCCATCAGTTAGTTACTCTGTGACTTTGGAATTTAAAAGGTTTTAGTTTAGATTCTCCAAAATCGCACAACAACACAAACAAACAAAGTGATGGAGGCAGCAGTGGACCAACAGCTCCTGAGTTCACTGATGTTACATCGCTGTTTTTATCTGTGGAGTCTGGCTGAAGAGAGCGTTACAACAGCTTTGGTTACCTGTCAGAAATCATACCTCATATGACCCCACTGCAAAAAGTCCAAACTACCTCTTCAAATTTTGTGTCACTGAGCTGTCTCATTAACTATAAAGACATTTCATATGTGTTTTAAGAAGAATTAACTCAGAGGAAAGTGTCATGTTCGTTCCAGTTTGGACAGGTTACATAACTCAGAGTAGAAAGAGATCCAGCCGACATCAGGGAATTTTGGCAGATTACTTTATTGATTGAACACCTCAGTGAAAATGCTGTAATTACTATCGTGATGTTTTTGACAAATAAAGTCAAGCCCAGGTGCTACAACAGATGATTACACAGAACCGAAGGTGTTTAACTGAATGAATGAAATGATTTGATTCTGATCTTCAGGCTACGGACTGAAGAGTCACTCACGAACACACACGGGGGAGAAGCCGTACAGATGTCAAGAGCTGAACTGCTGCAAGTCCTTCAAAACCTCTGGAGACCTTCAGAAGCACACGAGGACTCACACAGGTACACAACAAGACCAAGGACCAGTTTAACTTTGTTCTTCTATCCACCTGAGGAGGTGTGTAGATGTCTGTTATATGTCTGGCTCATGGTTTATCTGCTGTTTGCTGGTGCAGAGAGCTGAAGTGAAAACTGCTGCCTGACCTTGAGGCTGCTTATTTTTTTAAATACAGAAATGAGTGCAGCTGAAATGATGAATGATGAAAGTACGAGGTCAGAGTCACTAACGGCAGGTTTCTGAAACAACACAGACTGCAGGGCAGAATTTGTCTCCAGGTTTTATTAGATGAGTGTGAGGAGCTGAGTTTCCCCACAAAGCCACCAAAGTGCTGGAGGAGTTTTCAGCCACATGTTCACCGTGAGAAATAAAACTCTGAGCTGCTGTTTGTTTTTGAATAACTGCCGTTTTAATCTCAGTGCGATGAGAAGAAAATATCAACAGACCCAAACAATAAGGAAATATGGAGATGTAAACTGGAATGATGGTTTACTCTTAAAGGGACAGTTCAGCCCAAAAAAACAAAAATAAATATTTCTCCTCTAACCTGTGGTTCTGTTCATCAGCCAGATAGTTTCAGTGTGAGCTGCAGAGTGTTGGAAATATTGGCTGTAGAGATGTCTGCCTTCTCTCTGATGCAATGGAACGAGGTCAAACCGAGGTTTGTGGTGCTCAAAGTGCCAAAAAAGTTCAGCAACTCACATCAAAACTATCTGGACTGATAAACAGCACTACAGGTAAGAGGAAAGGCATTTTTGATTTTTGGATTGAACTGTTCCTTTAACCCATGACATCCCACGTCTTGTCTGCAGGAGAGAAGCCCTTTAAATGCCCGGTCGAAGGCTGCGGCAGGTCGTTTACCACCTCCAACATCCGCAAAGTTCACATCCGAACACACACCGGGGAGCGGCCGTACTACTGCTCTGAGCCAAGCTGTGGACGGTCCTTCGCCAGCGCCACCAACTATAAGAACCATATGAGGATACACACTGGTGAGTCCTTTTCCTTTACACTCCCTGCTCATACAAACTAACGAGTCATCGGACTGTAGTTTGGTGTCATTCTGCAGTTGTTGTATAAATACTCTTCATGACCTCTCACATTGAAAATGAAATTTAAACCTACTGTTTCTCCTCCAGGAGAGAAACCGTACGTGTGCACAGTGCCTGGCTGTGAAAAGCGCTTCACAGAGTACTCCAGCCTTTACAAACACCATGTGGTTCATACGCCCTGCAAACCTTACAACTGCAACCACTGTGGGAAAACCTACAAGCAGATCTCAACGCTTGCCATGCACAAACGCACAGCGCACAACGACACAGAGCCCATCGAGGAGGAGCAGGAGGCCTACTTCGAACCCCCAACAGGTCGATGGAGACATAATGATACAGAGATAAAATCTGTCTCTGTTAGAGGTCTGTGAGATCAATAAAGTTAGATCAAACTGAATGCAGAGAACAGTTTATGGACAGAATAGAAACTGCAACAGTTTTTCCAACAGTGGAAGAATTTATTTCCTTTCTTTGTCGTAAATAAACAAAAATAAACTGATGATATTTAAGGTTCAGACAATTGATGGAGTGAAACAAGTCATCTGAATACTTTACTTTGTGCTGTGGGGTGTAATAACACTTTATGGAACAAATGAATCAACAACAGACAAAAACCAACGTGATCCAGCTTCTCCTGGACTGATTGTCAAATAAAACTGAAGCTACTTTGAGTGGGAAATTAAAACTTTTTCCACTTTGAATTTATTTATTTCTAACAATGAAGAAAGAAACGTTAAATTCCACCATCTGTGTCTGTGGCTTATTACAAACAGGAAGCCATAAAGAAACACTAGAATATAAATGAGTAAAGTTAAAATGAGTTAAATGGTCTAAAACGAGTAGCCTTGTTAAAAATGTGATAACATACAGGAAATATACAAAATGAAATATAAATGACGTCATTTCAAACAGTGACAAACAAAATCTTTCTGTCTCCGTTCAGATGCCATCGACGACCCGAAAACGTCAGCTACACGGCGGCAGTGGTCGAGGCAGAAGACTCGGGCTCAGAGCAGGTTCCTGTGGAGAGCTCAGACATGATTGGTCAGCAGCACGTTGCCTTGGTAACGCAGGAGGACGGAACACAGCAGCAGGTAACAGTGACATCCTGTGTAAATATCCTTATAAAGCGCCTACAGTCGTCCTCAGTGGTCACAGTGTCAGTATGTGACACAACACTGACGTCTCATCATGAGCACACTAACCTGACTCCAGACTGCAGCCCTCCTCTCACTGCGTTGGACAGTTAGTGTCTGACATGTGTCCTGGTGTTGAAACAGTGAAGGACTGGAAGCAGGATGATGATGATGATGATGATGATGATGATGATGATGATGAATATATGTAGAGGACAAGGTGTTCAAACAGAACCTGGTCGTGTTGTTCAGCAGCAGATTAAACTCTCCTCTGTGTGTTGTGTCTCACATCAGGTCAGTATCTCTGAAGCAGACTTACAAGCTATGGGTGGCACTATCACCATGGTAACCCAAGAAGGAACAACCATAACCATCCCCGCCCACGAACTGGCAACGCAAGGTGCTCACTCAGTTACCATGGTGACAACGGACGGCTCAGATGAACAGGTAAACACTGACTGAGGTTTGTGTGATGGCTCCATGCTTTTTCATACAGAGGGCCGTCGTGCTTCGTCACGTGAAGTGTGTTACGTCACGTGTTAATGCACAGCTGCTGAGTCGACTGTTGTCAGACAGTTTAATGTGTCACAGTGACGTCATCAACCTTTGACTCAACATGTTACCAAGGAGACAAACAGCCACTCAACAACAGCCTGTTTCAGTCTGCTCATCTTTATCCTCACTGAGGTCCACAGCCGACTCTCCGCTGCACCTCCATGACGCCACCAGGTGGTGTCACACCGACTGATTTGAGACCAAAGCTGTTGATTGATTGGTGCACCGTGTCTCTGTCTCCCTCAGGTGGCCATCATGGCGCCCGACATGGCCACGTTCCAAACCGTGGAGGAGGCTGGCTACAGCCAGGAGCAGGACAGCATTCATCCTGTCACGTTACTGGCCACCTCCAACGGCACTCACATCGCTGTGCAGGTCAGTAGACACACGCCACAGGGGGAGGAGTCTCAGTCTGTGAGTTTGATTTGTTCACTTCACAGAAGAAGAAGAAGAAGAAGAAGAAGAAGAAGAAGAAGAAGAGTGGATACATCTGCTGCGAAATGAATTTTTGGAAAACAAGTTCAGCGTCAGACGACAGTTGAATTTAGAGATTTCAGTTAAAGGTTTTGTTTTTATCCAACAGAGTTCACTGCACGTCTGTTCATCAGTTTAGTTTTAGCTGAAAACTTCACTCACTGTGCTGTTGGAGGTGTGATGCTGACGATACTGACAGGAGCTTGATGCTGACAGGAGCTTGACGCTGACAGGAGCTTGACGCTGACAGGAGCTTGATACTGACAGGAGCTTGACGCTGACAGGAGCTTGACACTTGACAGTCAGGAGGGAATACCCCATAATGTTTTGCCTTCTTGAGAATACCTCCGCCAGCGAGGGACATTTGAGCATAATGCAGGATCATGCACATGCAGCATCACGGGAGACAGAATCCTCGTCGCCAAGAAAGCACAAAAGGGAATCACACAGCGGCTACCGTAGTTGCAATACGCGTTTGAAACAGTGAGGCGATAGAGTGATGGAGACTGTTTGAATGCAATATATGATTTCAGCGTTAGATGGGAGAAGTTCCTACACACTGTGGCTTTAAGTCAGAGGCAGACAGAAGAAATCTGAAATCATGAACAGAAACTAAAACACACTTCTAGTTCGGTCCACTCAATTTTCATTTTCACAAATATGTGTGTCAGGGTCTAGATAAATATATTTATATATCTATATATCTATACAGCGAGCGGTGTCCTGAAACTATCACCATTATTTCTTTTAGAGGAAATGTTTGGTCTTTTACGTCTCACTCAGACGTCTGTGTTTAAGACTCTGCAAAGTAAAAAAAAATAAAACCTTTATATTCAGAAGAAGACTGTGTTTAAACTGCTGCTTCTTCTTCCCTTGCTCTTTTCTGATGTGTGTCTTACACCTGCATGATGTGTGTTTAATTATTCTCCCTTAAAATCAATCAACAGTTTAGCTCATCGCCTTTTTAGCACGTTTTCGTAACAAACCAACTCACTGAGCAGTTTCAAAGGTTTAAATGCTTGTGAAAGGCGCCTGAATGCAGCATGACGACCTGAAGTCTCTCCAGGTGTCAGAGGGTTAACGTGGCGTCAGAGTGAATCAGGAGCACTGATTGGTTCTCAGTCTGTCAGTCAGCGTTTGTATTAACCCGACTGTGTTCCTTCTGTCTGCAGCTCAGCGACCAGCCGTCGTTGGAGGAAGCCATCAGAATAGCATCACGAATACAACAGGGAGAGTCCCCAGGGCTGGATGATTGATGCATTAATTATGGACAATGATTTAGCTTCAGAACATCTCGTTTGGACTTTATCAGCCACAGAAATCACAAGTCTTCCTCCATCTTTTCTTTTTTTTCCCACAAAAGAAGAAGTGAGCTTTTATGTGTACATAGGATTTTGATAACTGGAGCTCTGCTTTGCTATTTTATCCCTCGACCCTGAGACGGGAGGGGGGGGGGTGCTTTCTAATGTTTATGGTGCACAGTGCACAGTGCAGTGTACAGCTAATGCTATTTCTAATAAAAAAAAACAAGTGTGTGACTAACTGCCTGATGGAGTGTGAATCCCTGTTAGACGCACAACATCAACTAAGTGCACAACACAGAACAGAAATGTTCTATATATGGATTCAGAATAAAGTTTACTGTGCAGGATAGACGGCCTCACACAGCAGTGATCCCTCCTCATCATCACCTACGACCCGCTCTGTGTGTGTGTGGAGGTGGATTTGTCTGAACTCAGCTCAGCCATAAAACATACAGTCAGTAAAAACATGAACCACCAGATAAAGGACCATAAAATAAAATCACGTAGTGACGACAGTTGAGTCTGTAGGTCAGAGTCTATTTTATGAGTCATCTTTTGTTTGTACAAACTTCAACTCAGATTAATGCTGTAAAGTACAAGTGGAGTTAAAGTATACAGTTACATAAAACTGAAAGATACTTGAGTAAATGTACTTGGATACTTCCCAACATTGTTTGAGCTTTGTAACCGCTGAGAACAGATTTATGAGGGACTGTTGTGTATTTATGGGATGATGAGGGCCGGCTCGGGCCCTCGAGTCTCCCTGAGTGACTGGAGGAAGATCCACGAGCCTCCGTCCAACATAAAGTTAGAGTTATTAGATCTTTATAACTCACCCTTTGATGTTTGAAAGTTACAAGTTGAGGATGAAATCCTGGAGTTAAAAAAGCCTTTTCTTTCTCATCTTGTCGTTAATGCTGTTTTTTGTTTTTTTTTTTGTATACAAATTTTACATGATTTATAGGATGAAATCATTTTGATGAATTATGACTATTTTAAGATCAGGTATGTTGCTCTCTCACATGATGTGTTCAAGGACCGTCAGATATTCGATAATCCAACAATGATTTCTGTATTTATTTTTTCTGGCCGTGATGATGATGATGATGATGATGATGATGATGATGTCATCTTGGCGATTTAAAAAATAAAAATGAAAATTTCAGCTGTAGAATAAATACAAAATACAACCACTTTAATTTCATAATTAATTTACATGTTTAATTTTTACTTAACGTACTTAATATGTATTACTTATTTGCTTATTCTTATAATTTTTTTCTCTAAATTTTTTTTCTTATTTTATTTACTTGCTATTTATTACTTATTATTTGCTTATTTTAATTTTTACAAAATACACCTTAATTTTGTATTTTGTAACATTTTAATGTTTTCACCTTCCAAACTGAATGTTTTCTTTAAAATAACGGCAGTAAGAAAAAAAAACAAAACCTGAAAATTTTACTTCATGTTTTTCATTTTTGCAAATATGTAATTAAGTTATTTACATATTTTAATTTACAAAATACACTTAATATTGCATTTTGTAAAAATTTTAATATTTTCTTGCTTCCAAACTGTTTGTTTTCTACAAAAATAAGCAGTAAAACAAATACAAAATAAAAACCACTTTAAATTCAGAGGCTCCTCCTCAGTGGTTAAAACGTGCCTCCCCTGTGTGTTGTGTTGCTACCTCCTCTCCCCTTGATCTCTGCAAGTCATGTGAGGACTCTGAAACTTCACCTGAGCCTCCCTCGGCATATGGGTGAGTAGATAATGGCTGAATTTTCATTTTTGGGTGCACTATCCCTTTAATGCTGGACTCTCAGTACTGGACCAGTTGGTCAATTTGTGTTGTACTGTCATAGTGCTTTTATTTTGAAAGAGACTGTATGCAAACTGTACATTTCCTGTGAAAACTGAGGTGTATTTTGAAAGATGACAATGCATGTAACAGGCTGAAGTTGACACGGTTACGTCAGTGTAGAGCTGGTGCAGCAGTAGGTGCAGTATGGCGTCGATTTGACGCAGAGGTATAAATCCCGCATTATGCTACGCCACCGGACTTCCTCCTTTATTCACGTCACAATTTCTGCGGCCACTAGGGGTCACTGCCAAACAATCAACATACAGTCATGGAAAAAATTATTAGACCACCCTTGTTTTCTTCAATTTCTTGTTAATTTTAATGCCTGGCTCAACTAAAGGTACATTTGTTTGGACAATTATAATGATAACAACAAAAATAGCTCATGAGAGTTTAATTTAAGAACTAAGAACTATTAATTTTCCATGGTTTTCTTGATAATAACCAAAATTACTTAAATTCTTACATCAATAGCTATGGCATTGTACCGCCAAAAACACTACTTTTAAGCATTCCATGTTTTCTTTTCTGTTTGCTTTAAACACATGATACACACAAGAGTTAATACTTGATTGCATAACCATTGTTTTTGATGACTGCAGCCATGCGTCTTGGCATGCTCTCCACCAGCTTCTGACATTGTTCTGCTGTCACAGCAGCCCATTCCTGTTGGACAAATTCAAACAAATTTTCTTTGTTTTTGGGCTTGTGGTTCTCCATTTTGAGTTTGATGATTTTCCACAGGTTTTCAATTGGATTAAGATCTGGTGATTGAGCAGGCCAAGGCATGGTGCGAATGTTGTGGTTCTCCATCCAGGCTTTAACTGACCTTGCCGTGTGGCAAGGGGCATTGTCTTGTTGGAAAATCCAGTCATTCGAGGCAGGAAAGAGTTTTCCAGCTGATGAAAGAAGACTGTTTTCAAGGGTAGTCCTGTACATGACCTGGTTCATTCGGCCTTCACACAATTGCATTTGCCCTGTTCCACTCAGACTGAAACAACCCCAGATCATGACTGATCCACCCCCATGTTTTACTGTAGGGGCAAGACAGTCTGGGTTGTAAGCTTCTCCAGGCTTCCTCCTAACCAGTAAGTTGGCTGGAGTGGCATTATGTGAGAGCTGACAACTTCTGAGTTGTGCTACGGCTTGAATGTAAGCAGGAAACCACTCTAGGCCTTTGCATGTGCAGTGCTGCTTGTGACATGAAATGGCCTCTTATATACCCTGGGAATCAATTAAGCTTAAGAATGTCAAATAGGACATAAAGTATTATGTGACCAGCTGCATTTTTTGTTGTGTTCATTGTATTATACGTTTAGTGGTACCAGATATTAGAATGAACAAGAAATTGAAGACAACAAGGGTGGTCTAATTTTTTCCATGACTGTAAGTTTGGTTCATAACAATCTGCTTCGACAAATGTCCTACGGAGGTTTTATTTTGTGGGAGGACGGGCTCAATAGTTTGGTAAAGTAGCTCAAATGATGACCCAACACGAGGGCTGGAATAGAGAAAGTAAACTGTACGGCGTTAGTGCATCGTCCAGAAGAGAGTCTGGAACAGTGTGTCTGTTGATGGCTGCTGCCTTTACAGTTAGTGTTCAGCCTCCTCCGTCCTTCCTCTGCTCAACAAGCATCTGGCTAACTCTGGAATAAACCTGATAGAAACAAAGAAATGAAGTTTAAATAGTCTGTTGTTTACAAGTAAAACAATCCATGGCAATAACAAGTCAGTGCACGTCACCTGTAGAAAACAACCAGTGCAAGCGGAGCCACTGTGATGATGTGAGGAAGGGAAACACCAAAAAATGAAAATAAAGAAACAAACAAACAAATAAATAAAAGGTTTTGTCCCAGTTCCTAAAGAATGGGTGCCATCTGCAGACAGTACGTACCCAGCACCATAGAGTTGATCTGATAGCCTCCAGCTCCAGGATGCTAACTATAAGCAGACACTGGGACTTAGTGCTGCTGCTACAGACAATATGAACAGTATAACTGCTGAAATCTGAGTCACTCGTTTGTGACCAAACCTGCAACAGAAAGAGACGAACAAAATGACTCGCTGTAGTAAAAATAAGATCAGACTCTGTTACCATCAACACACAGAATCCAAAGAGCTGGTTGTGCTGATAAAAGAAAACGACAGCTGCTGTTTAATTTGGACTAAAGTGAATCAAAACTAAAAAAGGCAGCAGCTAAATCATTTCAACACAACAGCCTGAACGACTCCTGATGTGCCTGTAGTCTTTGTTTTGTGGTACGTTCGTGTGCATTTGCCTTCAGGTACGAAGGTGTACTCACACACCTGGAAAATACCTGACACACTCACAGAGTTTATAACAAACACATGACTGAGTATGTTGTTAAGATGGTGTTCAGCTGGTGCACTGGGACCAAGATGTTACTCATCATGTGTCTTTTAATTGTCGCCTGAAATGAACCCCAGATTGTTTCCAAACACTTCTGAGTTCTTGCTGCAGGGTTACACACATTTGAAGCGATTGAAGATTCCTGCTGCAGAGTGAGTGAAAATCAGAGAGCCGCTTGACAGAAACAGCAAACTAACTGAACAACATGGCTGAATGCATTACAATGTGTAGACCTTAAACTAACTTCATATCTATATATATGTTTACAAAAAGAGTCTAAAAAAGTACAATCATTGGATATTTTGTAATTCGTATGTAAATATTTTATGTGATTTTTCCTTATTTTCTATTGGAGTCCGAAAAACATTTATTGAATGTCCTCTAATATTTATGTAAATATTTTATGTGATTTTTCATCATTTTTTAGTCTAAAAAGGAACAATTACCAAATATTTTCTGATATTTGTGTAAATATTTTATATAGTTTTTCATCATTTTTTTAGTCTAAAAAAAGAACAATTACTGATTATTTTCTAATATTTTTGTAAATATTTTATGTGATTTTTCATCATTTTTAGTCTAAAAAAGAACAATTACTGAATGTTTTCTAATATTTGTGTAAATATTTTATGTGATTTATTTTCATGTTTTATTTGATGAATGAAGTGTGTGGTGTGTGTGTGTGTGTTGTTCTCGCGGCGGCCACAGGGGGCAGCACGAGCCCGGTCACAGCTACAAACAGTCGTCATCAGGCGACACTGAGCTCAGATTTGTCTTCATCTGACTTATTATTGATCCGATTTATTATTGATCTGATTTATTAAAACAAAGCCTTCGGTCTCAGCAGGGAGGACTGACAGCATGAACACTAACAGGTCGGTGTGACACTTTCAGCTGCTTCCTTCTGCTTTTTAATGGGAGGCGGCGGTGAACTAACGTTAATGTTACTGGTGCGATAAAACTTGTGATCGTGGACTGAAGTCTGGTTTGTTTAGTAACGGCGAGTTAACGTTAACTGACTCAGCGTGATGCAGATTGTTATAATAAAGACACAAGTCCTGGAGCTGAACATTAAAACATTAAGTTGGCGTCAGAAGATGCTAAACCTCAGTCACTGAGCCTGTCGCTGCTTAATCCATTTAAATTAATGTTTAGCAGCTATAACATCATTCAGGCCGGATTCACCGTCAGCCGCCACTTGAACCATCACCGGCCGCGTGTCTCTTTAACCACCACGTGCTGAATAATTAAAAACAACTGTAGTTAAAGATCGACAGATGGTTAAGCTAGTTTAGCTGCATGAGCTAACGTTAGCTCAGCTGTTAGCTAACGTTAGCTCATGCAGCTGAAGCGGCTCCTGTGTGCTGTCATGCTGCTGTAATGTAACTTTACCGTTGTAACGTCCCTGTTTGCGTTACTTTATTTTCGTGTGACGTTTTTAGTTTTAGTAATGTGGGTAACGTTTAACGTGGCAGCTAAGAAGAAGCTAACGAGAGAAGCAGGTTGGGCTGCTGCTAGTTTTGTCATGCTAACGCTAGCTGAGCGCTGCTCTGGCGTCAAGTAGCTCAGTGTAACTTATATATTCACATGCTGTATGTGTGAATCGTTTCGACGTGCTTGTACTTGAGTATTTCTGTATTATGTAACTTAATACTTCTCCTTTACACCTCAGAGGCAGATGTATTTTTGTCTGACAGCTTTAACAGCTCGCTCTCCTGAACCAGAACATGACTGTGTGTGTGTCACAAAGCAGAGTCAGTTCTGAGTGTTCATGGTCTGCATGATGTCTTGGTTTCACATTAAAGGAACAGTGTGAACGATTTAAAATGAGCATCAGCGGTACAGATTACAACCAGCTGAAACTTCTCCCAGTTCAAATTCCTTCCGTGTTCATTGTTCAGGAGGTTTTTACAGGGAGCCAGATGATCTTCTTCTCTAAAACAAATGGATCACGTGACGTAACAACCTGATATATAATAATAATAAGCTGAATAAAGCAGTTTGATGTTACAAATCAGTTTCTCTGACGCTGTGCGGCGTGTCAGACGGGCTGCTCAGCCACCACAGCGAGTATGTCTTCATCTTCTTCCTCTCATAACTAACCAGACATTCAGGACTAAGAGCTGCACACTGGAGATGGAGCCTTCTGCTCCTGGACTGCAGAGCACTGAGGGTCCCACGGTCAATTGATTGTTTTAAAAAGGGCCTTAAAACGTACCTTTTTTAAAAAAATCTTTTAATCTGTAATTTTTGCTCATGTTACTTTGATAACTGCTTTTAACTCTTATCTTAACTTATTTTTTCTCTTTTCTTGCTGTTGTAGCACTTTGAGATTTTTCATTAAATATAAAGTGCGTTACAAATAAAATTTATTATTATTAAATTTTATATTCAGGAGGATTTGTCCAGGAGCTGAATGATCCGCAGAGGTCTCCTCCTCTCCAAAACAAACTGACCAAGTAATTTAAGGTGGAATAAAACAGTTTCGTGTCACAACTCAGTGTTTTTGCGACACTGCTCTTCACAGATGGGTTTCTAACTGCTGTGGCTGCTGTGCAAATTTAAATGGCCCAACCTGGAGCCAGTGTTTGGTTTGTTTGTTCTGGTCTGCTGGTGAACATGGTGATCTCCATAAACAAGGACCTGCTCCTTATGTAGATGTTCTCCAGTAGATACAGTTGAGGATCTGAATATTTAGAATTGCCTTTTGTGTTTCGTGAGCCGAAGACAAATTTCCACCCATTAATGACAATATTCTGTTCTATATTTCCTCCACCAGTGCTTGAACTTCTGTCTTTGTTGTCCACAGCGATGTGACTCAGAGGCAAAGCAGCGTGTGACTCCATGGAGCAGCAGGAGGAGATGAGATAATGCTATAAAGTAAAGGCACTTTAAAGTAAGTCAGTGTGCATCAACCCGTCTGTAACTTTGTCTTCACTGACTCAGGCTGGACTCCTCTTACATATATCTTTACTGGGAGGTTACGATGCAAAGCTTGATTGCCCTCTTATATTATTGTCTGTGTGCAGACTTCACCACATTTCATGTTCTTTGACAGCATCTAAACTTGGATAAGATCAGCCTTTACTGATCACTAGGGGGGAATTCTGGTTTTGCAGCAGCACAAGGACAGAAATAGTAATAAAGTAATTAACTGTAACAGAATGTCAGGTGTAATATGATATAATATATGATTAAAATCTATAAATATCTTTGAAAACATATCAGTATTATTAATGAATGATGATAATAATAATAATGTGATTATTTTGGGGGTTTTTTCTTAATTTTTCTGCGTTTTGTAATCACTGAAAAATAATAAGTCGCAGTTAAAACATCTGAAACAGAAAACTCATCCCAGTAAAAACTCACTCTGATCTTTGGTCCATCAGAGCACAATGTCCTCCGGCCACAGGCTGAGGGACGTGGAGCAGCAGCGCCCCCTGCTGGACGGGGAGGATGAGGTGGCAGAGAGGAGTTCCCACAACGATGCAAAGCGACTCTGGTTCATCCAGGACTGCTGCGGCATGGTGTGTGCCTTCATCACCTGGTTCCTGGTGTTTTACGCTGACTTCGTGGTCACCTTCGTCATGCTGCTGCCCTCCAGGAGCTTCTGGTACGCCGTGGTCAACGGGGTGGTGTTCAACAGCCTGGCTGTGCTGGCGTTGGCCTCCCACCTCCGCACCATGCTGACTGACCCGGTGAGGACGCTGAAGGGAGACCAGCTGATTTTAATATAAATCTAATTTAAAAACAGGAGCTCCAAGTCGCAACTAAGACTCAAGGGGAATAGTTTGGGGCTGGAGCTATCTGACAGCAAAATATTCTCAATAGGAGTGTGCTGACTGTCATCTACTGTATATAACACGCTGATGATGAAGAACTCTCTCACACAGCCCCACTTCAAAAATCCTGACCTACCCTTCCAAGACGTTTTCCTTTTCTCTCCTCTCATCCTCTGTTTTCTCCCTCCTCTCTTCAGGGAGCCGTTCCCAAAGGAAACGCCACTAAGAAGTACATGGACAGTCTGCAGCTAAAGCCGGGCGAGGTCATCTACAAATGTCCAAAATGCTGCAGCATCAAACCTGAGAGGGCTCATCACTGCAGGTCAGAAGGGTTCAGACTAAACATGAACTCTGTTGCTCACATGAGAGCAGAACAGTAAAACCAAAAGTATGAGCTAAAAGAGGCCGACAAGCTCCGTAGAGCTGAGAAGTTGGTGGTAAATCTCTGTGCATTCAGCACATAGGTATCAATGCATCTCCACTAACCCCCACTGAACAAAAATGAAGCCAGAATGTCCCAGATATGGAAGCAATCATCTTGCGCTGGTAATGTCACTTGGAACCGGAGACTGCGCAGTAGCAACCTCTGCTGGTGATGGGGAGGTGCAGCAGGAGGCAAGTGAGATATTTTGGCTTCAGTTTTGTGGGGGGGGTCAAAGAATCCCGGCTCAGGGTCCACTTACTCGCTTTTTGTGCCTCTGCAGCCAGAGCTGTTATGTGATATCTGATATCTCAGGAACACCTTGAGGGCGTTTGTTCAAATTTGACGTCACAGATAAACTGATTAGATTTTGGTCGTCTAAGGTCACTGTGTCCTCATGAATTCATGTGCTACTTATGACAACACATCACGCAAATGTTCGCAGGATAAAATGATGAAGTGTTTACGTGTTATATCCAAAAAGCCAAAGGTCAACTTCACTGTGACATCTTACACCTGCGCTGACTGTATAGATCTGTGCTGTCAGGTTGAAGGTGTGTGTCAAGCGTCCACGTTTCAGATGCTTCTGTGCAGCAACATCCATATTTTAGGGGTCGTCTACTGTCGTGACTTTAAATGAGTCACAGAGTTCACCGCACATTCATTTATTTGGAGCTGCACTGTTAATTCAGAGCGCTGTTGGAATAAACTGTTCAATTATTCAGAGCACCACACACTCTGGAGCGCAGAGTGTAATCTGGGCACAGACAGAGCAGCAGAGGGATTTTTTTTTTTTGCTTCTTTTTTTTGGTGCATACGTGGAACAAACAATCGATATATTGAGAGGAAGAAAAATAAGGTAGTACTGTAACAATCAAGCATCAATGTAGATTAGAAAAATTACAATTAAAATATGACAAAGATGCTTTTTAAAAGTGAAGCTTAACGGTTCATTAGAAAGCTCTGTGTCTTAGAACAACAGCGCTCTCGTGCTCGTGTGGTCTGTTGTTTTCCAGCCTACTTCAGATGGAAGCTGTGCACCTCACAGTCCAGCGCTAGGTCCAAAAGTTTGCTTTCACTGCTCCTCTAATCCATCAATCTGATCTCATCAGCTCTGACCACAGATTGATCAACTGATATGATCCACTCAGCAACACAAACTCAACAAACTGCTGCTGAGGCGCTGCGTTCACAGAATTGCAAAAACTTTGGACTCAGAATGATCGTTGTTCTTCTTCATCCTCTTCTTCTTACTTCTTTTTGTCTATTCTTCCTCTTTTGGTCTTTCTTCATCCTCACCCTTCCTCTTCTTTCTTCTTCCTCTTTTTGTTCATCTTTCGTCTCCTTCTTCTTCTACTTCAGTATCTGTAAGCGTTGCATCCGTAAGATGGACCACCACTGTCCCTGGGTCAACAACTGTGTCGGGGAGAAAAACCAGCGTTTCTTCGTCCTCTTCACTGTGAGTTTATTTACCCTCATGTCCACTTACTAATCTCATACTTAATTTCAGACCGACTTCCACACACAGAGAAATGATTTTTTTAAATTTTGTTGTGAAGTAAAACATAGAAATGGTCCTTTTGTTGCATCAATAAATGACTCCCATATTTTTCTTTTTTTTTAACGTGCACCCGACAGTCAGTCTTCGTCTGCTGATTGAGGAACCAACAATGGTGACAAATCTGTGTGTGAATTAGACTGTGTAGCTGCTGTAGCACTTTTATCAATAGTTAGAAAAGTGTTTAGAGCTCAGATGTTGCACTGGGTACAGTAAAAATAAAATGAAAACAAGAAGAACAAATTTTGTGCAGTCAGATTTCTCACTTGCAGCATTCACACTGCTTTCTCTGCATGTTAACTTCCTGTCGCTCATGTTACAGATTTGGCACCACAACAAGTTGAACCTGATCAAAGTATGTGTAGTAAAGAGCTGTGGTGCTTTGTGTCCTGTCCACAGATGTACATCGCTATAATCTCCAGTCACGCTCTGGCTCTCTGTGGATACCAGTTCGTCACCTGCATCAGAGTCCAGTGGAGAGGTGAGTCCTACACACTGCTGGAGCTGCTGATTTAAACTTTATGTTCTTCTAATGTTCAGTTACCTGTCTTTTATCTCGGGCTGCAGATTCATTAACGTTGCTGTACAGAGTTTGTAGAATATCATTTCAGCATGTCTGGTGTGATTGAATCAGGAATCTGCTGTGACAGAAGTTTTGTGTGTGCAGAGTGCAGTGATTTCTCCCCTCCGGTGACGATGATGCTGATGATCTTCCTCTGCATGGAAGCCCTCCTCTTCTTCACCTTCACAGCTGTTATGTTCAGCACTCAGGTCCACTCCATCTGTAACGACGAGACGGTGAAAACATGAACTCACATTCTCTCTATTCTAACACTTAGTCACTATTTCCTGTCTGTGTCAGAGTTGGGTCGATCTGTGTGTGTTTCTGTGTGTGTAAAGAGGACGTGCGTATTTTGTGTAACTAAGTATTGTCCACATAAACGTAGTTTAGTATGATGAGGACGTCTGTGTGTAATGAGGTTGTGTATCTAGGGAACAAAACTTTGTCCACTAATAATTTTATAAAGTCAACTTTAACAAAGAGGAAACTACTTTTCACATAAGGGAGCAAATATTTCTTTTTCCAGCTCCTCATTTTTACACATTTACAGCAGTTTCAAAACATAAAATATAAACGTATTTAGAAGTTTCAACTCTTCAGTGTTATGTTTCAGCACCTTTGCATTTTTCCACTCAAAGCAGTTTTTGGGATGTTTTGATGTTCAAATATCATCTGGACTTAATTTTCCAGAACGACTCTGAGTCACTGACTGTCCTCTACAGCCCGCAGCGGCCTCAGGGCTCCGGTAGTTTTGCATTTGCATTTTACTGTTCACTGTGGAGGACACTGCAGGCAGCAGAGGAGTAAACCTCCTCAGAGGTGCATCCAGATCTGTAACATTAGGCAGACGAGGGAGAAGCATGGCTGCAGGCCGCTCTCCTTCTTGCAGTTGAACATCTTTTTATTTATTACATGCAGTGTTCCATCAGATTTCTCATGTTGCCGTCTTAACGCACTGTTTGCATTGAGCCAGATGAAACTGAGCCACACTTTGGACAGTCTGTCTTTTTTTTTTGTGTTACACCAAAGCAGCAAACACTGTAGTCAAGCCTCTCAAAACTACAACAACACACACAAGAGCAATGTCTCCGGGTGTAATATCGTGTTTTTCCTGCATGTCTCTGTGACGTGCATCGTCAGACAAACACTTAGCAGCATTATTAGATTGTGGTACAAGTGTGCTGCGTGCTTATTGGCTCACTGACGCTGTTGAGATTTACTCCTTTAGGTATCAAATGACAGGCTGATGGTATCGAAGCAATTCAGTGTGTGCAGTGAGGTTGTGTGTGTCTGTGTGTGTAATGAGGTTGTGTGTGTCTGTGTGTGTCTCTGTCAGTAACAAGGATGTGTATTTGTGTGTCAGGAGATCGAGCGTCTGAAGAACGAGAAGCCGACCTGGGAGCGTCAGACTCGCTGGGCGGGGCTGAGGTCGGTGTTTGGAGGTCAGCCGTCGCTGCAGTGGATCAGCCCCTTCGCTGGACTCAAACTACCAACCCTGATCCACAGACGCACCTGGAGGGGCGGGGCAGAGTTCTCTGTGTGAGAAGCTGTCAGTCAAACACTGCACAGTGGTGGCGTTTCATGGTGGTGATGAACCTGCAGAGCTCATCTTTACCTGCAGTCTGTCACTGAGTCGGAGGAGCTGGGCTCAGATTCTGCTGCATTATGCTCAATCTCCACCTCTAACGCCCGACCTCTGACCTTCCTGTCAGGTGGAGGAGCATCATCCCTACAGGAGAAACTAAAGATGTGACCCGGTCAGACTGACTGGAGGTTGACGCTGTGTGGAGAATCTTTAGAAGGGTTTCTTCCTCATTAATCGGTGGAGGAGTCTGAATGTTTTTTTAAATGTGCTCATTAAGATGCTGGATCTTCTTAGAGCAGTTACTGATTACAGGAATCTTTATTTCACCAATAATCATAGAATTTGTTTCCTCACATTTTGGGGGAACCCTTAAACTGATTTATTTTGCTTCTGTAGAAGTTGATCTGCACTGTGTGCATCAACATAATAATAATGATCCTTCCTGTCAGTTAAAATAATATCGTCTATTTTGGGCCCCTGTGGAGTTTCCTCTTGTTGTTTCCTGAGATTCAACAAATGTATTACGCTTATTTCCCTCATCAAAACATTTGCAGCGCAGACTCGTACAGTATTTTAAATCCTGCATTGTTTGCACCTTTTGTTGGCACATAACTGTAACTGTGGATCAGTGGAATAGTGTGACACCACTGTAACACCACTGGCAGGTTTGTGGATGGCATCACTTGTGTTCTTGTGCGTCCTCGTGCTCGAGACAAACAGAGCAGGAACTGATCCATGGTGCTGCTCGAGGTCTAAACTCCACAGGAACCTTTAAGAAATCAAATTATAAAGGTAAAAAGAAATCATATCAAATCATCACTTATCTTTCTTTCTTAGATTATTTGAAAGCCTCAATCAACGAATCAAACGCTCTTTAAATCAAACTTCTTTTCTTTCCTCAAAAAAGTCACTCTGAATGTTCTGTTTTTACATATCTCAACACATTTGGCCTTCTGCAAGACTGTCTCTGTATTCTCATCCCCAAACCTCTCTTACCTTTTTGTGTTTGTTCACGAGTCAGCTTCACCAAACCATATTAACTGCACAACCATGTCGTCAGTTCACAAAACGTTCAAGAAAAGAGTAAAAAGAACTTCTGCCCTGACTGTGAAGTTTGCTGTCGCACTGTAAAAGTTGTAATGCCAAAATACTCCTGTACTGTACTACGCACGATAAAAGACATAAATGCTCCAAAAATCTGAACTAAAATCTGCCGTAAGACGTCCTAATAACAAGGCACATGACACTGATTATTTAATTTGTATTAACCATGACTTTAGGGATGGAAATGTTGATCCATTATTTGGTGACGTGTTTAGCACCAACTACCTGCAACACTAACAACATTCACAACAGCCGCAGCTGTACTTTGTTTTTACTGCTGATTTGCAAACGTTAGCACGCTGACATGCTAAGGCAGTGACTGTGGTAAACGTTATGCCTGTTAATCATCAGCATGTTGGCATTTAGCACAAAGCACGCTGTGTCTAATTACAGCCTCACAGAGCTACGATCATGACTGCAGACTCTGGTTTTATCTTTATAGTCTTTATTTAAACTCACTTCAACCGCGGATAATTTAAAACAGAGACGATCTCCTCTGTTGACACGTTGGCTGAGGTGCTCTTCATATCTGGTCTTAACATGTCTCGGGTGATCAGGTCGCAAGTGTAAACAGCTCTGACACATTGTGATCTGATCACTCAAACCAATTAGTGTCATATCTTTTTAGTGTAAACATACACATGCTACGTCTTAATTACTTAATTATTTACTAAGGGGACTTTCTATCAGAAGTGTTGTAGGCGATAACAACATCTGAAGACAGCTGGAGACACGTGATAGACACAGGCTTAAATGGTGATTTGTCTCAGTTGTCTCGTCTTCTTGTTTCCAGATCACTAGCACATGTTAACGCCACGTGTCAGCAGGCTCATAAATAACAAATATCCTCAGGAATGGATCTTTCCTGACACCTCATTCCCTCAAAGTGCCGTTTGTTTGTGACTTTCACTGTCTGGAAAATGAAAACGTAGCTGTTAAGTGTGTGCGGTGAGATTTAACCTTGTGTAGTGTGCATGGAGCCTCACTGAGCTCCTGTTTGACATTCCCATAGAACGTGAAATGTTATGTATGTTTCATTTTTTTTTAACCCCTGTACAATCTGTATGAAACCACAATCAGGACTGGACCATTTTTCTTCACCACCTCTCAACTGGACGAACCTCATGGGATGAACAGCTGATTGCAAAGTTTGTCTCTGGTTATTTCATGCTGCCTCTTCCTCCTGCTCACTCAGGGGAGTTTCTTTACTGATCATTCACAAAATCATCTTCCACAAACTCCTTCAGTATTTTACCTCATCAGGTGAAACCAGGGTGTCTGCGGGTCCTGGACAAAGTCTGAACTTTCTTGAATATCAAAACACAAACCTTAAAGTCATTAAAATGTTCCTTCTCTCTGTAGAGAGTCGCATCAGTTCCATCCTGCAGACATTTATAAAGATCGTGTTTGTTTTAATTTCTTAAACATGGATATTATTTCATTCTGAAAACCACTTCACGTATCCTTCAGTTTAAGCTGAAGTCCAATGAGACTCGCAGACAAACCTGGACAAAACTTTTCAAAGAAAACTAAGGGAATCTGACTTTTCAAAGAATGTATCGGACTGCATTGACTGTACATTTGTTTTTTGAGATTCCAGAGATTTTTATATGTTGATCTGTTTCCATTTTTCAAGATACTTAGAATAAACCGAGATCCTCTCTACCTCTTTAAAGAATCTCAGCGTCTAATTGATTTATTTGATTTGTCCTAGCTGAAGGATCAACACCAAGATGTGTTCAACAACTGCTGGCATGATTTTGTAATTACATTTACTTTTGAATATTCCTGCTCCTCTAGAGCATGAACCTTTATGATTTTGTTGACTCTCACTGTTCCTCGAGCACGACAACCTGTGCATCTTCAGCTGCTCCACCAGCAAGACTGAAAATCACTATTGACCACATGTTCCAAAAACATTAAAAGAAAGATGCAGTAAAAATGTCCTCTGTGATGCCCCGATGGTCTGTAAAACAACGTCCCTCTAGGGCCCTAGAGGGAGAAGATGAAGTGGCTCCTATTGTGTCTTTCTAGTGCAGAAAATGAGATTAAGTGCCTTTCATGGTGCCCTTTTAGTGGAGGAAACAAGATGAAGTGAATGTGCTTTTCCAGTGAAGAAAATGCGAGGAAGTGCCCTCTAGTAGAGAAAACAAGATTAACTGCACTCTATGGTGTCCTTCTATTGGAGAAAATTAGATTAAGTGCCCTTCAGGGTGCCCTTCCAGTAGAGAAAATGAGATCAAGTGTCCTCTATGGTACCCTTCTAGTGGAGAAAATAAGATGATATGCCCTTTAGGCTATGGAGAGAAGATGAAGTGGCTCCTATTGAGTCTCTCTAGTGGAGAAAACGATGAAATGGTCTCCAGGGTGACCTTCAGTGGAGAAAATTGTCTTAAGTGTCTTCTATGGTACCCTTCTAGTGGAGAAAATAAAATGATGTGCCCTTACAGGAGAGACAGAAGAAGCAATGTACTCTGTGGTGCCCTTCCAGTGGAGAAAACAAGATGAAGTTTCCTCTCAGGTGTCCTTCCAGTGGAGAAAACAAGATGAAGTTTCCTCTCAGGTGTCCTTCCAGTGGAGAAAACAAGTTGAAGTGCCCTTAAAACTGAGAAAATGTAATGCAGCTCCATGAAGGCTGCCCTGTTCTATAAAACGTATTTGCTTGCTGCTACTGTGTGCGGTTAGTGCCCTGTTGTGTTATGTTTTCCTCTGCTGCCCTCAGACAGCTGGAGTCCACCACTGGCCTCAGCTGTACGCTGTGTTTACCGCTAACTGGTAACTGTTAGCATGCTAAACAGCAAACTAAGGCGGTAAACATTTCTGCTAAATTGAAGTGTGGCCTCACACTCTTAGTCGTGTGCCCATGTTGTCTCCACAGTTTTGGTTCTTTGTGAAGTCTTCGAGTGTCCAGATGAACCTGAATCCTGTTTCCATCAGGACTGAGAGATCCTGATTCACCATGTGAACAGCTTCATGCTCGGCTGCAACAGGTGGGAAACATTTCTCAACCCAAGTCTTAATTGTAACCTCTATAATCTCATATAAACTGTTCCTTCTTCTTGTTCATCGTCATACTGAGACATAACTTGACCCTGTGTGGTCTTTGCTTTTATCCTGTCCTTCAGTCCCGCAGTGGGATCAGTCATTCGTCTGTCTCACAGTGACTCCATCTGTGGACTCAGCCCACTTTTCCCACTGACAGAGGCAACGTGTTGGTGCCAGTTAATCATTCCTGATCTCTCCACACACACACTCAACGTGCACCTTTTCATCTAGAGAAGAACTCTCCATGTTCTCAGACATGTTCTTTAAGATTCCCTTCTTATTTCTCACCTGGTGTTTTGGGGTCTGGTTCATGGCGGGCCCCAGACAAACCTCCACCCCAACATAACAGACCAGGAGCTGTTCTGGGCAGCGACCAGTACGACTTCTCGGTGGTGCTTCCTGCTGCAGGGCTGGAGTGTTTCTGGCACTTTGCTCATCGTGGAGAGAGATTCTACCTGCACTTCATGGTAAGAAGAGAAGCCGAGGCCTCGACACGTTTCCCTCAACATGACTTTTGTCTTTCTTTTGTGTTTACCTTCTTTTTAAGCTGCAGAAAAGCTGAAGCATTTCTGTGGAAGATTAAATATCCATTTCAAAATGTTTTCCTGCTCTGAATCGATCAGACGTTCAGTCGAAACAAAACACAGAAAATCTTGTGTTTGTACAGAACACAGACACAAAGTAAGAAGCTCACTGAGAAATTAAGTTTTCACACCTTTTATGTTCACTTAGACTTTTATTTTTATATATTGTACAGTAGTGTTTTAGTATGTATTTTATACAGTCACATATATACATCCTAAAGTACATGTGAACGTACACTGAACAATTTCTGCTCTTACTGTCTGTGTGTCTGTCTGTGTGTCTGTAGGTCCAGTGGGTGACAGGAGTCGGCCATGATAGACACCTGTCCGTCACCGTCAACGCTCCTGGTGGTCTCATAGTGTCGAATGTTGATGATGCCAAGGGTCAGATCAACTTTGAGGCTGAGGAAACAGGTAGCTGTCTGTCTGTCTGTCTGTCTGTGTGTCTGATGCAGACTGCTGTGGTTTGATTTTTTCAAAGCATAAAACAGGTCTTGAAATGTGCGTACGCCACTTTCTAAGCATAACTTGGGATTTATAAAGAAAAGCTTGCAAAGGAAATGTGCGTAAATTTAGGGAAACTCGGACCGACACACATTTTGGAGCTGGGAAACTGGCGCCACAGATGGTGAGGAGGTGAAGTGGAGCCAGACTGTGGATGTTCGCAACATCAGGGTACAATTCTTGACCTTCACCTTTAAAAACCAAACTGTCAGGTGGGGTCCTGTTTGATGAAGTCACTGCATTAGTTATGACCCCACTGCCCACCAAACAACAGGCTATGTGCTTTCTAACCTCCAGCTCACACACAAGCAACTTGCTTTGCACTGACCACTTATGGTTGTATGTGAGCACGTAGAGGGCGGGATACCAGGCTGGTCCATGTGCAGACAGCTCCAAGCTGATTTGGAAGTTAGGTGTGTGCTGATATGCAGACGCACTGTTTTATAAATCTGAATATTTTTTGGCGTTTGTATGTTTCCTCATTTGTATGTACACAAACATTTAGTTTTATAAATGAGGCCCCAGATCTCCTTCAGCTACAATATCACAGGACACACAACATTTCCACCACAAATCCCAACTGCAAAGAACTTACACTGGTACTCTTTAACTGGTGATTGCTACCAGTAGCTACTGGGGAAAACAAAAGCACCATCCTCTTCCTGTTTTGGTTGCTCAATGGTTGCCACACTTCCTTCCAGCTGTAAATGGAGCCTTCATTTCCAGAGAAGTGTAGAGTGAAAGCAAGGCTTATAGAGAACCAATCTAAACGCTGATGGTGTCGTTATTTTATAGCCGTTACATTGTGCAATCAACGTTTACTTCGTAACAGTTGAAGCAGTGAAGTAAAGATGTGCAGAAAGCTGTCTCAGCATTAACACATTATTAAACCACAAATACATTTAATTTAAATGATTGATTCAAACAAGTTAAAGGGAAGCTTTGCTGCTTTTCAACCAGGTCTGTGTCTGCGGTGTGGGGAGTGTGTGCAGATGAGCAGTGTTTGGCTTCACCATGTGCCAGCAGTGCCAGGAAGCAAACGGTCCCCTGGATGACGCCTCATCTCGTGTCGGTAACGATGCATTTCACGTCATCTGTTGGATGAAGGCTGGCGGATGAGCAGAGAGCTCTGGAGGCACCACTCATCTGCACACACTCCCCACACCGCACTGCTCAGTGTCAAACACTTTTTCCTGCTTTAATTCATTCTTTATTTTATTGATGAAGTAACTAAGTACATTTACTTAAGTACTGCACTTCAATACAATTCTGAGCTACTTACTAGAATATTTACATGTTGTGCTGCTTTATTGTCTGACTTCACGACAGCGAAATATTTACTTTTTACTGCACTGCATTGATTTGAGTTTAGTCAACAGTGACTTTGCAGAGTTGGGTTAATAAAGGTCAACAAATAAATGATGATGTTTCAACATTTAGCGATGAACACATGAATGCATCACTAATTAATTAATAATCTTAATGACCTTCAGTTTCACACACCGTGTGTATGTTCTGTCTCACGTGTCGTGTGTCTGCAGGTTTCTACCAGATGTGTTTGAGCAACTTCCACAACCGCTTCGGCACCATGCAGGTCTTCCTCAGCTTTGGCGTTTACTACGACGGCTTCAAAGACCCCAGCAAGCGCAAAGAGGAAGAGAAGAAGAAGAAAGAGGAAGTCAGCAAAGACCTGAACAACACACTGAGCGTCATACAGGTACACACACAGACACACACACACACATACACACACACACACACACTAGTGTTGGAGGAAGCACTCAGATCCTGTACTGTATTTGGTATTTGTTTGTTATATCATCGAGAATATTGTTATTGCAGCAACACTCTGGCATCATGACACACAGACGTCATATGTTAGGGTCAGGTCTCCGGCGTCTGGTACAAACACTAATCCTTGTAGTATTTGTTGCAGGACGCGACTCACAAAGTGGAAAACTACGTCTTCCACATGTTCCGCTACTACAGCTTCGGCCGCATGAGGAAGAGTGCCGACTACTTCCTGCTCCTGTCCAACTCGCAGTACATCACCTGGTGGTCGGTGGCGCTCAGTCTCCTCATCGTCACCCTCCGGGTACCTGCAGCTCCTCTTCCTCAAAAGACTCTTCATCACCAAGACCTGCGCCGAGGAGGAGAAGCCTCGCTGCTGACACACTGAGATCAAAATGCGTCTGCATGTAAGATCACTGCGTGTATGCTTTCTGGTGTTGTGTCTGCGCACCTGAGCGCCGTCACACAGCATGAATAAACTTCACTGTGAGATGATGATGTCAGCAGTTTGTGATGTTTCCTCATGTTTGCCGTTGAATCGTGTGATGCAAATGACGCAGAGTCGCACTATTCACATCTTTGCATCAGTTGAATTTTTCAACTTGAGGAGAAGTTGGTGTGACGCTGTGTCCCCAGAGCCTCTCAGCGCTGAGCTCTAGTTGAGATTCTCTAGACGTTACCGAGAATCAGAACAAACAGTGTCACTGTCTGTGACCACCTGGAGCTCTACCACTTAACGTCAGTATGTGATAGAGACAGAACATAAAGGAGAGGGCTCGGAGAAAACCACAGATCCACAGGACAACATAGTCAGTCCTTAAAATATGTGTTTGTGACTTGTGCAAACTGTTTGGTTGAGTTGCCTCTTTGCAAAATGCTGCAAGTCAATGGATCCCAACTTGGGTCCAGATTTCTGCTTTGTCACAAGTTCAAGGTCCACACAGTTTAATACATTCAGTATCATACTTGTGTCTGTCGAGGAGCTATCTGTTTCACTCCACAGCAGGAAACAGCACTTCAATATAAAGCTTTGTGCTTTGTGCAAACCAAGTTAACCGCTGGCTGCCTTCCCCAGTTAGTACGACCGCCACACAGCTGTATATTCACCATCTGCAAATACTCCCAAAAACAACCAAACACTGCAGCAGCTGTAGACACACAAGCAACACAATGTGACAAGTTGGTTTGCATTTAGTGAGAACACACCATCACAGATTACACACAGATTACAATGCAGTATGTAATTAGTGAAGTAATCCATCAGATTACAAAAAAATATACAATCTAATCTGATTACTTTTGGATCACTGGAGGCAGCAACAAACATTTGAGTTTGACAAATATTCATTTTTTTTCTCTCAAAACTTTGTTAAATGCAAAAAAAAAAAATCAATTTGCACTCAAAAACAGTGCTGGCAAAACCTGCAGGTGCACGTGTGTGTGCTACTACATCCATATTCTGAAGGCGAAGTGATGGAGATGTTGCCAGGCATGGACGGCTCCTTTGGAGGCACCTCTGTTATTTCTGCCACAGTGTTTTAGAGTGTATCCCCGGGTGAACTGGGTGGACTGGGTGAACTGGGTGAATTAAGGGTTTATTTCAACCATACCAGATTTGGTGATTGTTGGGAGAGTGGATAAACAAATCAAGACAGCCTCTGTGAGTTTTATTTTGTGTGAGTGGACTTTACATGAAGTGTGTCATACGATGATAAAATGTTTATTTAAATAATAATATTTCTGGGCTGTTTCTGGTTCAACACAAAGATCTTTGTCTCTAACAGAAAGCTCTATCTCTGTAGGGATCCTTTCCACAATGCTGTCAGACACTGAGAATGATAGTCGGAGTCTGTCGGTGGCAAAAACAAACACTTCTAGTGACGTACACTGACAGTGTGAACATGTCTGGGCAGTTACACTGCAGCCTGTTTCACTGCTGTTGGCTGCAGAGGTCTCTCTCAACACTAGACTCATTTCAGGAATGATTGTTCCCATCAGTGACTTAGACAGAAGAAACATGAAAAACAATGTCCAGGTTGAAAAATACAAATTTACCCTTTAAGTGCATCGACTGCTCTTCGATTAATGTTTCCTTTTACTTCCTGGCTCTTCATACATTGAGTTCATTGTCTGGCTGTTTTTTCTGAATAGTTTTGTAGCACAGGCCGACTGATCTGGAGCACAGCGAGCAGTTATCTACAGTGATGTTATCAAGTGTGCGTATTGTGACAGATGTGCATTCACTGTACACTCAACACAACCAACAAACAACAACCAACAACCAACAAACAACTCCACGCACCAACACAACACCTGTACTTATGGCTCTAACTGTTTGCCAAGAAAACACACCCAAGATAAGATCTTGCAGTGACTGGATGTAGGAACAGGACAGATACCAGTGGAACAACAAGCAGCTCTGCAAAACAAACAAACAAACAAAAAAATAGCCTTAACTGTAATGGCTGAAGATTTATAGTTAAACACGGTGGTCGGACCTATCGGCTGTTTCTCCTGTGCTTATTTTATTTGTTCATCTAGGATAAATCAAATCTACCAGCACAGAAGCTAAACAGTGTAGTGGGGATGTGAAGTGGACGGGCCGCAGCAAAAACATATTTTGGTTATCTATATCATCCGTCTTTTTAGTTTTAGTTTAGTTTATTTCAGTCATCACACGCACATAGTACAGTAATTATTAACAATGAAACAACACATTCTGTTATACAGTAAATTCAAAACAATCTGGACTGCACAATTAATTTTGTGTGAATTTAGTGATGACTGAAGCATAAAGCTTATATAAGCCTGTCCTACATTGTTCAATTTAAAATACCTTCCAACCCTTCCAACAAAACAAAGGATAACAATAATGTCAAATAAGATCATTCACATTTGTAACCTCCAATAATAGCTTTGTACATCATTCTTTTAAAAACCAAAATCGAGTTGCACATCCTCAAACTAATATCGGCACCACAGCTTAACTCCAACAACAGACATGCATCTTCTTTTAATCCCTTGTTTTAGCTTTTTGCGCTGTAAATTTACAAACATCTCTCAATCATATTTACACTCATGCACAGAAAAAACTTTTGTACAGAGTCTGGTAGGGACTTTGATTTAGCTTTAAACATTATTTGCATTATTTTATGATACACCAAATCATTAAATTTTAAAGTATTGGAATTCATAAACAGAGGGTTAGTAACCAGCCTTGTTAATAATACGTAAGGCTCATTTTTTTAGTAGTGTTACCGAATTTATAATTGTTTAAAAGTTGACCCCCACAGTTCTACACAGTGAGACATACAAGAAAGTATAAGTGAACAATAAATAATATACAAGGCCTTGTCCTTCAGTATATCCCTTCATTTATATAGGATTGCTATAGACTTCAAGATTTTACCTCTAACATCATCAATGTGTTGTTTCCATGTCAATTTATGATCAATCACAATCCCTAGAAAATATGTCACAAAAAACTCTTTCAGTTTGTTCATAACCAATCTTTAATTCAATCTGCCCATCTGTTTCCTGTTGATTTCCAAATACCATAAATTTAGTTTTCTTCATATTAAGAGACAATTTATTAACATCAAACCAAATTTTCAGTATTCCCAGTTCCTTTTCTACAGCCAACACAAGTTCCTGTAAATTCTTCCCAGAGCCGTGGTCCTGCCAGATGCCTCCTGCTGCTGCTGTTATCATTAGTCATACTTCTGCTGTTATTATACACATATGATTAGTATCACACATGTATACTGCCAGATAATATATTATTACTAATTATAACATTATTACTTTCATTAATGCTGTTGTAAGCTACTTTCCAAGTAACTTTTCATCCAAGAGTAAGCTACACCTCGTATCCCGCACTTCTCCAATGTTTCCTAATAAGTGGCCGTGATCTATTGTGTCAGAAGCCTTCTGCAAGTCAGTATAGATACCAGTAGAATACTCATTATTTTCTATCACTTTTGTTACTTCTTCAACCATCTGCATTACTGCATAAGTAGTAGTTCTGTTTTCCTGAATCCATATTGGTGGTGTTCACTTGGCAGTTTGTATTTATTAATAAAAAGATCCAATTGTTTTACAAATATTTTTTCTAGTATTTTGAGGAAGAAGAGCTACTGACCTGTAATTCTCCATACCGTGCTTATCACCGTTACTGTGATGATGATGATACTGTTGCACCTAATCAGACATGCCACAGATGCAGCAGAGGAGAACAGTGACGTCACCTGCAGCAGAAAACTATGAAAGTACAGCAATAGATTCATTCTCCTCAGTCTGCACACCTGAGTCAACAGGACGCTCTGCACCAACACTCACCGACAGGTAAACGTCTGTGCACCATTTAGATTAATCAGAAAAGTACTGTTTGAATCATTTCGTGTTGTTGCTGTAGACAATTAGTTTTCCTTATAGTATTGCTCCAGACTGATGCATTTTTGGTCCTATTTGCTGTTTGTAGGAGGAGGAGAAACAAGTTTAGAAACTTTCTTGACTTAAGAAAAGACTCCGTCTAATCTCTGCCGATACTTAAAAGAGCTCAAAAAATAAATAACATTCTAACTTTAATTAACTTTTTCATACTGTGTCAACATGATTCAGTTTTATGCAACATTTTGTTTTACATACTGTTTGAAATTTTATATTTATGTATTCCATCAACTATAATATTCATCCATTTTATTATATGTTATACTTTATTTTTATTCTATTGGTTTTGTGTTTCTGCATGTTGTGTACTTTTGTTTGTGTATCGTGTTTTTGTTTTTGTTTTTTTCATGAATGTGTCAAAAAAGTGTGTCATTATGATGATTTATAAATCTAGACCAAACTTGTAAGCTGGCGTTGAGACTGGAAACAGCCCTGTATTAAACCAACAAGGCTGCGCTGACGAAGGGATTTCTTCAAGACTTGAATCTGATTCAGGGAGTTGAGTTTGACAAACAGATTAATGTGTGTACAAGTTTATCAGACATAAAAACATTGCACAGAAAGTTAATACAGTAGTAATTATTTAATTTTTCATCACAAGGTAGAAAGTAGAAATAGTCCGTCAGGAATATATTTGACTTAAGTAAAAGAGCTGCTCAAACAGGTTCAACTTATTTGCTGATGACTCTGCATGTTTTCACACAGATCTGCTGTCGGCCTGAACACGACCTCAGTCTTGTCTGTCTGTATATACAGCCTGCTTTTTGTTTGCCTGATGAAGACTTCATAGGTTTAACTGCGATAAAAACATTTGGGAGTTTACAAACGTCTGTGTGCAGACTGCCTCTGCTTTATCTTCAGGACTGTGCAGGCTTTACATTTTGGTATACAGGACGATAAAATGCAGACAATGGTGAAAACAAAATGTCTCTGAGTTTGTGAAACCACATCTGTTATGATATAAATCTCACTTGTAACCTTTGAGGAATGTGGGCAGTAATGTCTGATAGTCATGTTTGGGAAGTTTTTTGTGAGATTGTAAGTAAAGCCCGTCCCTCATGTACTTCCCAGAGATCAGTTTGGATGCATCGTGACATGCTGCTGATTTAACATCAGATCTTTCTTTTAGACAAACTAGATTAACTGGACAGAGAGACTGTCTCTGTGTGAGACACTGTAAAAGATGAAGAATGTATTGTTGTTTTATTATCGTCATCACAGTGTCAACTTGAGGTAAGACATTACAAAATGGCACTTTAAAATGTGTTTGATGTTTTTCAATGACATTTGTGTTCACTTCAATTTGCTGTGAACCTGCAGTCTGATTGGTCAGTAGAGGACGGTCACTCTGCTCAGGGCTGAGTTGTGTCTGGTTTTGAGGCTCATGTAACCACTGTTCATACTGTGGAGAGTTTTATTAGTGAACTGTAACTATAAAATGAAAGGATGTTTTGCTGCCTCTCACAGCAGCTGGAGTCTGAGAAAAAATAACTTCATTCACTGGGCCGACTGCCGGCAACTTTTAAGGTGGAACGTTAACTTGTAATGTTACTCAATGCATGAGTTGATGACGTGAATCCATCAGCACACCTTAAATTTCACTGTGACAACTTTGACCATCACTTTAGTTTTTATATGACACACACTTTTAGTAATGACTTTAAAAATATAGATGAATTTGGAGCGGATTATGTGAAGGTCATATATTCTAATCCTCACTTCCTGTGGGCTACAGCAACACTAAACCCCTGAGCTTGCCTGAGAAGGACTAAATGCACAAAGCTGCTATTTTTAAATATCCCATGGAGAGAGACTCTCACTGCAGCCTGTTCTATTTTGTTCTGAAAATGTTGGACAATAAACGAAGTGCAGATTTCCACCTGTGTCACTGGTGATGAGGAAATACAGCGAGTGCTGGACTGTTTGCAGTGGAAATGCTTGGGTCTAGGTACCAGGTCTGAAGGGTTACCTTTGGTTCCAAAGGAACTGTACCGAAATGTTTGGTCGAAGGGGGCTTTATTTATGACAGGAACGTTGGTTGCACTGACAGTTTTACTCCCGCGATACAAACAGGTACAACATAGAAAAGAGACGCAAATCCCCTTTTGGCTATCGATCCTATTGACGCCAGGAACTATCTCCAAAATAAAAACATAGTTTCTATACTATCGATATTCTGGTTTCGATCAGCCCAGCCGTAGTTGTCTGCTCCTGTGTTCTCGACAGCTGTCTCGCCATCCACTGTGCCCTCCCACTTCCTCATGACAAACTCAGCTCATATATATGTAATCTGAACTTTGTACCACACATAAAAATCTAACATATCTGTGGCTCGCAAAAATGTACAATGCCAACAGGATTTATTTTGTACTTTGATTTATCTTTGACTCATCTTGTGCCTCTGTTTTTTCAGCTGCTCATGGAGAACATAGAGCAAATCTTGACCTTGTCTAAAAGCATCTTCTGGACTGTTACTGAGGTGAAGTCCAATAAAAAGCGTTGTCGTCGTCTCGCCGAAAGAGTCAAAGCCCTGGAGGAGCCCATTGTGTCCATCAGGCAAAGAGGGCCGGGCCAAATCACCCCAGCAGTGAGCAGAGCTCTGTGGAAACTCTGCATGACTCTCACCACAGCCCAGGAGCTGATCAGGAAATGCACCAAGAACAATTTCCTGATTGCATTGAAGTGCAAAGGCAAGTTCAACAGTGTGAACGAAAGTCTCATCGATACCTTCCAGGTCCTGTCCAGAGCTGTGCATGTTGACCAGGGCAACGTGATGCGCAGGGTGTTTCAGGAGGTGGCTGACGATGACTCGGACGATGGATTGATGCTCTTTAGTTCCGTGGCCCCAATGCCCTACTCTAGACCCACGGCCCCTGCCCGATATCCTGCTGCAGCAGCCCCTTCACCTTTTTTTGCTGCCCAAAGGCCTCAACCCGTCACCGTCGTTCATGCAGCAGTGATGGGGGTTGAAGATGATACTGTGTTTTATGCAGAGGGTGTTTTTCTTGCACAGTGATTTGGGAAGGTACTGTTGGAGTTTCATTGTCTCTTATTGTCTTATTTACTCAGTAACCAATTAAAGCAACTACAAGGAGTATTTTTTAACTAAATTGAACTCTATATGACGGCATAAGCAAACTAGACCATCAGCAAGAAAATTGGCTATTTCTACACAGTTACTCTTAGTCTGTCCCCGTCAGATTCCCGCCAAATCAGACCAAACGATTTACAGCACGCAGACCTGAAGAGCCTGGTTACATTTCCCCAGGCAGTGAGTCGTACATTAGCCAGTTTAAAGAAAGCAGAACATTTTTCTGTAGAGAATTCTGACGTTATATTTTGTGGTTCTGGCCGATGCTGGGACAGGATCTGCAAAGAGAAACAGGAAAGAAATGTAAAGCATGGGCGAAAACACGAGACAACCTTGGTGATGCTAAATAAAGACTTAAAAAAAGAGAGGCTCAGACATGGAGTTGCATATTTGAAGGTTTACGCATTAAAAGGCGTCTCCTGTTACTTAAACTACTGTTTTCCTGTTTTTCAGACAACCAGCTCCAAGAGTAATTGCTTCTCCTCACATAACCAAATTTGGTCACGTCAGGGCTTATGAGTTTATGTCAGGTCACATATGCTATAAATTCTAAACTGATCCTGAATTGATCCTCTTCCTCCTAAACACGTATGCACAAGAATCCTCCGACCCGTTCAGCCACATGCAGTTGTTTGTTCCAACCCCTTAAACGATTCACAGATGCATTTTTAAACATGTTAACATGTGAAAGGTCGCAGCTGCACCACAACCGCATTGTTAGGTTTAGAAAAAAGATTTGCTGAAATTTAGTTAGTGTTTGTTACTAATGTAGCTTAACATGACATATGTCACATACCAGGTTAGGACATGAGCAGCAGTGAAGTCTGTTGTAATGATTACAGCCACTAGAGGTCACTGCCCAACAATAATAGTTGCTGCTTGTAAAAACAACCTATGTGGTCATAATTTCAAGGGAGACAGTCTGAATTTGTCATGTGTCTGTTTAATTCATGATATACTTTGAGATGGGGTTTGACCAAACCGCAGCCTCTGGGTTTGGAAAAAGAAGCCAGCGCTGAAGTGACAAAAACTGTAGTTCCTCTAACGGCCACTTGAGGCTCAGGAGTGATTCAGTCCCCACAGACCTCCGTGTTAAAATGCCCAACTTCACAGCAGAAATAAACATGTTTACAGCCTGGTACAAAGAACAGTTTTGGTCTCTGTAGCTAATTTCAACATGCGTGACAACTGTCATTTTTATATGACTTACCTGTTCACATTTTATTAAGGCTCAAGTTACACATAATTGAGTGACAGGCTGTGTGTGAGGCGTCACTACATTCACCCCTTGCTCCTCCACAGCGCCCAAATATGTCACTTCTGGCTCCAGAGTGCACAAACCAGTTGGTGACATCAAGGTAGCGAGATGCATTATTCTTACAGTCTATGGGTTTAACATCAATATGAGTTTATGTTACATGTAGCAAATGCTGTAACACAGATGACTCTGTTTCACCGCCGTCTTGTCACAGTTATTAACCTTACATCAGCACAAATAGATGCATGACTTCATCACTGTGCATCCTGCAAACAGCTGTGTTTATAAAACAAAAGACAAACGCAGCCAGATCGAGATCTGTACGACACAGGCGGTGGTTGCCGTGGAAACATTACTGCTGTTGTCCACAGGCGGCGACACAAAATGGAAGTTCCTCGTAGTTGCTTTAAGAGACTTCAGAGTAACACTGACCTTTATCAGTGTATAAGGAACAATAAAAGATAAACTTACTCCTTAAAAGGATTTTAAATCTCCCGTCATTCACAAAACCATTATTTAATTACTCTCCTCTCTCTATCGTCTGTGGTAACACACCTTCATGATTCTGTACATCAGCTGTTCACCTATTAGTTTGAACTGTAAAACAACAGACTGTCTTTGTGTCTACCTAAGGAACAATTTATTATAACTATGTCCTGAGTATGACAGTGTAAACAATGGATAATTCTGGCATTATATATTTCTTATTGTCAATAAATCCCATGAAAAGACCAAAAGCAGCAGTGTGTCAGTCCGTCTCTCAATATGTTCCAACTTCCTGTCTCTGTGTCTCTCAGCTCATTGGTTCCTACTGAAGATGTAAACCTACAGAAACACAAATACACTGATATGTAGTTTCATTAAAAAGCAAGTCACTGTAGTTGTAACAGATGTTCCAAGAGTAGGAGCAGAAAGTACCTTTGATAGGGATTATTTCCAGCTGCGGCTTATTGAATATTAAAACAATACTTGACTCACAACATGACTATTGGTTATCACTTATTCACCATGTCTTTTATTGAACTCATAAAGAAAACCTAATTATTTCTCTCGTGCCTCCACGGTGAACACAGAATCCAAAAACTGAGAAACTTCTTTAATTAAGTAAACAGGGACTGTATTTAACACTATATCAAAACAAACGTTTACAAACTCTCACACAACTAATGCAGAACAGTCCAAGTCTCATTTATCCACATGCTCAGTACTTCCTGAACACGTGCATTTTTACTAAAACATTGTAATATATCGCATAAATATCCTACACTTTTGTTTATTCTTTTTTAAAGGTCCAGAGTGTAGGATTTAGGGATCTATACATATAAATGTGTGTTTTCTTTAGTGTATAATCACCTGAAAACAAGAATTGCCTTGATTTTGTTACCTTAAAATGAGCCGTTTATATCTACTTAGGAAGTGGGTCTCATCCACCAAGATCGGTATGTTGCACCGCCATGTTTCTACAGTAGCCCAGAACAGACAAATCAAACACTGGCTCTAGATAGAGCTAGTCTCTAGTGTCATAAAAAAAACGATTTTTAAATGTTTAAATCTTAAACACTGAACCTTTAAAGAGGCACATTAATTTAATGTAAATGTGAGTTTTCCACAGGTGTCTCTTTCTCAGTCACCAGGTATGTGCATAAACTTTAAAGGAACAGTTCACCTTTTTGGGAACCTCACTGTTTTGATGTATAACCACTCTCTCGTAAAACTGCAAATTATGTTTTTTACACTTTGGGTTTTTGTGCACCTGGAACAAACAAGATATAAAGTGTTAATCAGTGAGCGGCTGCGGCACTAGTAAGTGATTGTGTTACCTTTTGGATGCTAAACTATCTATTTCCCCGTTTCCGGTCTACGCTAAGCTAACTGGCTTCATATTTCCCACACAAATATAAGGGCAGAATCAGTCTCCTGAGCTAATTCTCTGCCAGGAAGTCTGTCTCCCAAAATGTTGAGACTATTCCTTTAACATGAAGGCAGGTAAGGTAAAACAGGTTGGATGCAGCTCCTCTGACCTTTATGGTAAAGTTTCATGAAACCTGAAACACAAACAGCGCATGATAGTGATTTCATTGTTATCACGACGTTGTAACTGAGACTTTGTAGTTGTGGTTAATGATTCTTTTCCAGCTGATATCAAAGAATCAACAGAAGGACGCAGCGAGTTCCTTCATGTCCTCGTCCACAGTGAGCTGCAGTCATGCTGCTGACCACTCTGCTCGTCCTGCTGAGCTCTCAGTGCGTCTGGACCAGAAAGTCTGAACCTGTCCTGGATGGCGGACGCAGGTTTGTTCAGGGGTCGGACAGGTACGACTTCGCTGTGGAGGTGCCTGCTGCAGGGATGGAGTGTTTCTGGCACTTCGCCCATCAGAGTGGAAGCTTCTACCTGATGTACATGGTGAGAGTTTAGCACTGAAAACTTGGACTGTGTTTCATCATGTCTGCAGAGATACATGTGTTTGTAAGCTGATGTGTGTTCTGAGCTGAATGCAGTAAGGTCTGTGTCTGTGTCTGTGCCTCTTGTTCTCAGGCTTATCACACTGACTTTCAAGGTGATCCAGTTTGACTTCTGAACATGTGATCATTGTTGGTGTTAGCACAGCATTAGTGTGTGTAAAAGCCTTTTTCTTCTTCCTCTTCTTTGAATTATTCTCCTCTTCAAAGCTTTAAGTCTGTCAGCATCTCTTTTCAGTCCTCAAACACAAACGTGCAAAAATGCAGCTTCATGACTGAAAGATTTCAAGTTGAGGGTCAGAAACCTTGCAGATCATTTGGCTGAAGTGACCCTGAAGTGTCCCGCCTACGGACACAGACTGGCCAATCAAAATGTAGCATCGGCCGGCTCAGACCAGGGTCTGACAGCAACACGGCTCTGCTCCATTGACTCTAATGCAGTCGCCTCAGATTTCGTGGATGTGGAGCTAAATGTTGTGTCTGGGGCACGTTGTGTGTTAATGACACTCGTTACCTGGAGAGGTTGGAAAAAGATTTACGTTTCTTCCCTGTTCCAAAACCAAAATCAGACCCTGAAAAGTGTCGGGTTAGCTAATGTTAGCTAGCTACTGAGGATACAGCCTACTGAATGTACACATGCTGTTTTTGCTTGTTAACAGTGAAACAAAGAGCGACCCTGCTGTACAGGAACCAGTGAAGGGAAGCAGGGACACTTTGCTCACATTCAACCAGCTGTGTGTCATCACAGTGTGTGTAGATGCAGAGGTCAAACACTGTTCATCTGCACACACTGTGATGACACACAGCTGGTTCAATATCAGCACAGTTTCCCTTTATATTCATTGTCTCGTGTGTTGATCAGCAGTGATGTGGTGGTTCACTTTTACACTGTGATCTGTAGCCTATAGTTCGGCTTTAGCTTCTGACTGTCTTTGTCTTTTTAACCTGTTGTTGCTGCTGAGTCAGTTTGACATCCTGCATATATCCTTCAAACACACACTGCAGACGCCTCTGTCTGCTGCTCTCTGACATCACTGCTTCATTTCTCCAAAACTATGATTCTTCAGGGACTGCGGTGACAGTGTGGGCTCCATGTTTACTCTGACAGCCTGTCGGACCCTCACAAAGCGGCGGGGCTTAGAGAAAGGTCAATTGGCACACAGTAGCTTAAGTAATGCCACACTAGCAATAAATATGCAAGAGTTTTTTGGAAATGCTGAAATGCCATCTCATCTCATGCCAAATGACCTCCTTTGCAGCCATTCTCATCGCAGCCACACGCAAGGTCTTCTTTTATTTTGACACCTCTTTTCCTCACGTACCTCACTTCATTTACCTCTAACTGAGAGCATTATTTGCCCTCATTAAGATGAACATTTGTTTATTTTTACTCAAGTTATAATTGTGTTTAAGTGTTTTCTCCCCCACTTTATGTTTAACTGCAGTTTCTTGAGGTTTGGAAAGTAAACCTTTGTGTGCAAAAGGAGAGTTTCATGGCTGATGCATTTTGTCTGTTGCCCATGAAAACAGACTTCTCTTTCTCAACCTCCGCCTTAATACAAAGACCTGCCCTACTCTGCCTCTGATTGCTACTAATTGCTGAACGTTGCTGAAGTGGGCTCATTAGCCAATAGCAGGCTCACTAGCTGAGAACGCTGAAGTAAATCTTTGGGGATCCAGCTCTCGTGGACAAAGCAGTGGCGTTTTATGTGTCAGACGGACCGTTCTTTGTGTACTTAGTAGTTTCTGGGCAACAGTGGAGCTTTATGGCTGAGACAGAAACTGCATCAGGCTGTAGATACACACAGTAGCTGATGTGGTTTGTTGACTTGTTTAATTGGTGAACACAGGTTCAGTGGGTAACGGGGATGGCGAACAATCATCGGCTGTTTGTGACAGTCCACTCACCGCAGGGCGCTCTCATGGCTTCAAAGAACGAAGCTGTCGGTCAGATGAACTTCCGAACTGAGGTGACAGGTGAGGTCATCACAAACACACATTATATGTCTAAGAGTTATATATATCTATATTGTCTCTGAGGTAACTGCAGAGTCCTCCCTACAGGTTTTTACCGGATGTGTCTTGGGAACCGTAACAACCAGTTCGGAGGCATCAGGGTCTTTGTGAACTTTGGTGTCATCTACGAAGGTTTCGAGGAGTCAAAGATCGAGATGGAGGAGGAGGTGAAAGTCCTCAACAACACGTTGGCTGGTATCGAGGTATTTACATCAATTCAAGTCTTCAGTTTGTAATTTTCCACTTTATTATGTTTAGTAGAGTCTGAACTTGTTTCTCTGGAGCTGACTCTACAACAGGGAGATAAAAGCGACCGTATGTATATTCCCTAACAGAACAACACTGACTTTGGGTTTTGCACTAGACACAAACTATGATCTTGTTTTGTTTGACCCATCCATCCACTGCAGTGGGTGGATCTAACAAACACCGACTTCACCTGAGAGAGCAGTGTCTGCGTCCTTTAAGACTCTAAAGCCAAACTCTGTTCTTTTTTTCTAGGTGCGTTTGTTGTTGAAGGAAAAAAACAACATCAATTCGTGCTTTTATTTTGAAAGAGACTGTATGTAAATGTCTAATTTTCTGTGAAAACAAAAGTGTATTTTGAAATAAGACAATGCACGTAACAGGCAGAACTTAGCACCCAGGGTACCATTCATGTCGTATCTGGACGTGGAAAGTCCACGACTAAACGTTGATATGTGACGAGGCCGGAGTGAGAATGTGTTGCCCTGCCACCCATCCATGTGGACTCTTCATAATACCTTACGCGCTCTCAGTGTCAATATTGCTGTTATATAGCTGGAAGCCTGATGCATCTTATAAAGACAACGCGTCAGCACTTGACAACCTGGGGATGAGAACAGACTGATAGTACTGGAGAAAAATCTGAATAAACACTAATTCAATAATTTATCTTGCCCACTTCTCCAGGTTTTAAGACAAAGTTAGCAAACTTAAAATGAAACAGTCAATCCAATGTTTTGCTAATCTGAACACAAGAATATTTCAGGGCTTAGTCGAGCCATTTAATAGAACATTAACTCACTGACTCATTTCACCCGAATCACACAGCTCACACACTTCCTGTGAATCAACAGACCTCAGTGACCAGACAAAGAATGGTGACTCTGAAGTTCTTTGACTTTTAGATAAACCAGAGGTAACATCTGATTCAGGGCCAAACTTCTGTGTGATATGCACATATGGCCTTAATTTAGGCTTTGAGTGAATATGTTCAACACATTTCTTTTTTTAAGGTTTCAATAATGAGTTACCATTAGAGTACAAACTGTCCCTGTGGATGTACGACATACTTACTTAAAGCATTTTGCTCATGAAGAACTGTGTTTATATTCATTATAATGTTTTGGAGTTTGACCAACTACAGGTACTTCCACGTGTGACTGTGTTCAGCCTGTAGTTTACTGTGATGTGAAACTATAAACTGTACCATGTCTGGTTTAGGGCAGCGTGCAGAAGCTCCAGAATCAGATCTTCCACATGTGGCGTCATTACAACTTTGCCCGCATGAGGAAAGGGAAGGATCACTACCTCCTCCAGTCCAACTTCAACCATGTCACCTGGTGGTCAGCCACCCAGAGCCTCGTCATCATCCTGGCGGGATACCTGCAGCTCCACGTCCTCAAAAGACTCTTCCGCACGGACTCCAGCAGGCCGCGATGCTGAGAGAAGAGCTTCCACACACCACTTCCAGAGGCTGCTTTCACCAGCTGCCGTGACCTCTACTGTCTCACATCAGAGTTTCAAGTTGGAAAAGATAAAAGATTGTGCGCATTTTTCTGAAGCTGGAGAATACAAACAATTTTCCGAAAGACATTGTTTCCTTAATGTTCTTTTGTGGCCTTAAATTTGTTCATGTAGCCACCAAGACCAGTTCTGGGTCATATCTCTGACAGCTCTTTTACAAAATGTCTTATGATGCCACTCATGAAATAAAATGCTCTACATTTATCTGTTGATATCCAAATTTGACTGTCAAAAACAGCTGCAGAGCAACGACTGATCTCAGAAATACATGGTATGACTTCTTAACATTAGGGCTCATTTATACTTCCTTCACATACAAAAAGAGATGTGTCCATTTCAAACCTTGTGACCATCACTGCCCTCATACTTCATGCGTCCTTTAAGGTGGCATCGATACAGCCAATAGATGGCACTACAGGACAGAGTCAGAAGCATCACACAAACAACAAACAAGGCGATGGTGGAGGAGGTCGTAATAACAAATCTATTGATGGAGGCAGCGTTGTAGACGGCAGTGGTTTGGCCATTAAACACATTGTGCCATGTAAACAGAGAATTACTTTCCTTTTGTTACCGATTCGTTCAGTTGTGCCATTTTTTAAAACATCTTTGTCGTCTCCTCCTCCTGCGCCACACTGCATCCACGATCTCCTGCTGCATCTCCTCCGTGTCTGTAAGCTTTCAGAAAATGTTCCCATATGAACAAAATGGACGAGGAGTACGTAAAGTAGGCTTCATCCATGTTTGTGTACTTTTTTAATGCTGAGCAAAAATGAGCTGTTAGGCTACACTCTACAAAATAACCCCCTGGTTTAATTTTAAACAATTGTGGTGACAAACTACATGCATCTTTTTAGTCAGTCCTGTGAGTCTTTTATAATCCAACAAACTCAATTATATTAGTACAAACAACAGGATTTGCTTTGACCTCAAAAAATTTAATGAAGTTATTTTATTTAAGATATTGTAAATTATTTATTTTAATTTCTCCTAAATAGAAAATGTTAAATATGTACGTAGCGCTCTGAACTCCTCGAGTTGAAAAACTTCAACTCAGAGCAGAAAAGTGCTCCACGTCATCGCCACCTTTTCCCCATTTTCCAATCGGATGATGTGAGAGGCGGGGCTTCTGTGGTGGTCACGACTACAAGTTTACAGCTGGTAAACAATGGGAGAAACTGGTGGTGGTGTGGTTGCTGGATACCCAGAGCTATACGGCCTGATGACAGACAGCAGGTTGTCAAACTGCCCCTGAGTCGTCCTAAAATCTGCCTGTAAACGTCCATGATGGAGGAGAAGCTCCTGGACCAACTGGTGGTTCTCCCCATGATCCAGCCTCTTTTTTAGGGTCTCATGTACCCACACAGATCTCTGTTTATCTGCTGACAGCCTCTCACCCTCAACCACAGCTACACACAGACCCTCTGCCTCAACAGTTAAGTAAGTAATTACTGAGGGGAAAGCAGTAGACTGATGACACAGGAAGGTTAGGGTCAGGAGGCGATGGCTGCCTCACAGTGTGTTTTTACTAGTGGCATCCAATTTCAAGGGAAAAAAGGGGCCTGCAGAACACCTGTGTGATCGCAGCCTTACACTGTATTAACAACAGAGCAGGACTGTATAGTTCTCGAGCCTGTGCTGTACTTGGTTCCCTGTTTGCACCACTGGAGACCTGACTCTTACCATGGCACAGCCGGCTAGCTGTGGTCTACTCTAGACTAGACCTGACAAGCTGAGCTCAGTCACTCGCTAAGTATTGTTCTGTAGTTGTAAGACAACCAGTGTTGTCTTTTCCAGAGTGCACCTGAATGTAGTGACTCAGTGACTCGTTTGATGTCAGATCACTTTTTTAGCTTTGAAAGACACTATCGCCAATTTTGGTCTTGAATAGGACTCGATTTGCTCTGGACTCGGTCTTGACTTGGTCTCGACTGGACCTGGTCTTGGACTTCACTTGGTCTCGGTTAAGGTGGTCTTGACTACAGCCCTGCAGCCTACAGCTACTAAGAACCTTGAATATATAATGGACGCAGGTTTAGCTCCCTGTTAAAAAGCTTTGATGTGAATGTCTCAGTAAGTTTGTTTGAATGACGTTGTTGTTTTTCTGATAAATGAAAGAAATGTCACAGTCTAGTTTTCCTGCACTGGATGCCAGAGCTTTTGATCACCAGCATGTTAATGTCAGCAGGCTCCTGCTGTTCCATCCTCAAACTGGACAGACAGGTTTAACTAACAAATGTTTGTGTTCATTTCCTGACAGACAAGACTTGTGGTTTTTTCCTGTAAGTGCTCACGTTACTGACGGATGCCAGAGCTCTTGATGACTGATGTGTTTGGTGCCAGGCGGCTCTTTCTGTTGCAGCCTTGAAGTGGACGAACAGGTTTGTTGTGGCGCGTTGTGGGCACAGTGTCAATGAGGTCATAAATGTTTCAGGGAAAAACCAGAGAGGAAAAAGAAAGTTAAAGTGATTCCTCGATACAAATGTATATTCAGTTTCTTTGATTTACAAACCTTAACTGAGCTCCTTTTAAAACTTTGCACCTTTATGAGATCTGACATAATCACTGCTGTCATATGAAAAACTTTTTAATTTTCATGGGCTTAAAAATCTGCTCAGTTTTTAGCTTTGTGCCAAATAATACATTTATCAGATAATCCAGTTGTTTAATCACTGTGACGTCACGCTAACAGCAACCATCACTTCTATTTAAACTGAGGACAAATGTAAAATTGGCAAACATTTTTTTATTTATTTTTTGTTGTTGTCATTTTTAGCTATAACATTTAAACTAAAGATATACAGATTAAGAAATGGTAAAAACTAGGCAGCACTGATTCAATATATAAATCAAGATTACGTTGCTGCATTGCCTATTTCTCGCCCACAATGTTTTCATAAACATATTTTAGAGCCCTGTTTAGCTGTAGTAGCTGTATTTGTAAGCAGGAAGTGGGTACCATACTGTTTCCTGCACAGTGAAAATGGAGACTGAGGCTCCAAATATGTACAGTACTGTAGCTGCCCTTAAAAACTATGTGTTGTTGCGCGCAGTGTGCACACAACTGGGACACGCTACTTCCACATAACATTACGCCCTGAACTTTGACCCTCCGACTCATATATCTGTTACCGTGGACCATATATTTATGATTATTTTATTCAGTTAAACAATGAATATTCCTATTATTACCAGTCAGCTGGTCATCAGTCAACTGAATGTGCTGTCATCCATCATTGCGGCTTCTGACAGTCGCTGTGAGGTATCGTCCGCTGAGCAGAGGATTGTGGGTCAGAATAGACAGAAAAACGTGCCGGCTTGCAAACAGAAACATTGGACGGGATGTAGTATATTTATCACATACTGCATTGTATTGGGAAATACTAAATCTTTTCCCGACATCGTATATATATAGTATGGTCGGATGTGTTTTGGACCAAAAAACTGAGATTAAATGGTAAAACTCAGATTGTTGAATATTTCCCAGCTCAGTGTTTCCAGAAACATGTTTTAGCTTCCTGTTTAACTGTGAGAGATCATTTGTTGCCAGCACGCCACCATTGGCTCAAATGGACATGTTTGCATGACCTCACCCCAGCAGAAGCATCCATTGGTCCGCTGTGGTGCCGTTCATTCTGGTAGTTGTTGAAGTAGTTGAAACACTCCGTTAAGAGGGGATCTTTAATGGCCAGTATGAAGAGGAAGAATGAATTTCTCTTTAGATGTCCACCTGACTCTTGTTTAAACAGGATAAAGAATTTATCCTTTAATCCCTCAGTTCATCTGAAAATGCTCGTATGCTGCAGATACATAACACACATAATGGATTGTTTTACAGACACCTATAATGCACACACTGCATTCAGGCAGACTGAAACTACATCTTCAGAAAATGTGTAAAAAATAATCAGGCACGTATCAGAGGTTTTTGTGCCGACCACGGGCAGATTCTAAGCAATAGGCCCCTGGCACAGACATGATGGAGGCCGCACCACCTCTCAGACACACAGACTTTATAGCTGTTTAACATCTTTTGTAGTTGTTACACTCTCTGTGGTTTTGTGTGTGTGTGTGTGTGTGTGTGTGTGTGTGTGTGTCTGGGGTTGTTTTGCCCTTTTTTAAATCATCGTAGTTGCTTTCCATCTCTTCATGGTCAATTTCAAACTGTTGTCATTTGAGTGTTTGTAGTTGCCTAGCCTTTCCTTTGACATTTTGAGTCACACTGTAGTTGCTGTCCTGTTAGTCCTTCTGAGCCTCTTTGTCATAGCTTTCTGTCTTCGTGGTCAATTTGTGTCTCTTTGTAGTTTTAAATTAATTCTCAAGCAGTTTGGTTGTCTTCATGCAGAAACATTACTGGGCTCTGCTGAGATTTGCTTTCACAGATAAGTTTCTTAACAAATCAAATGTGTCTCTTCAGCTCCAGTTCACCTGACTTACTTTCACTAATTCACTTCAGTTCAGCTCAGTTATATGTGCAGCTTGCAGCTTTGTTTGTTTCAGTTTAATTGTCTGGATGACTTTATTTCACTGTGGCACCGTTCCATTGCAGGCCAAGCTAACCACCTGTCTGCCTCCACAGCTAATCATGGATACCGTGGAACCAATCTTGTCTCTGTGCTCGACCATCTACCAGCTGGCTGAGAATGTGAAGGCCAACAAGGAGCACTGCCAACAAATTGCCTGGAGGGTCAGAGCACTGGACGAACTGGTTCTCACTTAGGTTAAGTCTGAAGGAAACCAGGCAAAGCTCATCGCCTGCCCAATACCATCCCAGCAGTGAAACATGGTGGTGACAGCATCGAGTGGCTTAGGGACAACTCTGTGAATGTGAATGTTCTGGAGTGGCCCGGCCAAAGCCCTGACTTGAACCCTATCGAACATCTCTGGAGAGACCTGAACATGGCTGTGCACAGACGGTCCCCATCCAGCCTGACTGGGTTTGAGACAATCTGCAAAGAAGAATGTCAGAAAACCCCCCAATCCAGGTGTGTGGAGCTTGTTGCACCAACCCAAAAAGACTCGAGGCTGCAGCTGCCACCAAAGGTGCTTCAACTAAGTGGTGAGTAAAAGGTCTGAATACTTCCAATCCAATACTGCCAATCTGACATTTAAGTTTTTCCCTTTTAATACATTTGCAAAACATTTCTGAAATTCTATTTTCACTTTGTCTCTGTGACTGGTGCCAGCAGGTGTCAGCTCTAACAGCTTTGAACAGGAAGGGCAGGTTTGTTTTTATCGTTTCTGGGTTGGCACATCATCACAGATGCCACAAATGTTTAAGTTAAAACTCAAATGCACTCTAATATTCTGTAACTTGCACACTTGGAGTCAGACGCACCACTTGTCAAGATGCCTCTGGTAAATAATCTTTAAAGAGTTTTGATCATTTCTAACTGAACTTCTTTGAAAATTTGCTCCTTCATTACCATCTGTCCTGCACCTCTCTCCCCTTTCTCTGTCTCTCTGTCTGTCTCTCTTTCTGTCTCATTGTGTCATACAGATTACTGTTAATTTATCATGCTGATCTGTTCTGTACGACATCTATTGTACGTCTGTCCGCCTGGAAGAGGGATCCCTCCTCAGTTGCTCTTCCTGAGCTTTCTACCGTTTTTTCCCGTTAAAGGGTTTTTGGGGAGTTTTTCCTGATCAGCTGTGAGGGTCTAAAGGACAGAGGGATGTCGTATGCTGTAAAGCCCTGTGAGGCAAATTGTGATTTGTGATATTGGGCTTTATAAATAAAATTAAATTGAACTGAATTGAATTCATGAGATCTCATATTTCACTGCTGTCAACTGAGAAGCTTGTGACAATTCATACGTTTGTTAGATAATTAAGTTGTTTTTAAGTGGTTTGTTTTGCTAAAGAATCTGTCTTAAATCATAAAGGAACATTTAAAAGATATGACTTTGAATAGGAAGCTGGTTTTGCTTGCTGTAATCATCCTCCTCTCATTAAAAGATTGACTTCTAATGCCATATCAATGTAATCTAAAGGCAACACAAAATCCAGCGTGGTAATTCTATGCACAAATATGTTATAAAGCTTATCTTCAGCTAATATTTAGCTTTCCCTCAAAGTTACAGCCTTTCTATAACCAGATTCACACATTGTTTCCTGTCTGAACTGCACACAAAGACAGAATTTGGTACTAAAAAGACGTAACTTTGAACGATATCCTCATGACTTGTCAAATTAAGACTGCTGGAGCCTCACATTAACTTCTTATAACAGCCTGTGTGACCAGGAGGAATAATTACAGCAGGCAAAACCTGTTTAGATGTTTATATAGACGACTGACTGGATAAAATTTGCTCCTTCATTACCGTCTGTCCTGCATCTCTCTCTCTGTCTCTGTCTCTCTGTCTGTCTCTCTTTCTGTCTCATTGTGTCATACAGATTACTGTTAATTTATCATGCTGATCTGTTCTGTACGACATCTATTGCACATCTGTCCGTCCTGGAAGAGGGATCCCTCCTCAGTGCTCTTCCTGAGCTTTCTACCGTTTTTTTCCCGTTAAAGGGTTTTTTGGGGAGTTTTTATTGTTTATATAGACGACTTACTGGATAAAATGTGAACCCCCTTGATTCCTAGTTCATCTAAAACATGCAAAGTGCTCACTTTTGGAGATGTGTGGTTTTAAGTAGAGACAGCTGTGATGCATGCTGTGGGCCCTTCTCTCTTACAGAAGCCTGCACATATTATATACAGGTAGAACGATTTTTGCACCTACAAGAAATGTGTGTGTCTTTGTGTGTCTTTGGTCATTAATATCAGAATAAGGTTTATTTCCAAATAGGTTTTTATTCACAATGAATTTGCTTTGACTCTAAATTGTCCGTAGGTGTGAATGTGAGTGTGAATGGTTGTCTGTCTCTATGTGTCAGTATGTGATAGTCTGGTGACCTGTCCAGGGTGAACCCTGCCTCTCACCCAGTGTCAGCTGGGATAGACTCCAGCCTCCACACCCACTTTAAAGACTGGACTAAAAGACTGGACTTTCAACAGGTGGACCAAAACTCAAAGAGTCCTCATGAATCATCGTGTTGTTCTGTAACTGCTGGAGAACGAAATAAGCTGGTGTTTGTTGCACAACAGTTCAGCATATCAAGCAGCCAAAAAAATCTGGTATTGCAAGTTAATCGCAACTTCCAAGTTACCTAATAATGAAGCGCTGTATAAGTCTGTTTGAGAGGAATTAAAAACAGAGACTGCAAAAATACTCTGTGGTTAAATTTGCAAAAATAAAATAACACCTTTGTGGCACTGTGAAGGCAAAATAAAAAAAGTCAAACCAAAAAGGTAGATTATGGAAAGAAAGAGGATGAATCCGCCTGAATAACCCAGCCTGCGAGGGTGCAAGACGTCAGGTTAGATGGCTCCACCCACCTCTACTTGCAACAGTCAGAGGCTGTCACTCACTTCAGCTCCTGTTCTCCAGACTTGTTTCATTTTCAGCTCACTTCAGTTCACTGTGCAGTTCACAAGTTTGTTTTAGTTCAGTGGCACTTTTCCATTTCAGTCTAAACTAACTGCCTCTCTGTCTCTACAGAATGGCCCAGATCCGATGGGCAATGTCACAAACGTCTTGTCCCTTCTCTGTCTCCACAGGTGTTGGATCCATTCGGTAACATTGTGTCGCTTGTGGATTTTGCCTTGTCGTTGTGTTTTAAAATCTACAACATGGCTCAGAACGTGAAGACCAATAAGAAGCACTGCCAGCGAATCGCCCAGAGAGTCAGAGCACTGGAGGAACTGGTTGTCAACATCAAACAAAGAGGGCCGGGACGAATCTCTGGTGTTGTGGAGAACCCTCTGAGGGAACTCTGCACCACTCTGGCCTCTGCCAAGGGGCTGATGATGAAATACTCAAAAAGAAATTCTTTAAAGAAATTCCTGAAGTCCAGCAGCCATGAAGACGAGTTCCACATGCTGAATGAAAGACTCACTAATGACCACCTGGTCCTGTCAAGTGCTCTGCAGATCGAGCACGGGAACATGCTGCACCAAGCGATGCAAACCTTTTCAGGAAGGAGACAGGATGAGGAGTATTACAGTGATCAGCCTCGTGGTGTCCCTGTTGGCACCCCGCACCAAGGACTACCGTATGGCTTCACAGTCCCTGTGTCTCACCCCAGCAATATCCACCCGCTGCCAATGTCTGATCCCACAGCCCCTGTGCTGCCCCCCAGCATCCACCCTCCCACACTTGGCCCCTACACCCTTCCACCCAGTCCTCTATCTGGAACCTTTGCCCCCAGGCCTCTTTCCACTACCATTGTCTCCAGGCCTGCCCACATCTACTGCACCACAGCCCCCAAGACTGTCCTCGGCCTCCTGGTCCCGATGAATGGCCCCATGCTCCTCACCAGGCCTACAGCCTCTTAACGACTTCTTCATCACAAAATACCCATCTGTTGTGAGAAGTCAAGTGGTCAGCAACTCTTTTGTCCCATAAAATGAGGCGGAAACTGCCGTTAACAGTGATGGACAGTATTTCTCTGATGTGTGAGGACAGCAAGGTTTGGTGAGAGTAAGTGTTTCTGTGATGATCTGGAGAATGCAAGGATGAGGCCGATCACAGAGTTCTTTCTTCATGCACCTTTATTACGAGCTCGGATCAACAATGGCTACATGCAGAAGCTATGTGTGATGGTGTGAACAGAGTATTTATAGGCTGGTGGTGGCATGTACACTGTTACCTAAATGGTGCTTTTGGCCCTAAGCCAACAAAAATTAGTCTAACTTGTCTATCTAGCACTTCTGACGCCATGACAGCTGTCCTGGTGGAACATGATCCTCAGGGTTTCTTTGACCGAGTATCCACTGGTCAGTGAAGATGTAAAATACATACTGACAGTTGGGGAGGAGAAAGATTTCTGGGAGGACCAAAATATATGCATAAGAATTTAACTGCACTATGTAATTTATAGCCATGAATAAATCCTGATTAAATCAATCAAATCAATGTCTCACAATATTTTGTCTGGTAGGGGCCCTTGTCATGTTTCAGATGTTTATAAGTTGTTCCCAAGAGACATTTCCCGTCTAAACTGCTCACATGGGTTCAAAATAAATCTTTAAGGCAACAGATAAAATAATCAACTATTTCAGACAACAGTAAATATCAGAGAAAAAGCCCAGACATTACAAAGTTTTGAATCAGAACTTCATTAACTCTTTTTCTCTCCCATTAACCATCTCATAACCCCTCAGATTTATCCGGTGACTCTTACTAACTGTACAATGCTTGATGCATCAGTATTAAAGATGTGATGTGATATATAATAAAAAATATGCCAATCAGGGCACTTTTTTATACTTAAGAACTCCCACTGTGTTAGCCAGCACCTGGACGTCAGCCACAGCAGTGACGTGTAATACACAAAAGTCTGAAAGTCTCAGTGTTTAGGTTACATTGCAACGTGTTCACCCATGGCCAGTGAAAACACCTGAAATAAAACAAACATGTAAAAAACAACAGTACTTAAATAGGATTTTAAATTCAAGACTCTTACTCATATTAATATATTTTTACACTGTTGAATAAGTAGTGATACTTAAAGGCGCTGTATGTAAGAATGTGGCCAAAACGGTTACTGCACTCAAAATCAAAATACTGCAAAACACAAATTCAAAACATAAACATGATTTGCAGACTGTAAAAATGTTTTTTAAATGCGAATATTCTGGCTGTACTATTGTTGTCGGTGAGATCAGTATGTTATATGAACATTATTCATTTGACTCTGTGACGTATTAGGATGATTTTACAACTATTTGCTTTAGATTTCTTACATATAGCTCCTTTAACTAAGGGGTCTGACTTACTTATGGCCGAAATACATGGAGACGCACGACACAGTGTGTCACAGCACGCCAGCAGCAGAGCGCGTCTGTTGTAATCAGCTGAAACTACTCAAACCACACCTGTGCAGGTGCTGGCTGCTCCATGCTGTTTTTACACGGCACGCCATTTTTTCTTTCTCCACGCGGCTCTGCAGCCCTCCAACAGGAAAAACTACACAGAACTGTGTAACTGAATCAAATCTGTTTTAATGATTCAAATAAAAACCTTATTGTACCAGAGGCAGCAGAGCAAGCTTGTGTTTCCTCATTTCACATTAAAATGATAAATTAAATCAGTGCATCTTGTTGTTAAAATGATCCAGTTAATTAATTTAGTACCAGTTAATACCAGCCACCCTTTCAAGCGCTGCATAACCTCTCAGTCTCTGCGACTGGTGCCAGCAGTGTCAGCTCTGACAGCTTTAAACAGAAGGGGCAGGTTTGTTGTTATGGTTTCTGGGAGTGGGTTGGCACATCATCACAGATGACATGAAGGTTTCACTTAAAACTCAAATGCACTCTAATATTCTGTAACTTGCACACTTGGAGTCAGACGCACCACTTGCCAAGATGTCTCAGGTAAATAATCTTTAAAGAGTTTTGATCATTTCTAACTGAACTTCTTTTGAAACTTTGCTCCTTCATGAGATCTCATATTATCACTGCTGTCAACTGAGAAGCTTTGTGACAATTCATACGTTTGTTAGATAATTAAGTTGTTTTTAAATGGTTTGTTTTGCTAAAGAATCTGTCTCAAATCATAAAGGAACTCAAGATGTATGGAAGCTTGAAGAAAATTTTCCTAATAGGACAAATAGACTAATCTAATGTGATCTAATGTAACATTTAACTTTGGACAGGAAACTGGTTTTGCTTGCTGTAATCATCCTCCTCTCGTTAAAAGATTGACTTCTAATGCCATATCAGTGTAATCTAAGGGCAACACAAAATCCAGGGTTCTGCACAAATATGTTATAAAGCTTATCTTCAGCTAATATTTAGCTTTTCCTTCAAAGTTACAGCCTTTTCTATAACCAGATTCACACAGGTTTTACAGGCAGATGCTGGTGGTTGTTGTGCCAACACACACATGATGGACACACAAGTTGTACAACAGTATGTAGGACAGGACGCGCTGGTGAGAAGGGGACTAACTGATGAAATGCCCTTCATGGCCAGTTTGTAAAGTCAGTGAACAAAACACCAGTTGAGGTCATTAATATCAGAATAAGGTTTATTTCCAAACAGGTTTTTATTCACAGTGAACTTGCTTGGTGTTGGTGCACAGATTTAACAGACAATAAACATATTTAAAGGAACTAAGTGTAAGGCAAAGTACTTCAGCACTCAAGAACCTCAGTGTAGATAGAACAGTTACAATGAAAATACAGTGATACTAAGCCTGAAGAGCGGCATGGTGCTGCAGTGGTTAGCAGTGTCGCATCACATCAGGAGGGTTCCTGGTTCGAACCCTGGGGCGGGGGAGCCTTTCTGTGTGGAGCCTGCATGTTCTCCCTGTGTCAGCGTGGGTTTCCTCCAGGTGCTCTGACATGTTCTCCCTGTGTCAGCGTGGGTTTCCTCCAGGTGCTCTGACATGTTCTCCCTGTGTCAGCGTGGGTTTCCTCCAGGTGCTCTGACATGTTCTCCCTGTGTCAGCGTGGGTTTCCTCCAGGTGCTCCAGCTTCCTCCCACAGTCCAAAGACATGCAGGTTAACTGGTGACTCTAAATTGTCCGTAGGTGTGAATGTGAGCCTCCACACCCACTTTAAAGACTGGACTAAAAGACAGGACTTTCAACAGGTGGACCAAAACTCAAAGAGTCCTCATGAATCATCGTGTTGTTCTGTAACTGCTGGAGAACGAAATAAGCTGGTGTTTGTTGCACAACAGTTCAGCATATTAACTTAAAAGGCCAGTGTTCAAAACCTGTTTAGGTTGGCCCTAAGCAGCCAAAAGAATCTGGGATGTTAATTACTTTGAGCAACCACAATCGCAGATTCCAAGTTGCCAAATAATGTCAGCCCGAATAATGAACCGCTGTATCTGTTTGTGATGGAAAAACGCAGAATGCGAAAAACTGTGGTTAAATTTGCAAAAATAAAATAACAGACCTGTGGCACTGTGAATACACAATAAAAAAAGTCAAACCAAAGAGGCAGATTTGGTCAAACAGAGGATAAGTCAGCCTAAATAGCTCAGCCTGCACAGGTCCAAGACGTCAGGTTAGCACTGTCCACCCCCTCTAACAGACAGTCAGAGGCTGTCACTCACTTCAGCTCCTGTTTACCAGACTTATTTAATTTTCAGTTCACTTTTTGCAGTTCAGAAGTTTGTTTAACTTCATCTTAAACAATCAATCATCTGTGGCACTTTTCCATTTCAGTCTAAACTAACTGCCTCTCTGTCTCTACAGAATGGCCCAGATCCAATGGGCAATGTCACAAACGTCTTGTCGCTGGTGGATTTTACCTTGTCGTTGTGTTTTAAAATCTACAACATGGCTCAGAACGTGAAGACCAACAAGGAGCACTGCCAGCGAATCGCCCAGAGAGTCAGAGCAGTGGAGGAACTGGTTCTCATCATCAAACAAAGAGGGCCGGGACAAATCTCTGGTGTTGTGGAGAACCCTCTGAGGGAACTCTGCACCACTCTGGCCTCTGCCAAGGGGCTGATGATGAAATACTCAAAAAGAAATTCTTTAAAGAAATCCCTGAAGTCCAGCAGCCATGAAGACGAGTTCCACATGCTGAATGAAAGACTCACTAATGACCACCTGATTCTGTCGGGTGCTCTGCAGATCGAGCACGGGAACATGCTGCACCAAGCGATGCAAACCTTTTCAGGAAGGAGACAGGATGAGGAGTATTACAGTGATCAGCCGCGTGGTGTCCCTGTTGGCACCCCGCACCAAGGACTACCGTATGGCTTCACAGTCCCTGTGTCTCACCCCAGCAATATCCACCCGCTGCCAATGTCTGATCCCACAGCCCCTGTGCTGCCCCCCAGCATCTACCCTCCCTTGCCTGTTCACTACACCGTTCCACCCAGTCCTGTATCCGGATCCATTCCCCCTGGGCCTTTCTCCACCACCACTGTCCCTCGGCCTCCTGGCCCCGATGAAAGCGCTGTGCACCATGGCCCCACGCTCCTCACCACACCTATGGCCCCAGTGACTTTTTCACCACTGTGTTGTAAGACTTTAGGTGGTCAGTGACTCTTTTATCCCACAAAATGAGGGAGAAATGCTATAGAAAGACCTAGAAAGACGTCTGGGAATATATGCATTTTATAATTATTTGCACTTTTTACTGCACTGTGTATTTTATAGTACTTCTCAGACTAAATGTAAGTTTGTTAAAGATTAAATTACAATTAAATTAAATCAACGGCTCCCAACATTGTTGTCTGGGGTCCCTCGTCATGTCTCACATGTTTATAAGCTGTTAGCAGTTGCACTAAAGAGACGTTTCCCCTCTGAACCTGCTCACGTGGTTCCAAAATAAATCTTTAAGACAAGAGTTATCAACAGCGTTTGTCGTGGTGCATAAGCTAGTGTCATGGCTCATATTTGGGAACCACTAGATTAAACTAGCTGTACGATGTTTGATGCAGCAGTATTAACAATATGATTTGATATTTATAAAAGAAATATGCCAATCAAGAGCATTTTTCCTGCGGAGACAGTACTTTTTATTGTGATACTTTAGGAGCCATTAACAATGATGTGACATACACGAGACAGAAATGATTCACCAGCATCATGAAAGACTTTTGGAAAATAAATTACAATCACATTAAATATTATTATTCATAATAATCCTGTATTGTATTTGGACCATTAGCTCCATGATACTAACTTGCTTGGTGTTATCAAATTACATTGTCAGCCAATGTTACAAAGCAACCAGCGGCAGATCCATGTCGCTAATTTACTGACTATCCTTAGCTTAAGTTACAGTTAGCTAATTGGCCACCACTGCTCTACCTTTGGCTAACAGAAGGAATCATTTTGCTTTGTACCTTGTTGTTGGCTGAATCCACAGTTTGTCATAATGGATGACTTTTGCTGCTGAAATAATTTGTCAAGTGAAAGCGAAAATGTTAGCGAGCAAGCGAGGAAAGGTTAGCCAGCTAGCTTTAACTTAGCTATGCTGGAAAGATCTAGCATTGTTTGCTTTGTTTGCAAACCAGCTTTGGGAGTCTGGAAGAATTAGCTGACATTATCCATTTAAGACTGTATTTTGCTATGTTAGCTACTTCCTCTGTGCAAGCGAGCTAACGTTACCTAATATTAAGCCACCACAATATCAAAACATTTTACATGTCAGGCAAAATCAACAACCACTGACTTTCACCCAGGAGGCCGCTCTCCACGGGGTCATCTCTGTGTTCCCCGGGTTCTATGTTTCCCGCTTACACAAAAAAGCTTCTATGTTTCCCGCTTGCTTGAGCGGGAACATAGAAGCCGGGAAACACAGATACGCTTCCTCTTCACTTCCCATAAGATTGTTAACCTAAACCCGGATATTCTTTCTCAAACCCATCCGTGTGCACGTGTTGGGTAAACGTAACCACGTGCTTTTGCTGTTAAAGGAAAAGACAAAAAATTGCGGTGTTGTACCAGTGTAGTATTTTTTGAAAGAGACTGTATCAAACTGTACATTTCCTGTGAAAGTGTAAGTGTGTTTTGAAAACAGACAAAGCATGTAACAGGCTGAAGTTGACCCAGCGTCCCGGGACGTCACCAAGCAGCACACCCAGGGCACCTTGGACAGGACAGGCAGGTTTGTTGTTTAGTGTTTGTTTGAATGGGTTGGCACAGCATCATAGATGTGTCACGTAAATGTACTTTCATTTTCTCTAACTTGCACACATGGCCAAATGCACACTCAAGGAGATGGATGAGGTAAATAATCTTTAAAGTTTTTTGATAATTTCTAACTGAACTTTTAAAACTTTGCTCTGTTATGACATCTTATATTATCACCTCTGTCAAGTGAGTCATCAGTAGGCTGTCAACTTTTCAACTAGCTTTGTGTAAATAAATACATTTGTCAGATAAACCACCTGGTTCCAAACTGGTTTATTTTGCTGATGAATCCATCTTAAATCATAAAGGAACATTCGAAAGATTTGGGTTTTGGGGTAAGAAACTGGCTTTGTTTGTTGTAATCATTTCTCCTTCTCAATTCTATAGACAAATATGTTAAAACTTTAACGTATTTGTCTATAGAATTGAGAAGGAAGCTGAAGCTAATCCTACCACATCCCAAAGTTTCCTTGTTAAGATGTTTTGGTAACAAAAAGACTGTAATGTTATAATATAAAGGAATGACTACAGCAGGCAAAACCTGTTTCAGTGTTGATCTAGCCCCCTGAGTCAAATGTAACACTGTGCATTAAGTCTTCTCATAATTAGCCCATCAGCATCATTAATAGGTCTAAATGAGCATTCAAAAATATGTTTGAGTATTTTTACAATGTCGTACTGCTGCGCTGACTTCAGTAGAACAGTTCTCGGTACTTAGTGGAGCATTTATCATCTGAGGCGACGGATATTTTCCTCAGTTAAAACAGCTCAATGAGACAGAATACTGGACTTTCATCAGGTGACAAGAACACAAAGAGTCCTAATGAATCATCATGCTGCTCCATAACTGCTGGAGCAGAAAATATGTAAATGTTTGTTGTTCAACATATTAATTAAGTAGGTAGGTCATCAAAACCTGTTCTGGATGAACTGCAGCAGCCCAAAAAAATCTGGTATTGCAGGTTTAGGTTAATTACTTAGAGAACCACAACTGCAGCTTCCGTGTTGACCTGTTTCCACACAGCAGTATGTAACACTTCAGTATGTTTTCCATTTCCACAGTGTAAAGTTGTGGATGGTCCCAACAGCAGCGTCCTTAGCGTCCCCATGTTTGGTCCCCCCTCTGTTGGGGCACCTAGCACACAGATCTGAGCTGTGAACCCTGCAGTCTGATTGGTCAGTAGAGGACGGTCACTCTGGTTTTATGTAACCTCTGTTCATACATCAGTAAACTACAACTATAAAATGAAAGAGAACAAAATAACTTCATTCACTGGGCCGACTGCCGGCAACTTTTAAGGTGGAACGTTAACTTGTAATGTTACTCAATGCATGAGTTGATGACGTGAATCCATCAGCACACCTTAAATTTCACTGTGACAACTTTGACCATCACTTTAGTTTTTATATGACACACACTTTTAGTAATGACTTTAAAAATATAGATGAATTTGGAGCGGATTATGTGAAGGTCATATATTCTAATCCTCACTTCCTGTGGGCTACAGCAACACTAAACCCCTGAGCTTGCCTGAGAAGGACTAAATGCACAAAGCTGCTATTTTTAAATATCCCATGGAGAGAGACTCTCACTGCAGCCTGTTCTATTTTGTTCTGAAAATGTGGGCGTGCAGCCTCGTTCTGTGGACGATAAACCAGGTGCAGACTTCCATCTGTGTCACCGCTGATGAAATACAGCGAGTGCTGGACGGAGCAGTGAGTGACAACAACCCCGCCCACATTTAAGAGACTGTCTGAACACACCGAGGGTCTAGGCACCATGTCTGAAGGGTTACTGCTGGCTCCACAGGTACCATACCGAAAGTGTTTGGTGGAAATGGGGCTTAAAAATTTTCAGTGTCATGACTAAATATTTAGCTGATTTTGACAGTGTGAAAAAGTCAGCAGGATTTCAGAGCAACACCTCTCCTATAGTGAGACTTGGTTACACACATTGAAAAACAATCCGGATCGACCAAAGGTGGAAAAAAAAAAAAAAAATCTCTGTAGGGTCTTTCCTGTGATGTTGTCAGACACTTGTACTAACAATCTGAGCCTGTCAGTGGCAAAAACAAGTATTTTCAGTGGTTTTAAATTGACGATGCACAATTGTCCCCAGGTATTTACATTGTAGCCTTTTTCAATACTGAAACAATTTCATAGATTGTCTCCATTTGTTACTTGGGCACAAAAACATGGAAAAATAGAGACCCGGTTAAAAAATACCAACGTTTCCTTTGAGTTCAGCAAACTGTGGCACCACCACAGTCTAAGCTAACTGCTTCTCTGTCTCCACAGGTGTTGGATCCATTCGGTAACATTGTGTCGCTGGTGGATTTTACCTTGTCGTTGTGTTTTAAAATCTACAAGCTGGCTCAGAATGTGAAGGCCAACAAGGAGCACTGCCAGCAAGTCGCCCAGAGAGTCAAAGCACTGGAGGAACTGGTTCTTGCCATCAAAAAAAGAGGGCCAAGACGAATCTCTGCCACTGTGGAGAACTCTCTGAGGGAACTCTGCACCACTCTGACCTCTGCCAAGACGCTGATGAAGAAATACTCTCAAACTAATGCTTTTATGAGCTTCGTGAAGTCCAGCAGCCATGAAGACAAATTCTACATGGTGGACAAAAGTCTCACTGACACCTTCCAGGTCCTGTCGGGGGCTCTACTGATCGAGCAGGGCGACGTGCTGCACAAGGTGTATGCAACTGTTAAAGCAAGTAGAAAGACTAGAAGACCCATAATCCCTACACCTCTACCCAGCTCCACATCCGCCATGACGATGAACGGCCCCACACCTGCTACACCTCTACCCAGCACCACATCCGCCATGGCAGTGTACAGCCCCACACCTGCTACACCTCTACCCAGCTCCATGCCCACCATGATGGTGTACAGCCCCACAACTCTCATGCCTGTCTGCAGCATCATATCTACCTCTAGGTCCTCAGTTTCTCTACCTGGACCCATGGCCTCCACTCCTTTCTCCACCAACATGGCCTCCACTCCTTTCTCCACCAACATGGCCTCCATTCCTTTCTCCACCAACAACATGGCCTCCACTCCTTTCTCCACCAACATGGCCTCCATTCCTTTCTCCACCAACATGGCCTCCATTCCTTTCTCCACCAACATGGCCTCCACTCCTTTCTCCACCAACATGGCCTCCATTCCTTTCTCCACCAACATGGCCTCCATTCCTTTCTCCACCAACATGGCCTCCAATCCTGCCATTAACGTCATGGGCCCAGTGACTTTTTCACCCCAAAATACAACTTTTGTACCAACATATGGTTACGGCTCTTTCTTCTCTTAAAACAAGGGAAACATGCTGTAAGAAGTCAAAATATTTCTGTGGTACGTGAGGACAAAGATCTCTCTCCATGAGCTGCATGCTTGCACCTCTTACTACATCTGTCCGTCGTGCAGGGCCGTGCACAGACAATTTGGGGAGCAGGAAAGGGCACCTCCCTCATAATTATTTCTAAAAGTTACCTATAGTAGCACATCATATATTTACTATTTACTCCAGAACATCCTCACTGTGACCTCGTCACATGTCCACGTTTGGTCATGAACTTATCACGTCCACATGCGATGTGCGAGGTACCCTGGGACGCTGTGTCAACTTCAGCCTGTTACATGGATTGTCTTCTTTCAAAATACGCTTCTGTTTTCACTGCAAATTTAACGTTTACATACAGTCTCTTTCAAAATAAAAGCACTACGTTGGTACAACACCACAAATGTACTTTTTCTTTTTCTTTTTCCCTTCAACAACAAAAGCACGTGGTTGAATTTAGGAAAAACAGGGTTTAGCCTTAGAATCTCTCGGGTGAAAGTCTGTGTTTACCGGACTCGTCCACCAATTCTCCCACCTGCCCTAGTCGGACTTTCGCCACCTTAACTTTCATCCTTGTCTCCCCGTGTTTCCCCCTGATGCTGCCGGGCACCATTAAACTATAACGACAACCAGCCATTATTATGCCAACCAATGAAAAAAGGTTCCTGACACAGCAAGTCACTGGCAAGCGCCGGATTTCGACGACTTCAGTCAGTCAATCAGATCCAAACTGGCCGAGGCGCTCTGCACATGCTCCACAGTTTTCTTCCAACGGAAGTTGAATAGCATTAAATGCATCACAGAAGAACTACTAACACTAACCTCTGATGACATGGTGAAATCTACATCCAGAGGTGTGCATTTTTAGACAAACAACGAGACACAGATTCATGCTGTGTCAGCTGAAAGAGATTAATATTTTAAAATACATGGATGGGAGGAAAACACAGAATGGTGACCTGTTTAAAACAGTGGCAGAACAGCTGGATGACGCTGGTTTGTCTGGGCTGTGACATCGTAGGTCATCCGGAAAAAGGTCCAGTACTGATAAGCTGAAAGGGGCATATCACCACCTACTGTAGTGGAGTCTGACATACTTTGGGCAATAAATCGATTCCTGTCCCGTGTTTGTATTCTGGGACAAGGACAGTGGTTCAGTTAAATGGCCTAGTTGAACCATTACCATAACATGTAAACGTGGTGAATGACAGTCAATGCTGAGGCGTAGGGCAAACGCTGGCTGTCAGACGACAATACAGAATTCCCACTGAAATTGGACGTCACTTAAGTTAATATTGTCATTTCAACAAGTCATAAGCGATGACTTGTGAACTGTACTGTGTAGAGAACAAGAACTTGACACTTTCTTTCTATCAAAGGATCAACCTCAAAATCTGAGCTTGGAGATTCATTTTTATCCTCATGAGCACATCTGTAATGAAATACACAATGATCTGTGAGAACTAATTATGGCCATATTCTCTTTTTATGGTCTTTTAGAGATGATTTACAGCAGGATATCTGTATGTCTGACTGATCAGAAGAGACTCAATCATGTTGTATAATCAAAACTTATTTCTTCAGACTCATAGCACCCTCTTGTGTTGTTCAGGCTGAACAACACGTGTTATTATTGATTGGGACACATGTAGCACATTAGACTCTATGTTAGGTCACTTTTAAATTGTATTTGGTGGCAGGTGATGAAATTAAGCATTATTAGTTAATCTGATAAAATCAAACTTTTGCTTTGACTGAGTTCAAATCTGAAAAGTTAAAGGTCCAGTTTGTCGGATTTAGAGGGATATATTGACAGAAATTGAATATAATAAGCCTGTTTTCTGTAGTGCATAATCACCTGAAAATAAAAATTGTTGTGTTTTTGTTAACTTAGAATTAGTCGTTTGTATCTATATAGGGAACAGGTACTCGTCTATGGAGATCGCCGTGTTGCACCACACCATGTTAGGTGTGGGGGAAAAAATCAAAACAGCATCTTCTCGTAATATTTTTCCTTGACGATACTTAATTGTTACACAGACACTGAGTATTGATTTTTTTAATTATATACATTACTAACATTACAAATACAAATCAAACTTTTGGTAGCCTACTTGAATAACTGCACTACACACCATCTGCTGCTGCTGTTGCTGCAAAAAAGAAAAAAAGATTGAGGTGAGATGTACAGCTCGAAAACTTTATTTTACTAGATAAACAGATATTGACAAAGTTTCCCTCGGGGGACAAAATTTACAGTTGAACAAAAGGTCATAAATCACAATATATGTTATTGCAATACTCAGCAAATCGCAGCATTTTTAAAATCAATATTGTATCATCTGCAGTTGCCCAGAATGGACAAACCAAACACTGGCTCCAGCTGTTTTCATTTTCATGTTTTTGTGTTGGCCACCGCAGTAGAAAGCCCATCTCCTGCAAAGAGCAGCAGGTGATGTGAAACTTCTTTATTCAGTGTTTTACCCGTTTATATCACCTGCTCTGCTTGTTCTGGAGAGGAAGAGACCTCTGACGATTATTCAGTTCCTTGTAAAAACCTCCTGAACAATGAAAACTGAAGGAAAGCAGCTTTAAAACCGATCGTCTGTCCGGTCTGCACCTGAAGCCACGTGAATAAAACTTGTGTAGTGTGTAGATTCAGGACTAAAACTGTTGTACACATGGACACAGAAATACACATACACAGTCTTTTAGTCAGATGTGCATAAGTCTGTTTTATTCGGTTTGCATGTTTGCTCCACATTCCAGAGCAGCAGAGCAGTGGTGTAAAGGCCCCAGTGCACACTATGACTGTGGGCCCTAGTGCATGATATCATGCATGTATTGTCAACGACATCAACATACATATTACCCAGTGCTCATCACTGCATATCTGACAAAAATATCAAAGACACTAAGAAATTAATCATTTAATTGAATAGTTTTATAGTATATTTATAGATTTTATAGCTTATATAGAAAAGCATATCATTTTCTTTTAGATCACTGCTGACTATTCAAAAAAGAAAAAAGAAAACCATGTCGTAGATGTGTTTGTCTTTTTGAGGACAGATAGTAAACGGTACACTTTGAAAATAATGATATTCTCTTTTTTATCATTTATCCTTGAACACAGGTATATATTTCCAAGGTGGCAATCTGAATCAATTGCAAGGGCCTGACTGCTCTACCTCAGGGGCCCCACCTCAACTGCACTGCATGCAGTGTCTATATATACACCCCTGCTCCGAGTGACAGTTTGCCTCCTGCACCAAAACATCAGGGACCAACACTGTCACCAAATCCTGAAGGAAAAATTCTCAATATTACATAAAGGAATTAATAGTTGACATGATTATTAGAGTCTGAAACATGACGTTGAGAATTATTTCCAGAATCTAATCTTCATGAGTCTGTGACTGATCAAAAGATCTCAGCGCTGCTCCACCCACATGGACTTTGCTCCTCTTTATTGCAGAACACAGTAGTATGCCCGACATTCATACGCTAATTTGGACTCCACTCGTTGCAGTTTGTCCTCCTGCTCTGCCAGCTTCCTCTCCTGCTCTGCCAGCATCTTCCTCTGCTCCTGCAACATGTTCTCCTGCTCGTCCAGCCTCTTCCCCTGGTGGACATGCAGAGCCGCGGACAAAGTCACAAAGGCATCAGTGAGACTTTTGTTCAGGTTGTCAAACTCTAATTTGTAGTCGTATTTCACCGCCTGAGTCAGCTTAAACGACCCTGTGAATTTCCTGATCAGCTCAGCAGCTGATAAAATAACCTCGTCGAGTTTCCCCAGAGCCTTGATGACGTCATCGGACAGTTCTTCCTGCTCCTTCTTCAGGATGAAAAGCATCAGTTTCTCCAGGGCTCTGAGTCTCTGCTCAACGTGAGGGCACTGCTGATTATTTTTCTTCACTCTGTCCAACAGGTTGTAGATGCCTCTTAAGGGTTGAAGGATCTCCATGATCAGCTGCAGACAGAGAGGTGGTTAGCATGGGACAAATGACTGACGTTAGTTAGACATTAACGGGAAATGAAATTGTTGAGGAAAGTTACAGTGATTATAGAACAGCTGAGTGTAATCGGCACAACATGAGCTGAGCTGATGAAGGTAACCTGGACTGCAGCTCAGTCACCACAAGAAAATGTTGGCATTGTACATTTCTGCAAACCATGAGTACCTTACATTTGTTGTGATAAATTACTAACATAACGATGTGATGTAGTATAAACTATATACGCTCCTGTATAGAGGAGGCTGTGGATCAGAGAGCGAGTTATCCACCAATCAGATGATCAGCAGTTCGATCCCCAGCTCCTCCAGTCCGCGTGTTGAGGCATCCGTAGGCTAGTTACCGAACCCCAAATTATGAAGGCTGTTCCTGCAGTGTGTGAGTGCAAGTGAATGGTTACTGAGTAGCAGGTGGCACCTTGTATGGTAGCCTCGGTCACCAGTGTGTGAATGTGACATTTAGTGTGGTCAGAAGACTTGGACAGCATTATACAAGTGCAGTCCATTTACATAAGCTGCCTGGTGTGTCACCTACGTGAGACGGTAACCTAGCAGCAGACCACTCATCGAGAACAACAACCAACATTACAGGTTGTTTTGTGGTGACCTGTGGCTGTTTTTCTACCGGGGATAGTGCCAGCAGAAATTGTGCCTCTAAAATCAGGTATTTTAAGCCAGAGCATGATCTTGTCCAAACTGTAACCAAGTGTTTTTATGCCAAAACTACATGTTAACCACAGCATTGCTGAAACACATTGGCGGAAATAAACTCGGCAGCACAGCGGTGCAGAGGTTAGCATTGTTGCCTCACTGCAAGAGGGTTCCTGGTTCGAACCCTGGTGCGGGGGAGCCTGCATGTTCTCTCTGTGTCAGCGTGGGTTTCCTCCAGGTGCTCCAGCTTCCTCCCACAGTCCAAAGACATGCAGGTTAACTGGTGACTCTAAATTGTCTGTAGGTGTGAATGTGAGTGTGAATGGTTGTCTGTCTCTATGTGTCAGTATGTGATAGTCTGGTGACCTGTCCAGGGTGAACCCTGCCTCTCACCCAGTGTCAGCTGGGACAGGCTCCCAAATCCATATGGCGGTTAGGCCTAGATAAGAAATGAGCTCTCTAGCGCCCCCATTTTGTTTGATGGGGTCAATAATGGAGGGGTCCCCTCAGATTATGTGTGGTCATATGCCTACAAAGTTGCGTGGTGATGGGTGAAACCCTTGAGATGTTATACACCTTTATGTGATGAGCCACGCCCTCCGCAATATTCATTGCCTTATAGAAGCTCAGTTTTAGGAAGTTTTCCAACTTTTGCCAAGAGGGAACTTTAGATATTGGTCCCTAGATTATGTTCACCCAGTTTCATGCAGATCGCTCAAACTTCCTAGGAAGAGATCCATTTGAAGTGTTTTTCAAAACATTCAAAATGGCGGAAAATCTATATAAGCGGAAGTTCTGGGTTCTTGAGGCAAATGTGTTCCTCATGAGGAGAGACATCTCTGTGCAAAGTTTCATGTCTCTACCACATACGGGGCATGAGATATGCCCATTCAAAGTTTGACATTTCAATGGGTTGCTATAGCGCCCCCCTTTGGCCAATTGATGTAATATTGCTTCATTGTTATCCTGCCATGAGCCTCTACCACTGTGCCACATTTCACATGGATTGACCAAGTCAGAGAGGAGAAAAACACACACCTACACACACACACACACACACACACACACACACACACACACACACACACACACACACACACACACACACACACAGAGGTGGTATCAACACTGAGTCTCCTTCTCACTAACTGTTTCTAACAGGAGCTTAAATGTATTAATATAGAGAGGAATGGTCACTTACTGTGAGGTAAATGCTGATGCAAAGTGTCTCAATGCAGGTGTGTGGAATGAATGAATATAAAACTAAGATTTTGTTTTTTTAATACTTAGCTGATAAGATATCATTGGTCCCTCCTCTGATGAGACTCATCGGGGTCAGAGTCCTGCACAGGTCGCTCTGCAGAGCTCTTTACCTTCACAGGTTCCCAGAAGACTGACCTGTAGTTACACAGCTCAACACTGAACTTTACTGATCACTAACTGATTGGAACAAATTACTGGATGTTTAAAGGTTTATAAACAACATTCATTTAACTCAGTAAAGCTAGAGCTGTTTCTCAGTATGTGTTCTTGTGCACTTGTGACACGTCATCAGTCTCAGCCCAAGAGTGCTGTGGCTCTGCCCCGGGGCCTCCGACCAGGAGGGCGCGCCCAGAACACGTCTTTTCTTTCCTTTCAGATTCTAAAGCCCAACCCTGTTCTTTTTGTTGTTGAAGGAAACAAAGTAAGTTCCTGGTGATGTACCGACGCAGTGCGTTCATTTTGAAAGAGACTGTATGGAAACGTTAAACTTCCTGTGAGAATGGAAGTGTATGTTGAAAGAACAGAACTTGGCACAGACCAAAACGTTGATATGTGACGAGATCGCAGTGAGAACGTGTTGATGCACTTCACAGACTCTTGCTCACTTCAGTTGCTTCTAATCATTAAATTTGCTCAGCAGTTTTTTTTCAATTGCAATGACTGTATTTCAGTGTCCACTGTTGTTTCTGCTCGCTGTTCTTGACTCCACCCACCTCCCCCAGTTGTCATGTATGTACATTCTCATGTGTTCACTCTACTGTTCAACCACCTGCCCTGCAGGGACAATACAAAGCTGAGAATAGCAGGGGACACTTTTACTGTAACTACTTAAACTACATGTTGCTGTTACATTCTTTACTTCTGCACAGTTTTGAATGCAGGATGATTTTTACTTGTTGTGGAGTATTTTGTGTAGTATTGGTGCTTTTACGACAGCAAAGGGCCTGAGTGTGTGTTTAAGTCCTGCTCTGTGAACAGATGAGTTTCCTGTGGTTTGTCTTGTTACAAGTATTACATCATCTGGGTGGGTGCGAACATAAAACCAGCTGGCCTGACAGATCATCAATACAGCAGTTACTCAGGAAGCCCCCACATCTTATCTGCTCTGCAGCTCTGCTCCTCTGCAGTGAGTTATGCCTCTGCTTCAAGGATAAGAAACATAGATCCTGGGTGTGTCAGAGCGCAGGAGCATGATCAACACTGGAACTACTTCCTCAGAAAGGAGCAGGAAGTAGGGGAGGAGCTGAGCTCTGCACAGGCCAGTTTCATTTTCACCCAGCACTCATTCACACCACACACAGCTGAGACGGATAACTTCCATTGACTCCCACTAACAGGTAAATAACCTTTATGTTTTTGACTGTTCTGACGGCGAGCTCCTCTGCTGACAGCTCTGTGTGTGTTCTCTTGTTGTTGTGTCTGTGGGCAGCTTCATGTGCAGATCAGAGGTCTTTTGTCTACTTCAGCACAACACAGCTGTACAGCAGAAGTTTCTGTAATGTTGGTTTGCAGTTTTGCTGAAGAGAAATGTTTAAAACTTTGACCACAGCCCTGATCTGTCACTGGGTGAATGATATAAACTGACACAAAGACAAAGGCAGGTCGTTTCCCCTCAGGGCAACCGACAGCCGTAAATACCTCCCTCATGCTCTCACCTGTCTGAGTTTAAGGTGGAATTCAGCTTCTCGTACGAATGCATGAACTCACAGGGTGAAGAAAGAAAGAAGAAGTTACCCACATAACCAACTACAGTAAAACAAATCCTCTGTATTTGAGACTAAGCCAGTGGTTTTCAAACTTTTTGTGTCCAGCTAAAATCTCAAGGCACATCTGTATTTAAATCTGTGCACAACAGCTCCTATAACATGCGCTAACATTCTTATCACCACGAGACAATGAAAATATCTGCGTCCCAGAAGATTCTAAAGCCAAACCCTGTTCTTTTGTGTTTGTTTATATTGAAAGAGACTGTATACAAACTGTGCATTTCCTGTGAAAGAAGTGTGTCTTGAAAGAAGACGATGCATGTAACAGGGTGAAGTTGACACAGCGTCCCAGAACGGCAACAACCAACACACCCAGGTACTTAGTGTCCATGAGCAAACGTCAATATGTGACGAGTTCAGAGTGAGAATATCTTGTGTCTGTCTGAGTTAGATCAGATAAATGATCATTATCTGAAGCCTAATTTTTATACAAACAATATTCCTAAATATTCCATAAACCTGTGTGTTAAAGACAAAAAGAGTGAAAAAATATAATAACCTCACAGGGAGATTAATAAAGTATATAAAATTAAAAATTAAATTAAAATTCATACTGCTTTAAATAAGCTTTTTGATTGTATTTCTCGATCTTTGCTGAACTACAGTTCTGTGTGAAGGAATTAAAAACTGTGGTGGCAAAACTACTATTACTGCTAACTACTAAGAAAAAGTCTTCGCACGTCGGCTGTCTTTCTTCAGTTTTTATAAGCATTCATGAATGGAGACACTCAAACATGAACAGTCAGTCAGTGAACGAGTGCCTAGCAAGTCCTCTCGCCCTGCTATCTTTATAGTTCCCCAAAACACATGCACATCCATAGTCAAACTACATGGCGCCAGAGAATTTGTCATCCCAAGACCCAACATCTTTTGAGACTAGCAAGGACATCTCTCTTTGACCGGCTTTGCATTAGGCCTCTGCTGTATGTCTTACTGCCGTCAGCGCAGGGTTGACAGAGCATAAAATCATTTGCAAGTCACCTTGTTATAGAAAACCCATGCAGGACACGCTACAGGTGAAAGAAGGGTCAGATACACATAATTTTCCATCACACTTTTTGCCCTCTCCACGTGCAGAGGAGGGAAGTTAAGTGCCAGAAATCTCTACTCAGCCATTTGCTTCAGTCTCAGAGGGCAGAGCGCCTCACACTGCCTAATGACCATCAAACGACCTGCAACACTCCGTCTGTCAGATCCTCTTCTCTGTTTCTGTTCTGTTAAATCCACTCTGACAGGTTTCACTTCTGTTATAGAGAGAATTTTCTTTGAAATAAGCACTTTTACTCAAGTACAAATTGAGGTACTTGAACTTTACTTTACTTTCATGCGGTTTTATACCTCCAGTAGGCTACAGCTGTTTGCCTAGAGCCATGGACACACTCCAGACTATAAACTGAGACTGTCAAGTTTAGTTGATTTCTCATTTTGATCATTAATCCATAATGATCAAAGTGAGCGTCACTTCAGCCAACTACAACAACATCATCCTGATTTTACATTAAAGTCAGGATCATAATAATGTAACAGTCACAGTTTGATACTTTAAATACTTTAATTATGTTTTTCTGACTATACTTCCATACTTTTACTTGTAACAGAGTATTTTTACAGTGTGGTATTAGTGCTTTTACATGAGGATGTGAATACTTCTCCACCTGATGGACTGTGACTGATATAACGTGAATTATTAACGGACCGTCTCATCACTCACCTGAAAGCTTGCTCAGCTTTGCAGAGAGGCCCCTGATTGGCTTCAGGCTGAGACGCTCTCGTGGGAAATCTTCTCTGCACATACCTTCACATAACATCAGCTCAGTAGAGCCTGTGACATATTTTACATTTTTCTATTTAACAAATAGTATCAGTGAAAACTTCTCACAGTCAGGTCTGCAGATATTATAATTATATATGCCAGGGTCAGCCTTGTTCTTCTCCTTTGTACTGCGGCAGTCACTATTGTCACAGGCACATATATCAAAACATCTGATGCTGTAGTAAAAGTTTAATGTCCCTGAGGGGGCTACAGAGAGTAGTCCTGATTAGAACAAAACAGACGCACAGAATCCAGAATCACACACTGTCAGGAATAAATCATGGACAAACAGGTGGTTAAGAGAAGTGACAGCAGAGCAGACGGAACAAAAGATGTTCCATGACACTTGGTTCTGCATTTAGGGAGGCACAACCTCCGTCCTGATGGAGGCAACTGACTCTCAACATGTGGGGATGTTGAGAGTCGGAGACAGTCGACTGAGCTTTAGAGGCGACTCTCTCTTCAGACAGATTCTGTAAGTTATTGTAAGTAACACCAGTGATCTTACAGCACTACTGGACCACTCTTTCCAACTTGCTCTTGTTTTTAAGGCTCAGATTTCCAAACCAACAGACAATGTTGAAAGAACGAACAGACTCAGTAAATGCAGAAAAGAATAATTTCATGATCGTCCTATTTGCATCAAACTGTGAGGAGTCCAGCATGTCCTGTACGGAGAATTAAAGTTCAGATTTGACAGTGTGTTCAAATGTTTTCATGACGAGGTCAGTTTACTCAAAGACTGGGATCAACAGATCTAAGCTCTGATTTCTTTTTATTTTGGTTTTATTTTCCCTGTTTATTTTGTTGGTATAGTTCCTTTGATTCCACCGACTGAATTAAAAGTCACTGAATATTTTCACGACACTCTCTTTGGATTAATGATTGTTACACTAAGCAGCAGCTCTTCAAATAAGAGAGACTTTGACAAAGAGTTGCACAAAGCTGCTGAACTGGGTCGTCATAACAGTTTATAGTGTCAGACAAACGAGCAGTATCACTTCACCTGCAAGCTTTCTCATACACACACAGTCACACACATTCATCATTCAAGCTGCTGCTTCCTGGTATTTAGATAAACAATTCTGCTTCTCCTTATACACTCGACTTTGGTCAAAGTCAAGTCAGAAGGTCATCTGCACTGCACATCCCGCCTTCTGGAGGGCGTCAGACACCCGCTTTGTTTATCAGTTGATGACAGCGTGGATTTTTCTGTGGTGTTCCTTCAGGTCCAGATGTCTTAATGTGGTACTTTAGAGAGATTTTTGACCATTTTAACATTTCAGATTCAATGCCAAATCTGTGTTACAAATGGTATCAAACCCAAAGATGCTACAACAACGTATGAGACGTCTCACACAGCACGAGAACAGTCTTCATATATGTGTCCATCATAATGTTCGAAGCACCTACACACTCTAAACCAGTGGTTTCCAACTGATGCAGCCATGGAGTCCAGATTTCTCCTGAGTCATTAGTTTAAGATCCACACACTTTAATACATTCAGCTTCATACTTGCATTTAGCCGTGTCGTCAAGCTAGTTTTTTGTCTCTGTCACTCAGCTGTTTGTAGTCAGTCATTCTACAGCAGGAAACGGCACTTCACAAAAAAACCCTCTGTGCTGGAAATTCACTGCACTTAAAAATAAAATGTGGGTTGTTTTGTTTTACTAACTTGACATGTTTGTGAGTCACTTGTGGTCCATTCAGAGTGGAGCTGCGACCCACCACAAAGTTTTACTAGCACCTAACCACAACTCAATGTTTATTACATTATTTATGACCAGAAAAACTTGACTCATGGAGCTGAGCTGCATCTCAAGTTAATCTTCATGTCCCCAGCTTTCAGATGATGTAAACCACTTCTATGAGGCATCTATAGTTGTCTCTCCCCCCGAAAAGATAAAAATGGGTCTGTGAGAGTCTCAGAGGGTTAAAGCATCAGAAATAATATTCTAACATGATATAAATAATAATGTAACTCTGTGAAAGGGACCATTCTGCCCAACAGGTGCTTTTACTTGAAGACTTTGACTTGTGATGTAAGTACATTTTCCATCGCTGCCCTTAAGTCAGACTTCCTCAGCTAAGCTTGGTTCCAGCTAAATCAGCTAACATTTGCTTAAACTTGAATTCACTTGCCTTCAGCTCTGATTTATTCCTTTTTCATTCTCTGCAGTTGGTCATGGACGTCATAGACCCCATCTTATCCATCGCCTCAGAGATCTACGGACTTGTTGAGAAAGTAAAGGCCAATAAGAAGCGCTGCCACCGTGTTTGTGACCGGGTCAATGCTCTGGTGGAGCTGGTGAGGTCCATCAAACAGATGGGACAGGGACAAATCTCTGCTGACGTGGAGAGACCCCTCAGGGAACTCTCCGTCACTCTGAAATTAGCGCAGGACCTCATCGAGACGTACACTAAGGCCAGCTGGGTGAAGCGCGTTCTGGACTCTGGCAGCCATGAAGACGAGTTCAAGACTGTGAACAGACGCCTGAATGATGCCTTCCAGGTCCTGTCTGGGGCTCTGCAGGTGGAGCAGGGGAACATGCTGCGCAAGGTGTTCGAACTGAGCTCCAAAGAGGATGAGGTGGACGGGAAGGACGATGACGCCGAGCTGCAGACATGTGAGTTAATGTGCCGTGGACTTTGTTGAATATATTGAATGAATAGGAAAGAAGCAACTCAGTCCATATACATGAGATTAATTGTAAATTGTAAATAAATTAAAATGTTTCAGATTTAAACTTTAAAAGTTTTATGTTCAGAGGAATTAACATCTGGAGCATCAAATAAATCATATGCACATTCTCTTCAGATGAGTAAAAATGTAAACACTGTGGTGTAGCTTAAGATAAGGGTTAAAAAATACTGTGCGCTAAGAAGGTAGCACTTATGTCCATTATACATTTTCACCTTGAAGATCCACTCAGTACTAAAAGTGTGTGTCATCTAAAAACTAAAGTGATGGTCAAAGTTGTCGCAGTGAAATTTAAGGTGTGTTGATGGATTCACGTCATCAACTCATGCATTGAGTAACATTACAAGTTAACGTTCCACCTTAAAAGTTGCCGGCAGTCGGCCCAGTGAATGAAGTTATTTTGTTCTCTTTCATTTTATAGTTGTAGTTTACTGATGTATGAACAGAGGTTACATAAAACCAGAGTGACCGTCCTCTACTGACCAATCAGACTGCAGGGTTTCTAGCTCCACCTTTTAGTAGCAGATCTGTGTGCTAGGTGCCCCAACAGAGGGGGGACCAAACATGGGGACGCTAAGGACGCTGCTGTTGGGACCATCCACAACTTTCACTGTGGGAACAGCAAGAACACGTACTGAACTGAACTGAGCTGAACCGTAGGGCTGGACGGTATGACAGAATTTTCATATCACAGTTTTAAGAAAAAATCATATCGGTTTCACGGTATTTCACAGTATTTTGCTCAGGTTCGGCCAACTTGACATGCTGCTGTGTTGAGCTACGGCCTATTCAAGCGTTGGAATTTGTTATTTACCTGACAAAGCCTGAACGTAACACACGCTCCGCTCCATTAGTGCTGTGCTCGGTTGTAACTGTCTCGGACTTGGGACGGGTCGTCTTCGGTCAGGAAAATGTGGCCCGAGCCGTGCTTTAATGTGCTCACCTGTGTGAGTGCGCGCTTTGTCTGTGTGTGTGTGTGTGTGTGTGTGTGTGTGTGGGTGTGTGTGCGCGCATCAGGGCAAAACTCCGCCGTGCGCGATACAGAGGGCAGAGGAGAATTGTAAATGCTGCTGTTGGTTGCATACAGGGGAAACACTGCTCTTTTTGGTACGAGTTCTTCTGGGTCACTGTGTACAGTTGCTTCGCTCTCAGGACTCTCTCCAGCAGCCATTCTCGCCCCTAACGTTCCTATATGCTCTCACTCTCGCCTGCTCAAGGGCGCCTGTGGTGTGCAGCGATGAAATGGGTCCCTGCTGAAAAACTTTCCTGCCTCGCATGTTCCAGACGTTGTTTGGACTATTCACCGGTATTGCGGTGTATGAAAAATTATGTAACATTATTACATAAGGAAAATGAATACCGGTTTTCGGTACGAACCAGTATACCGCCCAACCCTACTGAACCGTACTGCTCTGTGGAAACAGGGCTTTATACAGGTATCACTTGTGAAGCCATCAACTTCCACTCAGTTCGTCAGCAGGAAAGCAAACAGGAATGAGTTCAAGGAACCTTGTAGTCCCTCAAGGTCCTCACTGAAACGTTCTCACGACAAAAGCAGTCATGTAATTTTAGTCTGACTGAACCAAAGACTAAGATGAAGATATGAAGTGCTCAGTAAAATGACGTCCCTGTGTAAGGTTGGACTGGACTCAGTGTGTGTCTGGTTTTGTTTCATCAGTGTTTGTTTGTTCCTCAGTGCTCAAGGAGTTCCAGAAGGAGCAGCAGGAGAAAATGGAGGCCATGATCAAAGAATTTGAGTTCGTCAAAAACAATGTGGAAAAGATCGTGGCGATCTGTGAGTACACTAGAACACCTCAACATAAGTCAGCGTGACTGTGTGAGACACTGATGTGTTGCTGCTGGACTCAGACACAATAATGACACTGATATTATGTGGGATAAAACAAGATGATGAGATAAGTCTAAAGAAACTCAGAACTTCCAGTCACTCAGTGTGTTTCTCTTGTTTCTCCTGAGTGCAGCTGATTCAGCCTCTTAAAGGGATAGTTTAGATTTTTGTAGGGGAGGTGCACGCGGTCATTTACACAGAAAGTGTATTACTTACTGTAGATGTCAGTCGGCACGGCCCCAGTTTGGAGAAGCAGGCCGGAGTCTGACTGAAGCCATTATACCATTTCTTCAAAGCCAGATGATATAATATAAACCCACTGTCTAGTGCTACAGCACATTTGAAAACATCTTGTAGGGCTCTGTGTATCCCTCTGCAGCAGTCTTTAATAACAGGGCAGTCCCAAAAGACATAGTAGTGCTGTGCACTTTGGTTTCTCCAGCAAACAGAGGAGTTTCTAACATAGTGGGATTTCTGTGAGGGTGTAATAAAGTGCAAACTTTTCCAGACAAATTCTAGTTCATGCTTGTCTGAGTAGGCTGGAACTAGTCTGACAAACTGGTGTGGAAACAACCAGGTATTTAACCTCTGAGGACGAATTTACAAGGCCAATGATGTCACTGGTGCGTTCGTGCTCCAAGGTGTGTCAACGGCGGTCGTTCTAGTCGTGAGAGTCACATGAGGCCATTTGTAAACGACCATTGTTTTTAGAGGTTAAGCTGTCGGCCCTGTTTACACGGAAAAGTCTGTCCTTTGTTCACATGGAGCTGCAAAACTGAGTAAGGTAAAGCTGCAGTATGGGAGGCTTCAGGACCGTTTAATTTTCCGAGCGGAGGCTGTAACCTGAAGTTTATTTTTATTTTTTTGCTATACCCAAATACTACTTTATTATTAAATAGTTATAATCAGTGTTTGGCAGTAACTGTAATTTGATTGATGAAGCCCAGGTAACTATACATTACCATTGCCGTTCCTCTCCGCTGCTCTCACCCTCACCCGCCCAGGGAGGGCCGCAGAGGTCAGGCCGGGCGGGCCGACACTGTGTATCCCAGAACAGGTGCTCAAGTGTGGGAGAGGAGCAGAGAGGAGTGCGACGAGGTGGAGTTGCCACAGTAGATCCACACTTTGCTGGAGAAGCGTCGATAAACTCAACAGGGTGAGCAGCACAAACACAGCTTGGCATTGTTGTTGTGATGGTCGACTGGAACCGTAATGCACATGCACGAAAAGTCTCCATATATTGCAAGTTTACATGACAACGGAGACGCTGCCGTTCCCAAAAAATTGCACTTTGGAACCTGTTTTCAAAATGTTGCGTTTTCAGGCACCCAAAACGCTGCTGTCGTGTAAACGATCGGCCAAAACACAACTAAAGTTTACTGTCTTCATTTGAAATTGTTGTCGTATAAACAGGACCTAAATCTCCTGGGCAAGGATGGAAAGACAGCATTATAGGTGGGGGACACCACCTGTCCGCCACGACCCAACGACCACCATTGCTGCAGGAGTTTCAATGACCGTTGTTGGCGCACCTTGGAGCACCTCTCCTATTTGACCTCCTCACAGGTCAAATACCAGGGATTCCACACCAGTTTGTGGACCAGTTCCAACGGAGCCAGACAAGCATGATTCAATTGCCTTGAGCATGTTAAGTTTATATTTCTTGGAAAGAAGGATTGCTGCACACTGACTTGCACTTTCACAGCAATGTTTTTAATGAAAGTTTCATTAAAACCATTGCTGTGTAAGTGCAAGTCAGTGTGCGGCAATCCTTCTTTACATGTTAAGGACTTTCTTTCGATTATCCTGGTGTGCGAAGCCTCTTCAATACAAGTTTATATTTCTGGTCTTTCTGTCTGAGCTCGAGAGAGATAATACTGGCCTGATACACATCACAAAAAACATCTTTTGGCCAACGAGTTCAACATAATGATTCAGGAGGTGATGTGTCAGTGTTGTGTTCACTTCTTGTCTCTGCTGCCCCCAAGTGACTAAAATGTTTTGACAAGTTACAAGACTGTTATTGCACCTAATGTAATCAAACCAGACATGAGCTGTGACCACGTGTTTTCACAGTGAATAAGCCCAGAGCCATTGATGAAGACATCCGAATGATCAAACCACACGAGCTGGACTACGGAGAATCCAAAAAACCCTTCATGACAACAGAAACCTCAGAGGTCTACAAAGGACAGTTCAAGAAATTCCCGGTGGCCATTAAGAGATACATTGACCCTTTGAACACCAACCCAGGGTCTGTACCACATTCAATACTGAATTATAACACAGAAACCTTTTTGACTGGAGAATAAGAATATTTTTTCAAGGTCCAGTGTGAAGCATGTAGGGAGATATATATTGGCTTAAATGGAACATAATATTATAAATATGTTGTCTGTAGTGTATAATCACCTGGATATGAGAATTGTGGTGTTTTCATTACTTCAGAATGAGCTGTTTATATCTACACAGGGAGCAGATCCTCATCTACGGAGATCAGCATGTTACACCAACATGTTTCTACAGTAGCAGACAACCCAAACACTGACATTTGTGTTTTTGCATCAGGCTGTCATAGTTAGCAGCCCCTCCATGACATAAGACATAAGATTTTTTTTCCACAAAAATGCTTTATTTAGTGTTTTTCAGGTTGAAATCACCTGGTCCATTTGTTCTGGAGAGAAAGAGACCTCTGTGCATAATTCAGCTCCTTATAAATCATCTCAAACATCTGGATCTGGAGTTACCAGAGGAAAAAGATGAGCACACATGAGGTGTCTGACGCTGAAATCACTGACAAAGCAGCAGTTCTTGACAACTTCGAAATGAGAGCAGGCTTGGCAGACAAAATAAACATTCAGCTGGAACAAAGGAAGAAACCAGATGAAGCCTCCCTCTTCTATTATGAGGCAGACTGGCCACATGGCATTTGTATTATGACACGTGGATGTGCTCATACTGCGGTCAGACAGCACCTGTCGCGGTGGAATGATACGCTGCCAGACGGCATCAGGTTGAAACACCGCTGGTAACAAATGTAATATAAGGAGCTGGAAAGTTCCTATAGGGCAGGTGAGACCTCAGACTTTCACCCAAGAGCCTGGTGTTCACTTCCTGTATGACTGCAGAACCAAACCTCCTCCTCATCCTGGGACATCAACATTAGACGCAGGAGGATACCTGACACCTAATATGTAGACGTGAAAGGCCACTGGCAAAGCGGTGACATGTGACGACTTGGGATGAGACCATATTGGTCCGTCTTGTTGGTCTAAGGCTAGAGGCTGTTGCTGCTTCATCAGCAGCATCAAAATTGTCATCAGCCTTGTACTACATGCCCTGTTTACACTTAAAGGTCCAGTGTGTCAGATTAAAGGGGAAATATTGGCAGAAATTAAATATAACATTCATGACTGTGTTTCATTAGCTTATAAGTACCTGAATGATCATGTTTTTTAGCAGGTCCCAGGAGTCCGCCATGTTGTTTTTACAGAAGCCCAGAGTGGACAAACCAAACACTGGCTCTAGTTGGGGCCATTTGCATTTTCACATCAGCCACTGTAGTTCTCTCACAAACTAAGTTCTGCAACCTCCCTGCTGGAGGCCACTGAGACCTGCACACTGTACCTTTCAGGCACCAGTACACGCCATCAGAGCTGCTCGCTGAATGGTCAGATATCTTCCAAGCCCCCTCCACAGCTGTCTGCCGTTGGATCAGTGGGGCTGTCGGTCATCTTGTGCTGGAAAAGACCTAGCTTGTGCGACTTGTTGACTATACTGGAAAGCTAAAGCGATGTTAGAAGGCGGGGTGAAAAACCAGCTGACGTGAAAATCTGAGCTCAACCTTTGCATCAACACGTAGCCCTGTGTGTCAGTTTGTATACGTGTGTGAGATTCTGTCATTCTTAACAGAAACACTGTCTCCACATGCAGGGAGGTGCGAAAAATTTTCGAAAAGGAGGTTGAAACCATGAAGCGCTTTGAGTCGCACAACATCCTGCGAATGTTTGGCATCTGTGTTCAGAACGAAAACGGAGAGAACTGCAGCATGTAGAGGACAAAACATCAAGCGCATTGTACCTTCAAAATGACAGTGACGTGATGTGTCCTTGTGTCTTCCTGTAGGACCCCATCCTGAGTTCCTCCTCATCATGGAGTACTGTGAGAAAGGAAGTCTGCGTCAGGTCCTGGACAAGTCTGGTAGCAGCCTGTCCTGGATCACAAAAGTTCGCATGTGTCGGGACGCAGCACGAGGACTCTACGCGTCAGTCTCCTACAGTCACATATTATACGTTATACGTTCATTTAAATAACAGAGGACACAGTATTGTTAAGTGCATGCAGAGGTGGAAGAAGTTCTCAGATTTGAACCTGTGTAAAAGTAGCAGTACAACAGTGTAAAAATACAAGTAAAAAAGTTACAGTTTATTAATTGTTTATGATGTTGTGTCGTAGACTGCACCAGGCTGAAGAAAAATCTAAGGTTCATGGATGCATCACCAGCAGCAAGTTCCTGGTAACCGAAGGCGACGAAGTCAAGGTACTGAGACCAGTGTGTGCTGGAACTGCGGACGGGATTTAAGGTGTTGGTGTGTGTTTTTGTGTGTGTGATGAATGATGTCTCCGTGTTGTTATTTTCAGCTGGGAGGTTTTGAACTGGCAAAAACTGAGACATCACTGAGGAAGCCGAAGAAGACCAAAGAGAAGGACAGGACCCTGAGCTACACGTCTCCTGAAATGCTCAAAGACATCAACCTCGGCTACAGCAAAGAGAGTGAGATTTACAGGTCAGATACCAACCAGGAGTTCCTCTGTTCAGCTGCTCACAACCTGCACCGTATGGTGTTCCATCCTGTGGGCCTCCTTTATATGAAGTCACCATTTATTAAGGGTTTGCAACGATTGGCTCCAGTATAATAGTGATATCACAAAATCCTGCAGGTATGTTCAGGTGTTAAACTGATTTAAAGGATGTGATACATCAAGCTGAAGAGCAGCTGTTGGTCAGTGTCTGCCGCCCTCTTCGGCGCGGTGTGTCCTGCACTGTTGCCCCGTCAGCTTTTTTTGGCCGATTCAACTTGTTGAATCAACGTCTGAGACAATGGAGCACGTCATTGAATGAAATCAGTCTGATTGGGAGCTCAGCTCAGTGCACGAGAAGAGAAACAGAAGTGAGGAAAGTAAACAAACAGCTGAAGTGGAGAGCGAGTGAGACCCTGTGTAGCTCCTGACATCTGGTGGCACTTTACATTACTGCAACAACATTTCGGCTGGCACATGAACAGACACAGTGACTGAAATAATAACAATAATAATAATGAAAACAGGACAAGAATAACCCCATGACATCACACACGTCGTGAAAGATGACCAGCGATGATTGGTCATGGATTAACGTGTAGTCTGTCATGTCTGTCGGCCAAGTCACGGTAGAATTTTATGTCTCCACAATTACCTAATCTGACATAGTGACCATCGGAACGGACAAAAATGTTGTGTAGTGTGAACGTAGCATTAGACACACTAAACCGACTTTAGAGAGCTGGTGGTGATAAAAGCTCCCTGCTGCATCACCTCAACCAACAGCCAGCCAGTCTGTATGTTATACGCCTGCGTGAGAGGAAATGACTCTCAACTCCAGCAGACGGCAGTGATCTGTATTTGTCATTCGAGAAGGGAAACTGAAAACCGTCTTGAAACTAGTTAGCAAGTTAGCACATTAACAACACAATCCAGTGTTGAAAGAACAGAGCGTATTTACTGTGCGCCAGTGAACAATAACACAAACCATCAGGAAACATTTCTGCTGAAGAACTCAGTGAAATTTATCTTACTTTATGGAGCAAGTTTGTTTTGGTCTGACTCCCTCTAGACTTTAGCTCTTTGTTTACTTTGCTCACTTCTGTTTCTCTTCTGGTGTACTGAGCTGAACTGCCAAGAAGTGATTTCAGTTTCCAACGAGCTAAGCCATCTCCAATGTCAATTCAACATGCTGAATCAGAGGCAAAAATGCAGATAAACACCAACAAGGGCCGACGGTGTGGGACACACCAAAGCAACAACGGCCACGATGCTCATTGATGGCCCAACTTTGAATGTCGGCTTTGAGTGTCAGAGCCTTTAGTGAGCTCAACAAAAGTTTCCTCCTTCAGCAGATGAATGTGAAAACCGACTCAGTAAAGCCTGCCAAGAAAAACACAATTCTGAGTGGAGGTAAGAAGTCATCACTAACTTTGACATGTTGTCTTTCAGCTTCGGAATCGTCCTGTGGGAAGTTGCAACCAGTAGGAGACCTTTTGAAGGTGTGTGCCCGCCCAACGAAACGATCAATATCCGGCGCCACACTTCCTGTTTTTAGCATCGAGGACTTGCCTCCTTTAGCTCTGACAGCCATCTGTGAAAAAAGGAACCCTTGGTTGCTCACCATGGCTGAGTGCATGAAAAATCTCAATGCCATCAAGTAGCCTGTATTTTTTGCTGGTTTGTGTAACCACCCTTGTGTGTGGAAGTCAGTGTGTGTAACGTGCCCATACAGCAACACACCAGAATTGTCCATTTAAAGGATCTGAGCCAAAGCATTTGATAATGTTTCCCAGTTGACCATAGATGGCTTCCTTAATAAAACATCATCATTGACCCCAGAGCAACGCAACTCTTTTTAAAGGTCAAACACTTGGTGGCCAACAGTGTTAAGTGAGCTTTATTCTTCTGCACTGAAGTGACGCTGCAGCTACGGGCAAAGCTCTGCATAGATGCGTACAAAGCCTACACTACTGCAGACCTCCTGTTTTTTTTTGTAAACTGAAAACCATTTCTCTCAGAGGAAACAAAGCTTTTATTTTTCTTTTAATTTAACAGATAAGAAACAATAAATTGACAAGACAATAAAGCCACCACAAAATGCTTTAAGTCTTGTTTGTGATTTATCCTGGCTTCACATGAGTGGATGAAAATCTGCTCACCATTAGCCTAATTTGAGGAATGTAAAATGTTATTGGCTTATGCTAATAAAATTAGCATGTTATATATATGTGGGGAAAACATGTCTAGTATAGGACAGGTCCATCCGTCGCTCCTCCACAGATCCATCCTCTTATCCAAATACGGTCATATCTGGCCCCCCAAAAAGACGGTGATGATGATCCACAAACTGATGGGTTACGTCACTGTAGCTACATGCACTGTTTTTATGCAGTCTGTTTTGTCCACCATGTTGGCTTGGCTTCTTAGCATGCTAACATTTGATCATTAACAGTGGGCACAAAGTACAGTGGAGGCGGAAATGTCATTAATACAGCAGGTTTTTGGTCATAAACTATAGTACCGCACAAGTTAAAGTTAACCTGATGATGATGGCACTGGATGAAATGTCAGAGGGTCACCAAAGTTATTAAAATTCATCCTCTGGGGAACATGAATGTCTTAATCTATAGCAGGGAACGGCACTTCAAAATAAAATCTGTGTGCTAGAAATGTACTGTACTAAAAAAATTTGTTTTTAAACAATTGACATATTTTTGAGTCATTTGCGGTCCACTGAGAATAGACCTAGGACCCACTGAAATGTATAATTCCAACATTTTCTCCTGGTAACTGGATGTTTTGTTCTTGACATGGTCCACCTTCTCTTCCAGGTTTGGCAAACAAAGATGTCTATCAGAAAGTAGGCAAAGAGAAATATCAGGAGCCGCTCCCCGAATGTCCAAAGGGACTGTCACTTGTGATCAACTCCTGTCGGGACTATGACAGCTTCCAGAGACCATCTGCTGGAGGTAACTTACAATCACCGCCATCACCGCCCGCTGACACCTTTCAGTATAGATGCTGGATCTGCCAGACTGTCTTATGAATGAGTGAGCCAACACGATTCAGTGATGCAACTCTTTGTGTGGACAGTTGATGTTTTGGGGAATGATGTGACTATTTATGATGTCAGGAAGCATCCAGTCTAATATTAGCACAAATAGACCCTTTAAGAACCGACATCACGCTGACGTCAGTTTGTTAGCTGGAGGTGCAGCTGCCTCTCCCCCACAGACAACTATGGTTAAATGTGATAAGACCAAAGGACTGGACGGAGGCCATCATCAAAAATGCTCACACCATATATCATACACTTCATATCAGGTTAGGGAAAAAGTATTTCCTGTTGTAGGGATGAATAACGTTATGTGTATTAAGGGTTATCATGTCCACCTCATCAGAAACTGGGGAGGGATTAAGAGGAATATTGGATTTCTCTGCAACGCTAACTTTTTAGCACATTAGCTAATGCACAATGAGTGTTTCTGAACGCACCACTCACATCTTCTTCCTCCATCGTCTAAAACAAGACAACACGACTTGTTAGTTAGCGCGAGCTAATGTCTGTGGAGAACTGTTTGGCCTCAGCTAAGCTCCGCCCACCAACAAACATCACACTGTTTCTAAAGGGTCTGTAGTCTGTTCCTCACACTATCATTTAACCATAATAGATACCAGTCAATCAGTTTTTTCAATAATTTGTCAAATTGTGAAAAAGATCATTTTGATCTAACATCTCTAAGAATAATGATAATAATAACACTGCTGCTGTCTCTGTCCTCTACAGTGCTGGTGGATCAGCTACAGAGTGTGTTGACAGAGTTGGAGAAGTGCTGAAACTCTTCATCCCTCTTCCTCTCCGTCAGCAGCACTCAGGGTTTCTGGTCGCAGACATCCTCAGGAGAAGAAGTACTACTGTTGAGTCATGGCAGTACATGCTGAAAACTTCTATATAATCCATTTACAAAGTTTACAAGGCACTGAAAGCAATATGTTTTTATTTTAGTTCAGGGTGATTCTGGGATCAAGCTGTTTAAACCAGGGAATGAAAAAAATCAACCTTATTATGTGTCTGTGTAGAATTTTGGGGTGTTTTTTGAGCAGCAGTGTAACTTTAATGTTTTTTTTGTTAAACGTACAGGATGTAACTTTGTGCTGCTCGGGGTCTCTCACTCAACAGTAACAAAAGCTTCACAATATACTACATCAATGCAACATCTGCAAACTGTTGGTTGCACCAGCTGCTTACAGTAACCATAACTAGTTCTCCTCCTGATGGTGTCAACACGGATTTGTTGATTGTTTTGTTGTTGGTGTGTGGTTTTCCATGTTCTTTCTCTCCATGTCCACTCCTCTCAGTAGTGTAGTGGTAGTTGACTGGGTGCCAGAGAGCTTTTGTTATTTTGACATTATAACGATACAGCGTGTTTCGGGATTCACGTGGCGTCGGATAAAGGGGGATTTACACTTGTGCGGCAGAGCCCATGCACATCGCCCACGCCATTGTGAGCATTTATACTTGTGCGGTGGTGTGTCTGTGTCACTCTGCAGGTTCACCTACAAAACACTAGTTGGCGGGGGAATTTCTTTGAAATGCGGTGAAGTTTATTTGATTTAAACACACATTGAACACACATTAAACACACGCCATACACACAGTAAACACACATTAAACACACATTAAACATGGCAGCACAGCGGTCACCACTGTCTTTGTGTCTAGGTCTGGGGTCTCATTTATAAACATTGTGTACCCACAAAACGAGGCCTGAAAGAGGCGCACGCCACTTCCCACCCAGAAGTTGTGATATAAAAACAGACTTGATGGGAGAAACTTTGACTCATACTTACCAACAGTTTGGAGGGGAAACTGGTGACACAGATGACGAGGCAGAGGCCTAACTGTAGAAATGATCAAATATGTTTTTGCGTGCACCATTTCAGGCTTTTGTCTGTACATACATTTTTAGTATGGATCCTACGCATTGTTTATAGATGAGACCCCCTCTGGTAGGTCGACTTCAGTGCTGTCACCAGGGTGTGAAGACACAGTAGTTCTGCTCGATAAGGAGGCGCCAAATCAACCCTAAACCAGACAGGAGGGAGGCCAGCGACCAAAAAACATGGACCGTTACATTTCTCTGGGTTTGAACATTGCTGGAAACATTTGGAATAGTGTGAGCACATAACTCAGCATTTATATCATAAGTGTAGTAGTTTCTAAAATGTTTTAATGTGTAAAAGTTTGTATCTTTAAATGACTGCATGTCGGCAAACCTCCCGTTAGAGGTGTTCTGGGCACGTCCCACTGGAAGGAGGCCGACCCACAATAGGCTGGAGGGATTACATATCTCATCTGGCCTGGAAACACCTTCGGGTCCTCCAGGACGAGCTGGGAAGTGTCGCTGGGCAGAGAGACATCTGGGGAGCTTTGTTGGCCTGCTGCCCCCGTGACCCCCTCGGATGAAAATGGAATGGGAACCAAAAAATTGCATGTTAAGGAGCCAGAGCTCCTGCTGGGGAATTAGTGATACCTGTCACACACCTGTTGTTATTTCAGCCTTTATATTTACTGAATTAAAGAAGTGTTCAATAGACCATGAGAGGTGAAGTTAAAGTGTTGAAATGTGCCTAATAAAAACCAATAAACAAACCAATAACGCAAATTTACTTCTCCTCCTTTAACTCTTTCAGTGCACCCTGTGAATCTCAATGTTATTAATGTCATCCGACTGAAATATAACTTTTTCTGTTTGTTTGCTTTTTTTATTTCATTTTCATGTTTTTGTGTTTCCAGTGATACATCAGCTCATTTTTGTTCTTCTTTGACACAGAATTTGTTTCCAGTTGGAGATGGAGGTCAAGACAGGAACGTACATTGAACAACAGGATCCTCTGTGATTCTGAATTAAGAGATGCATCAATAGAAAAAAGAAAATGAACAACATATTCTTGAGATGTTTGACTCATATACTGTCAGACAGTGCTGCACCTAAGGACAGTGTCGGGGCCAAGTTTCTTAAAACTCACGTAAAGTTTTCAATTTTCTGCCACTTAATGCTTTTTACTGCACTACATTTATTTGGCAGCTTTAGTTACATTGCAGATTCTGATCAACAATCCAAAATTTAATCAGCAAATAAATTATGATGTACTATTATACTGAGAGAAGACTTTGTTGTTCGCTGGAGGGAAATTCCCAAGCTCCTCGACTGTGTCAGTTCAGCCTTTACTGCTAAACTCAGCAGTTTATCAAATAGAACAAATATTTTTATTATCTTCACTTTGTTTCCACCTCTGTGTGTGTGTGTGTGTGTGTGTGTGTGTGTGTGTGTGTGTGCGTGTGTGTGTGTGTGTGTAGAGTAGGTCAGCCCTGACACAGCTCAGATGAGAGGCCGCAGGATAATAATAACTTACACCAAAATGTGCAAAAGTACCGATAAAAGAACTGATACTGTCAGAGCTTATCAATACTATGGTCTTCGATAATTCAGCCCTGTGGCTAATTTAGTACCAGGTTTCGGGAGCAAGAACAGGATGTAGCACAACACCCTGCACAGCTTTCATAGGCTGCTTCTGTCGGACGGCGAGATGCTGAAGTTGTGGCTAGTCGTGCTACAAATGGATGCGAACACTCCTGTCCAGACACTGCGCCGTGCAGCCCATCAGGTCTGCAGTGCTCACTTCTCCCAAGATGACGACTGGCAGCCGAAGAAAAGAAGACATCTGATCCCCAAACTCCTCTTCCTCAAGAAAACAGCTGCCCCACGAGGAGAGAGAGCTGCAGACACAGTGGAGCAAACCTCTCGCATGATGACGTCACTCAGCCCAGAGGAAAGGGACACGTCTACTGTGCTACTTACAGAGATGACACTGGTGACATGAACCGTCAGTGGCAACAAAAAACACTTTTAATGCACAAACTTATACAGGACGCATTTGCCCCCGTTACCGTTTTAGCTCGTTTTGTTCCTGCCTCCCTCAATACTGAAGCAATTTTAGAAGAAGTGGTAGCTATGAGTCATACACACACGTGCACGTGGGAAATAGGGCCCAGGTTGAAAATACAGAAGTTGTCCTTTAACTTAGACCCGTTGTCCTCGTGCACGGACACTTTGTTGTGCCATGTAGTGGTAGAGAGACCACAGCACGCTGATCCATGGAAAACAAGATGGCTGCCATCCATGGAAAACAAGATGGCTGCCATGATGTGACCAATTTAAGCAACAGTAACAAGATAAGACACTGTTAATTAGAAAGTACTGGTTTGAGGACACTGGGACTTTTTAATATCCGTTTGAGGACACTGGGACTTTTTTAATGTCCGTTTGAAGACACTGGGACTTTTTAATATCCGTTTGAAGACACTGGGACTTTTTTAATGTCCGTTTGAGGACACTGGGACTTTTTTAATGTCCGTTTGAGGACACTGGGACTTTTTAATATCCGTTTGAAGACACTGGGACTTTTTAATATCCGTTTGAAGACACTGGGACTTTTTTAATGTCCGTTTGAGGACACTGGGACTTGTTGACAGTATTTCATGTTTTATACTTATTTGGTCCTTCTGGTCCCAAACAGCTGGGAGAAATTCACTATGATCACTGACTAAACAGATGCAGAAATCACTTCCTGCCTCGCAGTGAATCATCCTCCCAACACACACGATTCGGCGGTGACGTCACGGCAGGATGGGGCGGGCCGCGCGACCTGGCGCCGGGAGATTCGATCCCGTCACGGCGGTCCAGACTCCGGTCACGCTGCTCGAGTCGCCCCGTTAAACGCACCTCAGCCTTTGTGATTCGTGTCTTTAGCGCGGAGCCATGTTGTCACCGTGTGTGTTGAGCAGGAGCAGGATCAGGATCAGCAGCCGTTAAACCGTCACACAGGTACGAGTCTCCTCACCGCGCTGCCGCCTGTTTGCTAACTGAGCTAATAACTGAGCTAACGTTAGCCGCGCTGTCTCGTTCTCTTCACAGCAACAACAGCTTGGTTAATATCAGCTGTACCTGTTACTGCATTGACTCTAACAGGAGCGTGATTTAAGGGGTTAACGGCACGTCGCAGCCTCACACCGGGCCAGATACTAGCTGAAGTTAGCTGAAGCGTCCGTAGTTACCGGGCACCACGATGGATCATCGAATTATTATTATTATAGTCTGTGTTTTTCTATAACGTTGCTAATGTGGAAATGTTGCACATCAGAAACCACATTCACAGCTGTACAAACTGGAAACAAAAAGCTTCTGTTAGCTCTGTTATTGCTCGGAGGCCTTGACGACCCCGGTCTCGAGTTTGGAGCTAAGCCGGGGAACGCAGCGCCTTCCCCCGGTGCCCGCAGCGGAGTCTGCGCCAGCACAGGTAACAGATAGGTGATGGAAGTGAAGGGGTTTGTTGGGCAGTTGACAGACAGACACATGGATACTTGGCGGGACGTGTTGTCCCCGCCAACTGCTGTGCACTGTGTCAGTCAACGTTAGCTGGCCAGTTAGCACAACATGCAGGTTGTGTAACTTTTGAATTTGTGCAGCGAGGTGGAGCCAGAGTTTAACTCCGCTGTCCGGGTATCTACAGGCAAAGTGCGTGTTCGTTAAATATGTGGTGATTAATTATTTCTGTGTATGCAGTGGTGAAAGATTGTTTTACTTCCTTGCACTCAGCAGCAGCATGAAGGACTGGATGCCAAACAACTGCTTCTAACCAAACACAGATAAGAAGGAGGGTCCGATAACTGCTCCAGATGCTTCAGAGGTTGAGTCCCTTTTGTCGGCTAGACGGTCAAATATCAGGAATCCTGGTGTTATTTTTGATCAGACATACATTTTGATCATCATGTCAAATCACAGAGCCGTGTTTGTTTTATTCAGCTAAGAAATATATTGCAAAGCTCAGATCTGTGGTGTCGAGACCTGAGCCAGAGGTGATTATTCATGCTTTTGTGTCCACCCAGCTGGACTTGAATCGTCTTCACTTAATCCAGAACACTTCTAACCAGGTCCAACAGGTCAACCCACGTCACTCCATTGTAGTTCCTTATACTGGCTTCACATCAAACTCAGCATTCACCTCAAGTTTGTACATATAGAGCCCTCCATGATCTGGAAACTGCTCCCGATTAGAATTTGTTTAGTTTGTTTGTTCAGGATGTTTTTGCCGGAATCCGAATTATCCTCAGTGGTCTCTTCGTCTGCACAACAAGTGGACCAGGTGATCAGCACTGCTGAAAACACTGATTAAAGCAGTTTCATGGTAAAAATGAGTGTTTCCTAGATGCTGCTGGCTTGTTGGAGCACAGCTGTTTGCTAATACCTGCTAATGTGTGCTCACCTTTTGCTCCGATAACTTAAGATCCACAAGCTCAGGGGGTTTTTTTACCTGGAGCTGAATTTTCCGCACAGGTCTCTACCTCTCCAAAGTAAAGGGACCCGTTGATTCAAACCAGCTGAATTAAAAACACTGAGTAAAGCAGTTCCACATTAAAAAGGTATTGTAGAAACATGGTGGTGCAACGTGATGGTTTCTGTGGATGATCCTTATGTAGATGCAAACAGCTCATTCTAAAGTAACAAAAACACAGTGATTCTTATTTTCAGGTGATTATGCACTAAAGAAAACACACTGATTATAATGAATTCTGCCAATATATCCCCCTAAATCCTACACAGTGGACCTTTTACAGTCTAACCTGTGTTGTTTCCCACTGTGCTGCTGTGCAGATGGAGGCCATGGAGGTAGACTCTCCTGTGGAAATGCAGGGAGGAGGCAGCAGACAGCCAGAGGTTGCTGCTGCTGCTGCTGCTGCGGACGCCAACGCACCGTACGTCATCTCAGACTCCGGCAGCAGCACTGAGGTGGACGAGGACGACGGCGATGACAATGAAGGAGGGCAGACGGCAGCTCGTGCACCTCCCAGACTCCCTGCCACCTGGGCCTTCAGTCAGAGAGCGGTGGGCGTCTCTGCAGCTACACCTTCTGCAGCTCAGGGGGCGCCCATACGGAGGAGACTCAGGTACCCCAAACTAAAGCACAGAGACGGCTTGGTTCATGCCTTTTGAATATATTTTGTTAAAAAGGTCAGTGTCTTTTTGAGATATTAAACCTGTGTGTCTTGTACAGGCAGGGCCTCAGGGTGCACTACCCCAGCCAGACTGCAGCGCCCTCCAGAGGCTTTCCAGACTTCCTGCTCCGAGTGCCGGCAGCAAGCGTGGCTGAGCCGGAGTCTGGCAGCACCACAGAGGTCAGCGAGTCCGAAGAGGAGGAGGAAGAGGGAGGCGAAGAAGAAACGCCTGCTGCCGCTGAGCCTGTTGACCCCGTGCCGCCTTCTAGTCCTCGCCTCAGTGCCTCTGTCCATCACGCACAACCACAGGAAGTCGGCCCAACCGGTACATCTAAACTAGTTTTTGTCGTTGATATGTCTTTGACCGGGTTTCACAAACCAGTGTGAAGTCTGTGTTGTGTTCTGAGAGTCCAGTTTGATTTCTTTATATTTCATCTTTTCTCAGACTCCAGTTCAGCTGCAGGTGAGAGGACGGAAGCTCAGAATCAGAATGTCCAGGTAACTGTCAGACCTTATCTGTCGCTCTTCTTTCTGCCACCAGTTACATTACGTCTGTTCTGAATTTACACACAGAGAACAGATTTGGCAGTTTATAAGTGATGAGCAGAGACTCTTCAGAGCTGGAGCTAATAATGCTAATAAGGGTTTGCTGCTGATCACTATATTTCTCTGAGTTAACCGTCATGTAGCTTATTTTCCATTGTCTCCTGTTAGTTTAAAGAACCTGCTGCTTGATGGGCCATCAAGCTCAATTTCTTGTTTGTATTTAATCTCCTCAATTGTACCTGTAGCAACACACCTGAACACCACCTTGGGTGTTTCTAACATCTTAGTCCCTCATTTTAAATCTGTAGTTTGAGGTTTTCGTGTCAGTGTAGTTTGAAACTCTTACTGTGTCCACCTCTAGCCTGTCCCTGCGGCCTCGGCTTCTGTCCAGTCATTGCCTGCTGAAGAGGGCGAAGGCGACACCTGCACCATCTGCTTTGAGGGGTGGACAACAGCCGGCGAGCACAGACTGTCCGCTCTGCGCTGCGGACACCTCTTCGGCTTCACCTGCATCCAGCGCTGGCTGAAAGCGCAGGGCCCGGCCGCTAAATGTCCGCAGGTCAGTGACGTTACTGTTTAACCTTCACTGGTGTCTTATCCTGCATCTCACATTTGGACTCTGACACCGAAGACATGTTTCTGTTGTTTGTCTTTAGTGCAACAAGAAAGCGAAACGCTCAGATATTGTTCTGCTGTACGCTCCAAAGCTGCGAGCGCTCGACAACTCGGAGCAAGAGAGCTTAAAGAAGTGAGTGATGCTTTCTCTGCTTAACAGGCGCCAACACACCAGATCTGTGGGGTCCAAATAAGCTTATGAGATGTGACAGTATTATTTCAGACAAAACTTTTTACACTGTTAAAAGAATATTCCACCCAAAACTGACCATTTTAGTGTGAAACACACAACTCCTGGAGGATTGAAAGGTGGTTGGCAAAGGTTTTGTGCTTTACTGACCAATAAATATGTCAGTTATTTACACGTTGAAGTTAAGTTGTTGAAAACTCTCTGTGTAGCTGCTTAAAGTGTTTTTTTGCAGCATTTATTAGCATAGCTCCATCTATTGTCGCCCTCTTCTGGTGTAAATATGAAGTACAGGATGTAAGTGACGTGTGTCATTCATGTGCTGCTTTAAATTTGTTTGCAAGATTTATTGAAACTAAGTGTCCTTAGAATATACCTCTGATGCACATTTCTGTCTTCTAAATACCATCACAGCCTGTCCCTCGCCCTGTTAGTAGTGTAATTAGTGTGTGTGTGTGTGTGTGTGTGTGTGTGTGTGTGTGTGTGTGTGTGCAGGTCTCTGGAGCAGGAGCAGTCTCTGAGGAGGAAAGCTGAACTGGAATCAGCTCAGTACAAACTGAAACTGCAGGTTGTCACCAACAAATACGGACAAGCACAACAAGAGCTGCAGGTATCACTAAAATTATTTTAACTTTTAGGTTTGATTATTCTTGTTCCTGGTTGGACTTAGCTTTTTATTCAAGACTAAACAGAGCACTGGCACATTCTGGACTCCACAGTTTTGAGAACTAGATGCTGTTCACATGATTTTCCTTTATAGTCACAGAAATATCAGATGAATCTCTTGACATCTTCCTCCTCTCTGTCTGTGTAGGAGCTGAGGGCGCTGATGGCCCAAGCTGGCAGAAACTCAGCTCCCTCCTCCTCCTCGTCCTCCTCCTCAGCATCCTCCTCGCTCCCTCGGTCTGTCTCAGAGGGCGGACGGCTCCAGGGCAGCACAGTACAGCTTCTCCAAGGCGGTGCTGGTGTCTCAGGCCGGAGGCTCCAGGGTTTTATCGTACTGTGAACCTCTGAGCTGCCTGCTGGCCTCGCAGCCCTCCCCTCACTCCACACTGGTGCCCGGTGAGATGTAACTTCCTTCTTCCTTATGACTCAGTATCTTAATGTTTTTAAACAAGTAACCAATGAGAAGAGATGTGACTTCATCTTTGCTGAGCACACTGATGCTGTCTGATAGATTCTCCTTTTGGAGACTCTTTACTGACGCCCTCAGGCCAAGACGTCTGAACTGTTCTGTAATTCTTCAAAGGAACTCAGGAACTCCATACCTACATTTTTATGCCTCTGTGCTGACAACAGCTGTGGCCGGAGGCATTATGTTTTCAGGTTGTCTGTTCCTTTCCTCCTCAGACTTGGACTCCACAATGAACTGATTAGGTTTTGGTGGTCAAAGGTCACCATGACCTCAGAAAACAAGTTTTGGGCCTTTAGTCACACAGGCGTCTAATATGATGAAGTGGTGACATTTTATATCCAAAAAGTCAAAGGTCAACTTCACTGTGACGTCACAATGTTCAGCCAAAACACTTTCCTTCTCTAGTCATTACCCAACATCATATATCTGAGGAGCAGAGGAGGAGACATTTGGTCAGAGACTGAATTGGTCACGCTAATTTTGGGTGTCCATCTTGAAACTGTGCTAATTGTATTGGTCTGTGCTGCCAGGTTGAAGATCTGTGTGAAGCATCCACATATTAGAATTTACAACATCCATATTTGAATCATTGTCAACTGTCGTGGCTTCATACAAGTCTGGACAGACACGGATGTAACTGTAACTTCAACATGACTGGTTCTTAGAGGAAACAGTAAAGCAGTGATTCTAGTTTAACCAGAGGAACCAGGCTGTAAATTTAGTTTCTCTGCCGTTATTTGAGTCTCTGCTCTGAGTGGAGTTTTCTCCCAGCAGGTATTGGCTCAGAGTTTGTAGAGCTGGTTGGCTCAAAGTGTTACAGTTGCTCCTTTGGAGACGAGAAATGTCACAATGATGTAACATTAAATAATGATCATTATTTGACATCAGTCTGATCTTCATGACTCTTCAGATGCTGCTGAAAGACATTATGTTCCAGAGAAACTTCATGTCTGTGACTGTTTGGTGGAAAACACAACAATTCTTTTTTTTTCATGTTACATTTCATTTCTGCCAATAAAGTCCCTTAAATCCTGCACACTGGACCTTTAAACACTAGAATGAGGCAGAAAAAACCCCAGATAATGGTGTGTGTTAACTTAGAAAGACGTGTATTGTCACCCAGCTCTGATTTCCTCTCACTGGTTACCTCTCCTCCTCCTCCTCCTCCTCCTCCTCCAGGTTGTGGGGTGAAGAAGGTGAGTGTGGTCAACATGAAGGCGAGTCAGTACGTCCCCATCCACAGCAAACAGATCCGCGGTCTGTCCTTCAACAGGCAGAACGACAGTCTGCTGCTGTCTGCTGCTCTGGACAACACCATCAAACTGACCAGGTACACACACACACACACACACACACACATTTCACGTGTCTCAATCAGAATCACAGAGATGATGAAAATGAATGATTTTCACATGGTAAGTGGACTGACTGTGTGTGTGTGTGTGTGTGTTGCAGTCTGCTGACCAACACGGTGGTTCAGACCTATAACGCAGGTAAACCCGTGTGGAGCTGCTGCTGGTGTTTGGACAACAGCAATTACGTTTACGCAGGACTGATCAACGGCTCTGTGCTCGTCTACGACACCAGAGACACCAGCACACACGTCCAGGAGCTGCAGCCGCTACGCTCCAGGTATGCACAAGGACACACACACATTTATGCTAAAATATGAGGCTGGTGTTTTCAGATTGGTTTATTCTGAAGATCATTTTGAAAAAGTGAGGTGGTGGTTTAGTGAGGAAGGAAGGTCAAGAAGACTTTTAGTTTTCACTGGTTTAGTGTGGCTGTTGTCTAAGCCGACTCATTGGGGCGACTACAAGGACATTACTGTTAAACATAAACAAAAAAGTTTTTAAACTTGTTGAACTCTTTTCAGGTGTCCAGTGGCGTCTCTATGTTACGTCCCACGGGCGGCGTCCAGCTCATTCCCCTGTGGCGGGCTGATCGCTGGCTCCCTGGAGGGCGGATGTTTTTGGGAACAAGTCAACGAGACCACATACAGACCACATGTCCTGCCGCTGGAGACCGCCGGCTGCACCGACATCCAGGTGGAGACAGAAAGCCGACACTGTCTGGTTACCTACAGGCCAGGTGAGACTGCGAGCTGAAACCTTCAAAGAATACCAGGCAGTGCTGACAGCAAACACAGCTGGCTTAATATATGAGCGTCATCAGAAGATAAATAATAAAAGTAATAACAATAATAATAGCAATATCAACAATAATAATAATAGTAGTAGTAATAATAATGATTATAAATAAATAACATTTAATATCAGAGTTTATGGGAAGGAAAAACCAAACAGAATATAGAAAACGTACATGTTGCCTGTGACTATCATACATGACATCATATTGGCCCAAATACAAATAAGTTCTGAAAAAGGCTTACAAAGAAAATACATTTTCAGAGGCAACTTAAAAGAGGAAAAGCTAAAGTTAAATAAGGTCAGAAATAAAGTTTTCAGAAAACGATTTAAAGGTTCAGATTTAGTGGCATCTAGTGGAGAGGACTGCACATTGCAACCAGCTGGAACAACTTCTGGTCAGAATTCCTTCAGTGTTCATTGTTCAGGAGCTGAACTTTCCACACAGGTCTCTTCCTCTCCAGAACAAACAGACCAGCTGATTTAAACCGGTAAAAACACTGAATAATCAGTTTCATGTAACAAATCAGTGTTTCTCCGACGCCGTTTGGCTCGTCAGAGACGGTATGTTAGCCTAGCACCTGCTAATGTGTGCTCACCTTTTTTTGGATTGGATCAGATCTTGAAAATAAAGTGGGATTAGATCATGTAATCCAGTCTTGGTTTTGCTCCGGATCAAACCTTCAAAATGCGTTTCAACAATTACGATCCAGTTGATTCTGAACGGCGTTCACACAGTTACACCAAACGTCACAGAAGGAACCTTTATCTTCAGAAACATCATGTTCACTGTGTATAGAATAAATACAAAAAGAAATCCAAACTGTTCCCAAAGTATTGATGATGATTTGTAGTTCAAACATGGTGGACTCAAAGTCGTCTGTAATGAAGATAAACACAGTGAGCATGTCTGCGACAGGAGGAAGGCTGCGTCATGAGCCGCTTTCTGCGAGAGGAAACTCAAAGGTGTTACTAACACATCTGCCACTCTGTGAATTACAAGCAGTTTGTTGCATCTCAACTCTTCACATCCTCTTCACAGCCATGTTCAGCAGCCTGGGTTTCTTTTTAAGGATTTGTTTGTTGTTTTATTGACCAAAGTTTGACCAAAAGTCCTTTGTAATGTTGAGAATGTGCAGAAAGGAAAATGCAGACGGACAGAACGGATGATTTCTTCATGTGTATTTATATTTGTTCAGTTTTGTGTTATTGATAGTGCAGTAAATGTTTGTCAGTGTTTCCTGTTCTGGATTAATATTACTGCTGCGTTAATGTGTGTGTTGAGCTGCAGCCTGCAGTCCTCACCATTAAAACCTCACATTGTTCCTTTAAGTACAGCATCACCTAGTTTTTGTTGCTCGTCATCTCGTCCCGAACGTCCACACAGAATTAGATTTGTGTAACAGGCCAGAGCAGCCACACGTGAAGTGTCGACAGCAGCAGATAAAAAAATCTGATAGTTTGATAAAGGACTCAGTCTACTCAGTTTCCTGTATGAAGTGTCCTGTGTCTCCTGCAGGACGCTCCAACCCGTCTCTGCGCTGCGTCCTGATGTCTCTGAACAGGACGCCTCAGCAGGACTCCTCTCAGCTGCCCAGCTGCTCCTGCTCACCGGTGCAGACGTTCAGCGCCGGCTCGTCCTGCAAACTGCTCACCAAGAATGCCGTCTTCAAGAGTCCAGACGGTGGCGGGACGCTGGTCTGCGCCGGGGACGAGGCCTCCAACTCCACTATATGGTCAGTCTTCTTAGTCTCAACATATAATTTTATTTTATCAATCTGAAGAGTGCATAAGTGGCCTATTTTCCCTTAAATTAAAGTGATTATATCTTAATTTTATTGTTATATACATTTTCCTTTTTCTCATCTTCTTAGCTATAAGAGTCTTTTTATAGTTTAGTTAATTTACCTTTTAGTCTTAAAGAGCATAAACTAAATTAAATTAATTTTCTCAGTATTATTTTAAAAAGCCTGAAGCAACCTTGTGTTTATTAAAGCAATATCACACGAGAGGGAGTGATGTTGTGCTGTGTATCGTCACAGCTGTGATTCAGTCATAGAAGACAGTCACAGCGTGACGATATACAGTCCAACGTCACGACCTCCAGTGTGATATTGCTTTTATACAACAGGTCAACAACAGCTTAAACAGCAATGCTGAGTAAGGAAATGTTATGTAGCTGTATGTTATGTAGCTCCGCAAAAAAAATAAAAGTTCCCGCGGTCTGTTGCCAGACAACGCAGCACACACACCAGGAACTCACAAGCTACTTTGATTTTACATTGATCTGCAGCTGTGTAACTTCGTCCAGTTCAAACCTGGATGTTGGCACGGCCGGATTCAAACACACCTGGAGGTCTGCACAGAAGAGTCCAGGCTTTGCTTTCCTCGTCCTCTCCTGACGACCACTCATAATTTAATTCAAATGTAATTTTGGGGAAAACATCCATCTTGTTGGTGTAACGCTATAGTGAGCATAAAGTTTCCCAACAGCTTTCTTTGCATTAAATAGTTATGTTTCTTTTGAGATCGAAGTTGCCTAATTATTTGGAGGATTTTTTTAAAACATGTTTTAATTCTTTTTATATTTCATTTCCTTTTTTTCTGTTTAATTAATTAGTTAATTTTATATAATTTTCCAAAGCTACTTTGTATAAATATTCAAAATGTCTGTTGGTTTTCTCTGTAAGAAGTTTCTAAATAATCTCTCATCATCCTCTTCCTCCCCTCCTGTCTCATCTTCCTCTTTCCTTCTCTACATTTTCCTCCTCCCTCCTCTTTCTCCCTCCTCTTCTTCTCTTCCATCTCCTCCCTCAATTCCCCTCCTCCCCCTCTCCTCCTCCTCGCTCCTCCACCCTCTCCTTCCTCCTCTGTCCTATCTTCCTCACCCTCCTTCCTCTCTTCCTCCTGATCCTTTTCTGTCTCCTCCCTCCTCCCTCTTATCCCTCTTCTCCTCACTCTCTCCACTCTTCCTTCGTCTCTTCTTCCTGCTCCTCCTTCCTTCCCCGGCTTGTCTTCTTTCTCCTCTATGTCCTTCCCCTCCCCTCTTATCTTCCTCCATCTCCACCCTCTCTTCTTTCCATCCTTCTCCTATCTCTCTTTCTTCCTCTTCTTTTCCTCCTCCTTCACCTCCTCCTCCTCCTCCTCAGGTGTGGGATGCAGGCAGCGGCTCTCTGCTCCAGAAGCTCCCGGCCGACCTCCCGGTGTTGGACATCAGCCCGTTCTCGGTGAACGGCGAGCACTTCCTGGCCTCGCTCACGGAGAAGATGCTGAAGCTCTACAGGTGGGAGTGAACGAGCAGGAAATAAAACCCGTGTGGTCTCTGAGCTTGAGGAGCGGACACCGTCTGAGAGGAACTGAAACCAAATGCTGCTCAACTTTTATCTGTTTAGACACGCAAAAAAACTGATTACTGGGAGCGATCGTCCCGAGGAAGCATTTCACCCTCATCAGGTTTTACTTTTCTATATCCAACCACCCACGTTACTGCTCGTCCAGTGACCTTTGACCTGCACAGAGCCAAATACTGAGTCAGGTGTGTGATGACTGGACGGACTGAGCATCGTTGCTCCCAGACACAGTGATCATTTTGTGTTTACACGAGTCAAAGGTCAGATTATAAACGTGCTCAGATCTTCTCGGCTGCTAAAGACGGTGAAGTGTTGAAAGCTCTGTCGAGTTACTAGAAGGTGACGTTAAAGGACCAACATGTCAGTGTGATGTAGCTCTTCAACTACAAATCATGTACACTTTATTTTTATGACCTTTTTCAGGCTGTTTTGTGTGTGTGTGTGTGTGTGTGTCTGTGTGTCTGTGTGTGTGTGTGTGTGTCTGTGTGTGTGTGTGTTTTCTACATTTTTGTATCATATGAAAATCAGTTAACAGACTTGAGATACTTGTTTGAGTCGTCAAATCCATCACAGGTCTACTGCCAGTTAACGCGGGCTGCAACTAACCATTGGTTTCAATATAGATTCATCAACAGTTTATATTTCTAGAGTAATTATTTGGTCTATAAAATATCTGAAAGAAGTGAAAACTGTCCATGCCAGTGTCTCAGAGTCCACGGTGATGTCCTTAAGGTTCGTTTTGTTGAATCAAACCCCCAAAATAGTTAAATGTGATATAAAACACAGAAATCACAGAATTTAAGTGGCTAAAAACATTTCTCTTGATAATCTCTTCAACGATTAGTCCATGATCTAAACAGTTGCAGATTATTTTGTTATTTTTCTGTTTCTGTTGTATTGTTCCCCCTTAAAGATCTCAGCACAGTTTTCATGTCAGTTTTTATCAGTGAGAAGACATGGCAAAGATGTGTTTGAGGTCATTTAGTAACAGTGACTCCAGTAAATAGTTTGTCCACCAGGGACAGTGACGCTGTAATTTCTCATATCTTTAGTGCAATACTTTAAAGGAATACTTCACCCACAAAGTGACCATTTTTATTTCACTTAGTTGTGCCATGTTGCCTTGAATTGATTAAGAAAACTTCCGTCACACGCCTCCACAGTGAACGAAGAATCCAAAAATGGCAGACGTTGTTAATTTGAAGTAAACAGACCACTTTTAACAACAGTAAAACTACCCAAACATTTAAACTCTCAATTCAAGTCTCATCTGTCCCATAGTCAGGGGTGACAGGAGACTGAACTGAAACTGAAACTTATCTGTGTTCTCTTTAAAGCCAGGCCTCATTTACAAAAACAGTCATTTTACCTCACTGAATACAGGAGCTGCTGGTTCACCGCTGCCCCCATCAGTTGGTCTGTTTGTGTTACTTTGGTGTTTTAAAGGGTTAGTTCAGATTCTGCAATCTCACAAACAAACTTTGTTGGACTTTGGTGAATCTGAACGAATCCTCTAATTGCTCTTTTTATTAATGGAGTCTGGCTTTAAAGAGAGTTGATAAGTTTCACTTTTTTCTAGTTTCCTCTCACACAGGACTGTTTGTGAAAGCAGAGCACACGACTGGATAAATGAGATTTGCGTGAGAGTTTATGAACTGATGTTTTTAGTTTAGCTGTTAAACGTGGTTCCCTTTGACTTACATTAATCATCACTGTACATTGTTTTTAGATTCTTCGTTCAAGGCAACACAAGATGAAGAACTGATATGTAAATGAAGTATTCCTTTAATAACCAAGTTTAAGGGATCATTATCGGAGATCTTTGGAGGTATCGGTTTGGAAACATCTGTTTGGGCTCAGCTCAAAATGCTAACATTCACTGTGATGGATTAGACGACTCCAATAAGTCAAAGTTGACTGATAAATTCTCAAACCGTACATGAATGTCTGGAAAAGTACAAACAAACATCAAAATGTCGTAGCGACGGTATTTGGACGAGTGATTTATAGTGAAAGAGCTAAATCATGCTGTCCTACAGGAACTGCAGATTAAAGGACCATTGCAACTGGTTTGACTCCAGCTACTGTATGTTATACCTCACTACTAATTATTTTCTACGTCACGTCCTCTCTTTTAGATTGATTTCCCTCCTTCTCAGCAGCCACTTTGAAATCTAAACCAGGAGAGACTTGAATGACTGTGACAGACGGCAGCTTACAGCAGTGTTTGATTTTAGTGGTTGGTGAAGGTTAGCATGTGTCGTGTGGAGGGAGGTGGTTTGAGACCAGGGTGCCAAACAGAGTTTTTTAAATGCAGACAGAACAGGAATGATTTAACAACGTTAATTTTTGGCCCCAAAGTCTGTTTTCCTGTCACTGCAGTGCCTCTCTGCAGCTACGCAACTGAAGTGTCGGAGGATCCTTGAATCCACCACGAACAAAAGGTTATAAAATGATCTGTTTACACACAAACAAGAAGTGACTTTGACACAGAGATGGAGATGATTACTGTTCACCGTCAGCAAGTTTCACACACTGAAATGAACTGAAGTCAACGGCTGTCTGAAATCAATGTAAAACTGATGGTGTGATTTGGAAAAGGCTCAGCAGAGATGATTTGTAGTTAAAAATCTACTGTTGGATAATTTCGCCCAGGCCAGTTAAAGACATTCAGCTGAACAGTGACGATACAGCAAGAAGCTGCCCCCAGATTCTCTCCACGTTTTTGCCCCGCTCCTCATTTTAAACAAGTTGGATTTGTTTTTTGTTTTTTTTTTTTGGACCCGAAACATTAAGTGCCAAAGGACTCAGCTCTTTGTTGTAAATTTTTCTTTCCTTGTTTTCTTTCTAAAGGAAGTTGTATATATGTATATTTGCTACCAACTGTTTGTGTACGACTTTAAAGTTAATAAAAAACTACGTTATTTTTAATTAAAGTCATCAGAGTGGACTGTTTGATGACGTATTTCACGTTAAAGTTCAAGTTTATAGAAATAGTTGTTGGTAATGAAAATCTTACCAATGACAGTAATGCTGATTTACAAATGTGTTGTTTTTTAAAGGTAGACAGATAAAACAAATATAATGAGAATCTAAAACAGAACAGTGAAGTTTAAATATTTGGATAAAATATAACAACATATAAAGTAAGATAAATGTGTGTATATGGACAATGAGATGTGTATTTTACATATGCAGAGAGATGCATCATTTCATATTAGATAATGTGTATTAATAGTTTATAATTTAGCTATAATTAAAAACTCTCACTCTCAAACTCCATAATCAACTTTTTTAGGGGTGAACTGACCTTTTAGTTAAAACCAAACAAGCTCCAAACTGTCAAAAGTAAAAGGGTCTCAGTGTGAAGAATAAAGCAGTTTTAGTTTCTCAACATGTTAATGTAAAAGTAAATATTCTAACAGTGATATTGGTGCTACAACTCAACTTTTAGCAAGTGTGGCCTCTTTAATGTTTGCTTCAACCCAACCAAAAGCCCACTTGTACTTCAAACTGATACAGACAACAGTAAATGATGAGCAGAGACAAAGAATTCGCCCAAGATTACAAAGTTTATTAAACAAAGAAAAAGGTATATATTGAAACACTAATCCTATTAAACGCTAGTGTCACAAAAAGGTAAGAGCTTTATAAAAATGCAAGTCATTACTCCTTAAAAACAGTAAATTACATTAAAACAATGGAGTGTTAAAAGGGTGCGACATTTCCTTTGATATGACTGAAGCTGAATGCTGAGGTCAAGTAAATGTACCGGCCACCAAGTAGCCACATCACCTATAAAACAAACAAAAATAAACATTGTGATTTTTCAAAGCATGAAACAAAAACAAAATTGTCGGCAGATATACACGACAAAGCTGGTGACTGTAAAAATAATGGACGTAGCTAGCGTGACGTCACCCATTTGTGACGTCACCGCCGGTTTGAAGCCTTGAGTTTCATTCTGGCCGTCGCCATCTTGGATTTCTGCAACCAGACATGCAAATTTTTGCACGAGAGGGAGCAGCTGTGGAGTGAGGGGTGGATCTGACCGATAACCATCCTAACTTCTAACCCTTCTACATTACGTTTGGACTTCGGGGCTTGCTGGTTAGCAGTTAGATAGCGAGATAAGGAGCTAAGCTAACAAGCCGGAGAAACAGTGTTACATGTTAACTAGCGCTAACGCTAAAATATAATGATAAGAATGTCACTTACCGAAAAACTTGAGCACTGGTGTCTTGGACGGTCAGTTGGTACAATTATCTGCACAGCAAGCTTTATTATTTGTCTGGTAAAAAAAAAAAATCTCTGACAGGCTCCGGCAAGCCAGCTCCGACGCAGAAGTAAAGTTTAGTGGCCTGATGTGAGGCCCAGTGACGGCCTGTCAGGCAAAGTGACCACGCCCTTAATTAATGCAGAACTTTAAGCCTCAATAACACGCACAGAACAACGTGTGTGTGCTGCTGTAGGACATACAAGCATTCAAAATTAAGAGCATATACTTGTGTGCCCTCTTACACAGGGTCCATCCATTTTCATCTGCTTATCCAGGGCCTGGTTGTGGGGGCAGCAGGCCGAGCAAAGCACCCCAGACGTCCCTCTCCCCAGCAACACTTTCAGCTCCTCCTGGAGGACCTGAGGTGTTCCCAGGCCAGATGAGATATAGAATCCCTCCAGTGTGTTCTGGCTCTGCCCCGGAGCCTCCTACCAGCTGGACCAGGAGGATCCTGATCAGATGTTGAACCACCTCAACATGAAGGAGCAGCGGCTCTACTCCGAGCTCCCTCCAGATGTCTGACTCCTCCCTCTATCTCTAAGGCTGAGCCCAGACACCCTACAGAGGAAATGGACCAGTAAATCAAAAGCTTTGCCTTCTGGCTCAGCTCCCTCTTCACCACGACGGTCCAGTCCAGTGCCTGCATCACTGCAGAAGCACCAAACCACCGATCCATCTCCATTCTACGCTCACTCGTGAGCAAGATACTGGAAGTTTCTGTCAGAGAACCATGACCTCAGATTAAGAGGTGCTGACTCTCATCCCAGCGGCTTCACACTCAGCTGCAAACCACCACAGGTCATGCTGGAGGTCACGGTGTGATGGAGCCAACAGAACCACATCATCTGCAAAAGCAGAGATGCAATGCTGAGATGGTTTTACTGGGTAGCAGTTCACCTCTATCACTGTGCATATGTATTTTGCGTAATGTTGTAGTCTAAGGCTTCTTTTTTATTTTTCCACCTGTGAAGATATTTGTGACTGAGTTGTTAAAATGATGAACTGAGTGTTTGTTATATATTGTAAATGCTAAATCAGCCTCGCCAGGGAACAGGTTGGAGAGAGTTACTGCCTCAAGTATTTCTGGGTCTTGTTCACAGTGAGGGTCCAGTGGAGCGTGAGAGGGATCAGTGGTTTGGTGCAGCATATGCAGTGATGCAGCTGGAAGAGCTGGAAGGCAAAGCTTTGGATTTCCTGGCCCATCTCTGTCCCAACACTCACCTGTGGGCATGAGCTCTGGGTGGTGACTGAGAGAATGAGGCCAGAATGAGTTTCCTGTGTGGAGTGTCTGGGCTCAGCCTTAGAGACAGAGGGAGGAGCTCGGAGGAGAGCCGCTGCTCCTTTGTGCTGAAGGGGTCAGTTGAGGTGGTTCAACATCTGATCCTCTCATCTGGCCCGGGAACATCTCAGGTCCTCCAGGAGGAGCTGGAAGGTGTTGCTGGGAGAGCGACGTCTGGGGTGACGACCCGGCCCTGGATAAGTGAAGGCAAAGGGATGGATGGATGGATGGGATCCTAAAATAAAGGTTTTCAAATGACACTAAACCCTGAAAAAAGAGGAAAACATGTTGCCACAAAAGGCATAAACAGTCCAGGTGAAGGCAGCGTGACCTGTGTGTCATTCTCCTGTTCGTACAAGCAGAACTTTTTGTTTTCTCCACTACTTGTTGTTCTGCAGTGTTAATATCTGCGTATCATGTTTTCATCTGCCACTGAAATAATAATAATAATAATAATAATAATAATACCGGAAGAAGACGTTTCAATGGTGGTTATGTGATTGGATGAGCCCACACGCGCTCATGAATTATTCATGAGCTGTCCAGCGCCACCCTGGGAAGAAAAAACGCGTCTGCAACTTTACTCTCAGTGTCCATATTTCCCACGGCTCGTGAAGGCAGCAGCAGGCGGACTGGCTGTGTGAAGATGGCGGACTGTATACGTGTTCCTCTGCTGCTGCTGCTCGTCTGCGTCTTGTCGTCTCTGCAGCCGATTCAAGGAGAAAACAACGTTATTGCCAAACTCGCCGGTAATGCCGACAACCCGCAGAATCCCGCCGGAGGTGCGGGGCCGGCGGCGGGGAACCCGGGAGCCGCGGAGAGGAGCCTGGGCGCCGGGGCCTCGCTGCCTCGGAGGCGCTCTGCCGGCTGGAAGCTGTCTGAGGAGGCGGTGTGCAGGGAGGACCTGACCCGGCTTTGCCCCAAACACTCCTGGAACAACAACCTGGCGGTGCTGGAGTGTCTCCAGGACAAGAAGGAGGTAGAGCAGCGGGGCAGGGTGCCGAGGGTTCCGGGGAAGAGGCAGGGTGTGCCTGCTGCTGCCGAGCGAGCCAGCTAACGCTAGCTGCCGCCGTTAGCCAGCCGCGAGCCCCGTGTAGAGAGAACGTCACGCTAAACTCCGGTCAGAAAAACAGCAATTTATAACCAATGATATAATCTTCAGTGTGTCACACGCTGTAGAACAAACTACAAGACAAATTCAGAGTCCTCGTGGTCCAGCCTTCAGTTCGGCATGATGCAATATTACGAGTGTTCCTCACCGTTTTTACAGTTTTCTAGTGTTTGAGTCGTGTTGCCTCATATTTCTTGTCTTTAGCGTCTCTGCCAGCAGCATCACATTGAGGCAGCGTAGCGCAGATAAACAGAAAAATACCCGCATGGCACTGAAATAAATAGCGCTGTGTGTCTCACACATGAGCCGAATTCACTTGAAGACATAGTTGTTGCACATTATCTGCAAACGTGTCTCAGTTTGTTGTCAGTGACTTGACTGAGAGCTGCCCCGCTAGAAACTAGCGGATGATCAAGGCAGTTCGGCGTGAAGGCACAAGACGACGTGCATGTGGACGAGCTAGCGGCTAACTAAGCTGCAACTGGCCACAAACATCTTCGTCACAGTCCAGAACCATCACTGTTAAAAGTGTTGGACAGTAACATGGTCACTTTTAAAAGCATGTAGCTAACTAGCCTTAACGTTACAGCAGCTAACCGTCAGCTAACGCTCACCTGCTAGCAGTTAGCAGATGTTAGCTCAGATAACCGTCACCGAGCCTTTCGCTGGTCGGTTTCTGGCTTTGTGTTTTACCGGTAATTACAGCGTTTTGTGTAATGACAGCCTGTAACGTTACACAGCAGTCGGCTCTAGCGTGTGTGTGTGTGTGTGTGTGTGTGTGTGTGTGTGTGTGTGTGACAGCTGGGTGAGCTGCTCACTGACGGTGTGTTAAAGCTGCTCTGAGACGTGATACATCGAGCTGAGAGCGCATAATGTGCATGAACAGAAAACAAGTAGAAAACACTGGAACAAATGCTGCTGTGTGGAATATTAACCAGCCGAATTTACCACTAGACACAGATAAGCTTCAGGTCTTGCTCAGTTTGTGCTCAGCGACTTGACAGTGAGCTGCAACACAGTAAATGAGCAGATTATTAACGCAGTTTGGAGTTAAAGTGTCAAACTTAAGGTGAAGTGAGACAGACACTTGAACAGTTTGTGTCCATCTGTGTGCTGCAGGGACTCTCTCTGTCTCTCTCTGTGAGCGGCCTGCTGCTGCAGCACCAGCACTAGTTACTGGGGGGGGTTTGGGGGCAGTGAGTTGTGTCCTGACATGTTTAGGCAACATTAGCAGAAGATGATCACAAAAGATAAAACTCTCTTTCTGCTTGTGGTGCTCGTGCCAGTGAAACTGTTTTCAGCAAAGAACATGTTGTGTTTGTTAAATTGTGCTTTATTTGCCTTTATTTACAGTGAAACTTCTTTATTAGTTGCAGAACAAACAAGGATTTCACCGGACATTTAGAGGAGACCGGGGTTAACTGACACGCAGCTAAAATTCGCAGAAACATAAATGTAACATCAAAATGTAAAATTTTTTATTAGTCTACATCTGAAAATCAGTGACTTCGCTGTATAGAGGTATAAAAAATGTTTTCTTCTAGTCAGACACAAAAATCTTTTACATTTTGATTTGCAATTTGAAAGTGTGACGAGCGCTGGTAGCTGGTTGACATCGTGTCATCTCAGTTGGATCAGATGTGAGTGGGGTTGGCTCGCACGCTGATTTTCTGGTTGGCTTGGTTATGTGCTAATCAAGTGTAAAATAACTAGCTCTCTTTTAAAACCATTTTTAAAGATTAAAAGCAGTGTTTATATTGTTTATTATTATTTTGAATGGTCAGTGGCAACATAACTAGACATCCCTACTGATTTACTGCTGGAAGTGTTGTTTGCTTCTACAAAACAGATACTCTATTAAATGTTGATGTTTTCTGCTTCTTGTTTGAATTAAATGTTAATACAGTTTCTGTCCCTAATTTTTTTGTATCTATAGCATTTCAACAGTGCGCCAGCTGGTTGGCAAAAATACACAAGAGTTTAATCACAAATTACCTAATGTTTAAAAACATTTGTGTACATTGAAACTTATTTATACAGCTGAGACCTTAACCTTTCATTTGCTGCCTGTTAGGATATTATAACATAAGTTATGCCAGATAAATATGTAAAAGAGCTAAAACATTTACAAACCAACCCCCATCTCTCCTTCTGTCGGGCAGCAACTTCTCCATTAGTAATTTAGTCAATATATTTCTTTCAAAAAGTGAAGTTGATGTCTTCAACTTCAGTGGTTTATTAATCCCCCCCCCCCCCCCCCCCCCCCCCACCCCCCCCCCCCACTGGACTCATATATAAACCAACCAAGCTGAAGTGCGGGTGCAGTTTGGTGTTGTTCACACTCGCTCATGAGTTCACACACTGATTAGACCTGTTAACTTTCCTCCTTCAGTCAGTAGTTTCCCAGCAGCTACTAGATTTGTTTATCTTGCTCTCAGTCCACAGGTAGTTGTTTGGGAAAGGTGGAGGATTACTCATTATTTACTCACTCAGACTCACAGTGAGAAATCGGCCCCAGGCTTGGCTGTAGTTGAACTTGTGGTATTCAGGGCACCAGATTGCTTTTTTTGACCTCTTAGGCTCATTCAAGTGTGTGATGAGAGATCAACCCAAGATCGTAGCTGTTGGCTGGGTGGCAGCTGACTGCTTACTCACTTCTTTAAGCTCATTAGCTGCTTGTCAGCAGCAGAACTGCAGCAGACTGAGAGATCTCTCTACGCTGCAACAGGAGCTTACAGCAGCTAGGACAAGCCTCGGTTTGTGCCCTGTTATCTGCTTAGTTAAAGTCACAAGACAGCGTCTCCTCCGGTCGTAAAAGTCTCCAGGAAATACTCTTACAGCCGGTAGCTGCAGGAGAATGGATTTTAAATAAGGAATCACTGTGCAACATGTGAAAGTCAGTAAAAAACATAAAGTATGAACGATGTGACCATTTAAAGAATGACTACTGAAGCCTTCAAACAGGCCACCAGGACACCATGATTGTAGTTTTCTGTAGTCTTGTGGCTGCGCCTTGTGGTGAAAATTGCCTGCAAATACTCAGCACTCAAGAAACAAACATGCATTTGATGCTTTCAAAGCAAAATGTGACATATACAGGACATTCTGGAGAGAAAGTATATGTGAGTCCCTCCCTGTCTCTCTAAAGAAAGGGTCAGTGGTTGGTAACGCAGAGCAGTTTAATCATGAAAGTAATCAGCAACAGTGTTTGGTATTTATTAAGCTAAAATACCAAACGTTCTCTGCTTCCAGTGTCTGAAGTGTGACACAAATTTGCTGCCTCCCTCTAGCCGTTTAAACACAGATGGCGCTATAGGGCCACTACGAACTCATTTTTTTATGTGGCCTCCACATTTTTACACAGAACAAACAACGGCAGCATCACGCTGCTCTAGTGTGCGGTTTTAAACAGCACGGCGACATTGCGGAAACAAAAGAGGCACGATGGGCGTGACATGTAATGCAACAGTGCTGGCCTTTAGCGTGGCGTATAGCATTCACGTTGGCAGCGTTTCATAAACAATAACAATGGCATAACATGGCCATAACAAGCATTTATGGTCCTGCTGCCGACTGTTATATGGCGACTGATCTTGTCCTCTGTTTGGATGGTTAGGAGCTCCTGGACCTCATTGTTTTCCCTAGTTGCGGACATTTTCGGCAGCTGCTCTGCTCTTCTGAGTTAGCCGCTAACTGCTAGTAGCTACTTTTTAAATCTCCCGCAGTGAGTTGCAATGCTTAACACACCATCATACACTGTCAAAATGTCACGTCTGTGATGCCCATGATCCCGTCTTGCCAGCTTTCAATTTGTTTGGGTGCTGTTACCAGATCCACTGCTGCCTTAAAGGTGAGGCAACCCTGTCCCCACATTCTGTGGTTTTACCTTAATACAGAGCAGCGAGGCAGCATGAAGTGCGACACTCTGCCTACAAGGGGCTCCTATAGGGGCTCCTATTTTATATTTTTGGACTGTTTTGTTTGGACATAATTAGCATCTGAAGTGGAGCTGAAATGATCTGCTGATTAACAGATTAGTCAATGGACAGAAAATTAAAATTGCAGTTCTTTTAATTATAATTGTTTCAGTCATTTTGAAGGAATATGGACAAACATTTGCAGCTTCTCAAATGTTACAGTCACACCTTTGAGATGGAAAACAATAGGAATACGTTACCTTGGCTCCTCAGGCATATTTTACTGTCCTCTGACATTCTGTAGAAAAACAGTTCACTTATTGATGAATCAATTGTCAGATCGCTCAGTAATAAAAACAATCATTAGTTGCAGCTCTAATTGGAAGATGTCACCCTGGGCTGTGGGCAGTTGTGATGGGAGAATTCTCTGATATTTTACAGACTAAACAATCACCAATAAATCGATAATGACAATTACAGTTAATGGCAGCCATAGACAAAGCATGAAGTGTCTCATTTGAATGCAAATCAACCACAAGCAGCAGTTGTGTGCTTTCTGGCATTTTAAGTGAAGAGACAAAAATAGATAAGTAGAGGAAGTAACGCTCTGTCAACAAAAGTCAGAGGGTAAGGTGGCAGGTAGACGTTGTGTGCGGATGTGGGTGTCATCTCAGTACCAGTGTCAGTTTGCTGGCTGATCTATTTATTTATTAAGACCTTTTTAATGCCTTTGTGATTGGTGTGTTTGAGGTTCATGACTGAAATGGGCTGGAAATGAACACACTTTCATTCATGTCAGATCTTTGTGTTTTTTTCTCCCACAGAGGTTTAAACTTTGAGATAGAGAGGTGTGTTATGGTTCATCGTGGTAGTGATAACTGAGCTGCTTTTTTTATTTCCTGGGAGATTAAATCCCATTGTGTGTTGTAACAGTGTTTTGTACAGTAAAGTTTAGGTCTGCATGAATGAGCTGAGTTCTTCCTCCCGTAGATTGACTGCTTTGGCGTGGCAGAGGGGCCATCCACACATTCAACCACCTCCTGCCACGCCAAATTCCATTCTCAATCTTTACACTTTAAGGTGTCTTTGAATATTTCAAAAACCAGGAGTAAAATTTCAGGAGTAGAGTTAATGAACACGGAGAACAGTGAGGGCAAAACAGCATCACAGATGTTTGTACCCAGATATTCTCTGGTCTAGCTCATCTACAAACACAAAAACACTGATTTTTTAAGCGCATTAGCGTGACGTTCACTACCGGGCATCTTTGTCGACTCACGTCACCTGTTAAACCCATTTTGCAGTTCACATATCACACACTTTACTGTCCTGATGTTATTACATGTGTGTGAACTAACCACAGATACTTACCTTGTTCATAAACTCAAGGTGGGGCTCTGCTGCAGAATTAAAATAGGAGAAACACTAGAATAGATGTTTGCTGTTTTTTGGCAATAAAAGGAGTTTTTGTTTTTTGGGCCTGGCATGGGTTCTTGTTGGCCTGGCGGCTTGTGCAATTATAGAGGAAACGCTGGAGCAACAGGAATAATTTACCATTATCATGCTTTATTTTAAGTTTAGAAAATCATCTCAACATTTTGTAAAACTTTAACCAACCTACAGAATTGTTTGGCATCAACATATTTCCCTCTTTTCCTGCTTCATAAAAAGGCAGCTAGATTCAATTTGTGAAATAGTTTTCTTGTATGAAGTGAAACACCTTGACCTCTGTTCATTTTCTTGTGAGTTGAGATACAATATCCCCTTGTTTTTAGATACATTACACAGAAATTAGTATAAAGATCTAGCCTGAAATAAATGTTGAGACACCCAGTGAACGCAGGTTTTTGGGTGCAACGTCTCGATTCTTTACGTCTGCCATGAAAGCTGCTGCCGGGCTGCCACTGTGGAGCTCGTCCGTCCACCCTCTGTGTGAAGGCCCTGAGCTGCCCAGATGGCACTCGTGCTGCTGTTCTCTGGTTAAGGGTGAGATTAAGAGCTGCTTTTAGACTCAGAGCATTTTTGTGTGTCTCCAGGCTGCCCGCTGTCAATCCTGCTGGTGGCTGTGGTTTTGTGTACGTGGTGCAGAGCCTGAGTGTCCAGAGGGAGGAGGCTCTGGAGATTGAAGGTTTCGCTCTGGCCTGTCGGCTGCATGAAGCCTCCACGTGTTTCTGTCTCCCTCTTGTTCCCAGTTTGACAATTGCCAATTAGCACATTAATGCTTGAAGACATTCACTTTGACAAACAGACGTGCTGGTTCTCAGCTGCAACACCAGGAATGGATCCTCCAACCCAGGCAGTGTCAGTCTTTCCTGAAGCTTTGGTCCTCACTGTCTGATAGCCAGATAGTGTTTTAATCTCTCATGTTTCCCCATCTGACAGGTGCAAACAGTGTGTTGGATAGAGGTTGAGATCAGAGTTCTCCTGTGCAGCCAGTAAAGATTTTTTTTTTCCACACCAGACTGCTAAAAACATTTCTTTGTGGAGCTGGCTTTGTGCACAGACATATTATCATGTAGAAACAGGAAAGGGACAAACACAGAGTGTTGCCAAATACTTTGAAGATCTCTATTGTCTAAGATATCTCCGCTGGAGCTGGAGCATTAAGATTTCCCCTCACTGGAACCAAGGAGCCCAAATCAGGAAAAACAGCTGCATTCTTTTTCCATCATAATTAGCACACATGTGCAGGTTTTTTTTTTTAAATGCCTGCTAAAAATAGGCGATAGACTCCTTTCCCCTCACCAGGAGTAGACCAGTGTGCCTTTCTGTTTTTGATTTTTTAACTGGTGTGTCACATTTGACATCACAAACGTGCCAGAAAACAGGGTTAGTCAATGGCAAGCTCGCAGGAAGTGTCACTGAGCTACATTCAAAGAACAGTGCTGCATCCTGTTCTCTTTACACCTCCATGGTAAACAGCAGAAAGCATCATGGAGACCAGAACAAATTAGAGTTTTTTCTGTCATTTCATATCCATGAAAAGAGTAAAAAATGTTGTATCCACCAGGCTGTCATATTTCCATCACTGCTGATCAGAGCCGCTAAGAGCTGGAGCCAATAAATAACTGAATACTGCAGAGTCATTTGTCAAGAGAATGAATGCTAATTGTAACCTTTCAAAAACTGAGTATAGTGTTAATTGAAGTAGGACACAATTTCAAGCTCAGCTCACATCCCAGCTCCATCAGCTGATCTCAAACAGCCCAATCAACTGATGGAGCAGCTGATTGATGGAAGGGAATCAGCTGATAGATCACATGAGTTCTCTCTATATAACCAATTGGTGAGTCTCATTGAGGGCGCCCTGGTTAAACTGCTGTGGCCTGCCCACTGTTACTGCTTTGCAACCTGCCTCCACCCAGCTCCTCCTCTTCATGTTGTGTCTGACTTTTCAGTGTCATTTCTGTTTGTCTTTGCCGCTGCTCTCTGCCTTAGGCTTTCCACGTAGGCGTGTGGAAGGGCAGAGAGATGTGCTTTCTGCGTAGGCCCTAGGAAAAGTAGAGAGGCCCCAGAACAGAGCCATACCACCAAATATAATACTGAAAATTGGAATTTTTTGATTTAAGTAGTCCTGACTGAACTGGGTGTTAGTGGGGGTTTTTGTCCAGTGGAGGAAAAGTACATAAACGTACATGGTCAGAGGTGTCGACATACTTTTGTCAGTTCAGTGTAGCACCACCTGACTACATACAACATCTCTACATTTTAATTCATAATAAACACTCCAGAGGCGACCAAGTCCATTTTACTACTGTCTTTTTAAACTTTTCCTTAGATAAAATAATAAATGTACTTTATGAAGTATTCTTTTCGATGTGAAACTGTCACTGAAGTACAGGCTTACCTGTCTGAACAGCTGCAGCATGTCAGAGAAGGCTGTCAGTGAGTGTCAGGACTCAGGTGTGTCCTGATGATAAATCAATGACAGAAACATTTCTCTGGGCACTCAATCCCCACGAGCACGTTGTGGCTTTTATAGGCTTATTGTTGCATTATCCTAAACAAAGACGAGAGCTTTTAGCTTGTTGTGAGACATTAATGTTGGTTTTCTGCCATGAAGAAGAAAAAGAATGTTCCTGGTTGCTAAGCAACATCCTTTTGTGTTCTTCCAGCATCCAGAGTCTGATGCTGCGTTCAGGCTTATTGTTGACATTTATCCGAAAGTGCTCAAGTGTTCATCCAACTGCTGCTCTGCTGCTGCTGCTGCTGCTGCTGCTGCGTGTATTAACAGTAATTTAACAAACACTCAGACACCTCGGTGTCTGTGGCTCCTCAGACACTCTTACATTCATTGATTATTCAGTTGTCAGTACATGTAGTCTGATAATCAAACTGAATCACCGTCCTGTTTTAATTAATTGTTTCAATCTGACATTGTGTCACTGTGTCCGTTTGAATGTTTAAATATAGCCAAGTTTGAGACAGTCCTCCCAATGCACATGATTGAATTTTATTGTTCTATGTAGTTTGTATTTTCAGTTTCATATCTTAAGAGATGCTTTTCAGATTTATAGCCTGTTGTGACCTTTTTCCTTTGGGAAAGTGTTGGTTCAGTGTTTGCAGTGCGATACACAAGCGTTTTAATGTTTATTATTTTATTTTTATTTTTATAATGAAGGCAGGCAAGACATGACAAACAGAATAAACAGCTGGAGGTGTGACATGAATACACCAGTCAGTCATTATCTTAGAACCACTGATAGGTGAAGTGAGTAACACTGATCATCTCATTAGGATCAGGGTTCCCACGGGCATGGAAAACCTGGAAAAGTCATGGAATTTCACAATCACGTTTTCCAGGGCTGGGAAAATCATGGAATTTATAAAAATCATGTCAAGTTTTTAAAAAGTCATGGAATTTTGTTGTGTGTAATAAAAGTTGTTATAGTAATCTTTCATGGACGTCACATAACAAGCGGCGAATATATTTTCAGAAGGTGTGAGCGACGTAGCTCTAATGTGCGTCAGTGCGTGACAGCATTTGGTTTACCATCATGTACGTTTCATTTCCTCCCTGCGTCCTGTCTCTCCCTCCATGTATGCCTGCTAGCTGAAGTTATTTTTGAACCTGATCGGTTTAGAGGACACCAGGCAAGAATTCTTTTTTTATTTTGGATCCTTAAAAATAATGGAAAAGTTGCAAAATGCAACACTGTGCTGGCACACCTTGAGTCCTGGAATTCATGTGGATGCCATTAGACATGCGCCACATGCCCAAACTGCCACATTCCATGGATACTTCATGGATTGGCTTGTTGGGAATTCAGAGGCCAGGTCGATGCCTTGAGTTCTTCGTCACGTTCCTCAGGCCATTCCTGAGCAGTTTATGACGGGCATCAGGGAGTGCAGCGGTGTTTTTCGGGTGAATGCCAGGACCCAAGGTTTTCCAGCAGAGCATTCGCATTGTAATAAGATGAGCAAAGTTATTGACTTCACCTGCCAGTGGTTTTAATGTTTGGGCTGATCTGTGTAAATACAGTACAGACAGTAGTATAATGCTAACGGTATTTATGGCCATACATAGTACAGTAAGTGTAAGTAAATGAACTTAGAGTGAGACTTTGCACCTTGTGAACGCAGCAACAGTCTTTTCTTTAAAGCGATAAAAAGCAGCTACTCATTAAAATGCAGCGTTCCTCGGTCTGGTGTGACCAGCAGATAACAGTGTTATCAGTGTTAATTTAGCATTTACCATTGTCTCACTTTAATGTTTTTCACAACACTCTAAGAAACATGCTCTTTAGAGAGCTATTTTACAAAAACCCATGCAGCTGCTTTAATCTCATTCTCACTGGTTGCTGTTAGTGTTCATGGATGTAGCCGGGTAGCTAGCTGAGAGGATAAAAACCCTGTTCCAAATCAAAGCTGGGTCTGATTTGATTACTCGTCCAACTGGTGGAACAGCCGTTAATTGGCATCGCTGAACAAATAAGAGGCGCATGCTTCAGTCTGAGATACATGCAGCTGCCTGTTTCCCTCCATTGGTAAAGTTAAATATACTTTATTAAAGTTATGGAGATTATGTGTAGCTCCCTTCTGTATGCAGATATGAATGGCTCATTAAATGATTCTTATTTTAGGTGATTATACACTGAAGAAAACATATTTATTATATTCCATCTCTGCCGGTATATCCCCCTAAATCCTGCACACTGGACATTTAAGACTTAAGGCTTAACTCTCAAACCTAAAGTTCATTTGACTGGTGTTAACAAAGACTGACTTAACAGTTAAAGCCAGGCTCAATGAAGACAAGTTGGTGCGACTCGCCCCAGGTGCTTCAGAGATTAATTAATTAATATATCAGTGCATTTTGTCTTTCATTGGTTTGTGAGAGACTTTAAATGATCCAAACTTCTTTAAGGTCTGTTTCAAACCTGCCTGCCTGTCCACATGGGAGGACACCACTTCCAACTAAACCGGATCTGTTATTTGTTTTGTGTGAATTGCTTTAATTGTCTGTAACATGATCATATATTGTTTGACTTTTGGTCATTAACTGTTACAACTTTAGCAGTCATGCTGAAGCCTGATGAAAGTAAATAAGATTAAAAGATAACAAACCGCAGAGCAGAGCAAACATGAGCCAGACATTGAACACACCCCTGTAGCTGTTAGAGCTGAATGTGGAAGTGTGATGGAGGAAAAAACCTTCAGATTAAAACAAGTTCTCTCATTAAGAAGCTTCATTGTATGTGTGTGTGTGTGTGTGTGTGTGTGTCTGTGTGTGTCTGTGTGTGTCTGTGTGTGTCTGTGTGTCTGTGTGTCTGTGTGTGTGTCCTGCTCTGAAGATTTCAGCTGGATTTCACAGTTTGATGACATGTCGGTGTCACAAGCTGTTTCCAGGCTTTTCTGTGTGTGTCCTCAGTGGTGGAAACACACACACACACACACACACACACACACACACACACACACACACACACACACACATACATCTGTCACACACCTGACCCGAATACTGCCCTACCCAGCTGTTTCGCTGGAAAAGATAGCACATGTGTTTTGTGGGTGGGGAGTCAAATAAAAGAGTTGTTCTAACTGACCTGAATCAAGAAAAGCAGTTGGTGTTTGGTGATGTTGAATGATCTCAAGTCGTCCATGGTTTGTTTGTTTTTGATCGGCTGATTGAAATCACAGAACGTTACAGGATGCGGCTGCATCATGTTCCGGTTTAGTGGCAACTGCCTGAGACAATCTGCTGCCTTTCTTGCCTGATGTCCACTGAAGCGTCTCATTTGTGGCTCTTTCTCTGCTCCATAATCTCTATGCACAGGATCTGTTTTTGCCAGACAAGCTTTTTGTCTCTGACGCATGAAATTTAAATGCATTTAAATGCTAAAACTAAAAGGAGTTAGTCAGTTTGTCGGTCAGTAGACGGGAAGTTATCGAAACTGTTTTCATAATATATTAATCCTTCATTTGAGTCCTTTATTTTTTTTTAGATGCAAAAAAAGCCAAATATTCTCCGGTCCAGATTCTCAAATGTGAGGATTTGTTGCGTTGTTGCTATAAAAAAATCTCCCAATACACAGTTAACTCGCATATCTGCTCTAAACAGACGAGTCCAGGACGAGCAAGGATTATAAGTTGAAACCCCCAGATAAGGCTGCTCTGGTTAAACATCCACTGAGCATAATTGGTCAATATTAGTTTGTAGTTTGAAAGCAGATCAGAGGACGTAAAACACGAGACAATTACCCTACACACCAGCAAAATAGCTTCAAGGGTCTGGTGCTTTATTATGAAACAGAGATACCGATAGCCGATATTTGCAACTGATATATGTCTGCTGTAAAAATCATAGTCACACACACACACACACACACACACACACACACACACACACACACTTAGACACACATATAAATTCAGAGACTGTAATGTAAGGACTAAACAGAAGCAGGCTATTACAACAGCACAAAACGGTAACTGAGGAACCTCTATCATGAGTAAGGAAACACCAGAGGCACCAGACTCAGAATAAAGAATGAAATTTTAGATGTTTCAAAATAAAAAAATAACAGAGTTGAAGAAGAAGAATATGCTAGCTCAATAAAAACAGATTGATAAAAATAGATAAACAGTAATCATAAATACAACATTTAAAAAATAAAATAAGCAATAAAAAATAATAAAATAAAATGAAGGATGAAAGCCAGGCTAAAACAGTGGGTCTTGAGTTTGCTTTTAAGAGCCTATAGTGGTTTGTGCAGGCAGTGAGAAGCACGACTGGGGCACGACAGCGCAGCTAAGGAAAACAAAACTGTATATCATCGGCATATTGGTGGAAAAAGTCTTTGATACTGATAACCCTAAAAATTCATAATATCGGCCTGATAATTAGCCAGGCCTCTCCTCGATCATCACACACACACACACACCTCACTGAACACTTACGTAGAGGCTGCGATACACGCCGCTGTTTTCTGACAGAGTTTGCATTTTGTGTTTTGCACACACGTTAGCCCCCAGTGTAGATATGTTTGTCATTTATTTTTGCAGAAAGTGTTTGCTCCGTAAGTGACAAACTGATGGTTTTATTTCCATTGACTGTAATAGTTTGCATGAGGATAGATTTTCAAAATATGTAAGAGATAATAACGATGTCCTGTACAATTCACAAATGTCAAAATTAACCAAACCAAACATCAAAGTTGTGTCTTCATTTTCCCAGTCCAGGTGATATGTGAAAATGATGCTTACTTGTTCATAAAAGCATGAAACCTGGTTCACTTGGTAACACCTCAAAACGGTGCAATTGTACCAAATTTTATGCATTTATACAAAAAGTAAGCTCATTAGCTCAGATTACACACCTGTCACCTGGACTACTCATGAGATAGCATTTATGCAACAAGATTTAGCTGTTTTTTATTACTGTTTACATCCAAATATTTTTGATGCACTGTCGGCTCAATTTTTGACATTTCAAAAATGTGGCTAGATTGTTTATAGAGGACAGTCAGAAGATGCTGTGTCGCCAGTTGTGTGTCAGTCGAGCTGAAAATGTGGGAGGAGATAGGTTTAATTAGTTTTACAGTTTTTAGGAAAACAGTGATGGACTTCCTGCAGATCAAAGCATCTGAACATTTATTTTCATGCATGGGAAGGCAGATTGCATGGAAGTAATAATAATAATGATAATAACATTGGCATAAACAAGAGGGACTGCCTGGCTCGTAATTACTGCTGTCAATTTTGGGAAGCAGAGCTCATAAAGCGATGATGAAGATGAAGGCTGTACAAATCCAAATGCACAGCTGCTGTTGCTCTGTGCTTCATGACTCAGTAGGTGTTGGAAGTGGCTGGCTTCCCTCTGGATTCTCTCCTCTTTCTTTCACTTCATGTGTCATTTTCTCTCTCCAACTCTTCCTCTCACCCACTTCCAATTATAGCTCAACCTCATGCCGGTTTTCCCAAGACAAAATGAGGAGAGCTGATTAAGTTTAATTTAGCTGCAGCTATTTAATGAGATGGAGCTTTTTCAGCGAGCAGAGCAGGAGTGAAACAAAGAGCTTTAATGTTCAGCCTGACAAAAGTATGTGACAGGGTGTGTCTGCTGTGTTGGTTTTATTTCCTTCTGTTGTGTTAGATTACATCTGTAGCAGCTGCTCACTGAGTGTGACACACATGTAACTTAGCTCCGATCCACCTGAGCAGCTAATATCCTGTTGCCTTATAACAACTGTTATGAGCTCTGTTTGGTCAGAAAGATGCTGGTTTCTTAATCATCAGTATATTTTGGCTTTTAAATCAATGTAGAATTGAACAGATGAGAGGTTTTGGCTCTCTGACACGTGCAGATCCCCTGATGGAGCTGGATAGACGCCTGCATGAGTCACTTTGTTCTCTGCAGCAGTAGTGATGTGATGTTTGGCTGCTCAGTCCAGAGGTGGACTGAGCGTGTGCAGAGCTGGGGTTTTCCCTGCGGGGCAGTGCCTGCTCCAAAAAAACACAGAAAATAAAACAAAAGTCCCGTCCTGTTTGATCCAGCGTCAGACAGGTCGGCTCCGTGCAGGTTAACCCCCCCCAGCAGCTTTATTTTGGTACATTCTGCCGTTCATACACTGAGCTGACACTGATCTTCACTGTGTTGACTTAACAGGAACATAATGCTGCTTTCAGGTGCAAGTCAGAGGCACCGGAATAACCGGTTGAGTTTGAGAATTGTAACATAAATACAACATCAGTTTGCTTTTACATGTTAGTAAACCTAGTAGCAGAGTTTTGAGTCACGGGGTGGATAATTGATCAGTTGATCTGATCAGAGCTTATTAGATTAATGGATAAGAGGAGCAGCTGCTGCAGAGGAATGTTTAGACCCAGCAAAATGAACTGTTAAATTTCACTTTCCCTGCGGCTGCCGTTCTGCTGCTGCATGTGCTCAGAGTACGCGCTGCGCTGCAACAGTGTGGATAACCAAACGATTTGTTTGTATTACAGCAGTTTTCCAAATTAACGGTCCAAGAAGGGAAAATCAAAATGTGGCGGCAGATGTTTTAATCGTGGCAGGCTGCCACAAACAAAATGAAATCTTGTCGACTAATGAGTTTTCTGGTCGACTAACATTTGGTCGACTGTTCAGGGGGCAGCTCTAATGGAGACAGAAGAGTGTCCTGTTTCAGCTCAGCCCTCCAATGCTCTCAGCTCTGGTCCTGAACTCAAGGGAAAAAAGTTAAAGTGCTCCTGAAGCAGACCAGTGATGATCCCAGTTCCACTGGCAGCACAGTCAGGAAACACTTTGCACATTGTTAGGATTATATTACTGAAGTGTGACTGTGTGTAAATCAGTGAAAATGATAACGTTATGATGCCAGTTAAGGCTCTAACACAAGACAGGTTTTCTGGCTGAAGTGCAGTGTGGGTTAGGGCTGGACTGTGGAGGCCATGAATTGTTTTTTTCCATAATCCAAGTTGAGGTGTAATGATGAGACTCCATCAGTAATAATGTTGCGAATTTCTAAAAACAAAACGGTGTCTGTGCAGGCGGAAACCACCCGATTAAATATCACAAAGAAGCTGTTTCATGTCATGAGACTCCTCCCAAAAAGATTCAGTACTTGAATACTAGAATAAAGAACACAACGAGAGGCTGTATCTGAGCTGGTACTGCTTTTCTGTTCTGGTGGAGGGTGTGTCAGCGGTGTTGGGTCAGTCTGGGTCACATTTCCAGGACCATTTATTTATTTTCTTTCACCCCGGCTGACCACTGAGTCAGCTCTGCGCTGTTTATAACATCTGTCCGTCCTCCTCGTCAGTGTGAGCAGGCTGAAGCCCCCACCTCCGCCACCACACTGCGTTTACTGTCTGTGTGAAGAGCATTGTGACACTTGTGTGTAAAACACACCGTGAATAGAACACACACATGAATATTCAAACACACACAGGCGGCCTATTCCTGGCCCGTGGTACGGCTGCCATGTGGTAAACAGTCAGAACCTCTTCGGCCATCTGCAGAGCTGTGATTTCAAACACACACACACACACACACACACACACACTCCTCTTCTGGGAATACAGCAGTGATTTGGTTTTTAAAGACGAGGGGCGGTCGCTGGTCTGCAGGCGTTTGGCTGCTACTGGTTGAAACAGGAAGTCTGACAGGTTACCTCAGGTCAGTGCAGTGCAGCAGGAAAATAACTCCACATTGGCCCCAGAAGCTGCGTCCTGAGTCAGGGGCCGCCTCATTGGAAGGAGGCCACCTACCAAGGTGTGTCCGACCAGTGGGCCAAAGCTGCATCTCTTGGTTTAACCGTTATGTCTGCGCCAATGCCAGGCTCAGCAATAACCGCCTGAACGCACCGTTAAGCTTTGTTTATACTCGTGCGAGACATGGTGGCGAGGGCATGTAGGCTGAGAGCACAGAGGCATTTATGTTCAACACATTGTTCATAATATAATCTGAAACACCGGGGAGCGTGCAAACAGAATATTCTATGGATAAGCAAGTGTTACCTTGAAGAAAGTCACCGGAAAAGTAGGCTGCCTGGCACGAGTAGTAAACACCGACAAACATTACATTTGTATACTGTGATTATTACTGCTGACCTCCAAGTTAAATTATGCTATACTACTTTGTGTCCCGCGGGGCCGCTACTCTTTCCATCAATTAGGTTTGAGAGCTGATGCCTCATGTTCTTCCACACCCTGTAGCAAAAAGCCTCTTCTTTCTCCAGTGTGCTGACTGTTTTATTCCAGTAATTTGAGGTCATTTGACTTCACGTAGCACAGGATCATGCACCGTGACAGCTTTTGAGCACTTGCATTGCGAAAGACATGATGATTTCATTTTTGCCGTCCACATCTTGTGCTGGTCACAATGGCGAGCATAAAACTAGCTTTAGACGTCCTTCTAACTAGATAAATGCAAATGCACAAACATCAGACTGAAGATATTCTGACCTGCTCTGTGGATCAGCCAATAGTCTTAGCGCTCACCCTCACTCTTATTTATAAATTGAGCACACTTGGTCCGTTCCCAAACTGTTTTCATCCGTCAAAATCAACCCAGACATTCTTGAAGTTTTTGTTTTCCCTCCAGTCAGTAGTCAGCCTGAATGAAGAGAGACTCTTTTAAGAGGCTGACAATCACCAAAAGTCGTCATTCCAGCCGAGGAGGTGATGAAAACTCAAGAAAACTACAAATAAATAATTTGCAGAGGGAGGAGTCTCAATGGTGCCTAAACAAATCTCATCCCCTCTTCGCACTGTGACGTCACTCATAGTTTATCTGGACAATCTTTCACACTTCCATCCTCCAGAGTTTGCTTGCGCCCTGTATGCTAGACAGAGGTGTTGCACTGCAGACAAGCTTGCAGTGGGTTATGGGTTATTCCAGGTTGCAGATGATACACTGGTTGTGTCCCTCAACCTGACATGTCTCCACACTTCTTACAGTTTAGAAGTGTCAGTGTGGTCGACTTGTTGTGACACATTCTTAGTCATTATGATCTTAAAACTAACGTCTTTCCCTTCTTCTTTTTCAGGACACTGAGATCGCCGCTGAATGCAACCATGTAAGTGTCTTAACCTGCTAAAACACCATTTCCCAGCATGCACCATATATTATCCCTGAATTCCACTTAGTGTATGTTAAGCATAGAGCATCATTTTGATACTGTCAGTCACTGTCATTCAGATCTGTAGATATCTAGATGTCAGGTTTAAATTGGTTTGACCAAAAAAAGTTCTCAGTTTAAGGTTCTTTTACTAGAGATAGGCATTTTAAGTCATTTCCATATCTAAATACTCCTAATAAATTATTACTCGAGTACTCACAAAAACAACTGAATGTAAGGATAGCACACGAAATGAACACTGAAGCAAAAATGCTGCACAGACTGTCATCAAGTAGTGATTGAGTATTCGTGCCTATCACTGACCCTTACTAACTTTTTCTGGAGCTTTCAACCACATGACATGGATGCTCATGAGCTGTTATCGTTTCATCCATCACACTGTTAGCTTAAAATGTTAGTATTAGTTAGTTCTTTCTTCTCCTTTGAAGAAATAGTTTGATAGAATAATCCCAGGTGAAGGTCCAGTGACTCGCTTTTTCCCGAGCTCTCAACCATGTCAAGTGAAAATATTGTAGATGTTGACTTCAACCTACTAAATCTGTTGTTTCAACAGCACTTCAATGTCCATTCTGTCTACAATATTTTTAATGTGTGACAACATGAAATACAACATTTTACACTCATATAATATAAAATAAACGTCTGCATACAATTGTTGCATTTTCACAAAACACAATTTAAAAAAAGTTAAAATAAATCTATAACACAAATATAAAACATAAAATAACTGATTGCTTGGATACATTTTAAAAGGTTTAATGTTTGGGATTTTAATCAGTCAATTTGTGTCTTTGACGAGCTGATTAAAATGTCCAAATGAAGGTCTTGGGGATGCAAACAGAGAGAGACATTAGCAACACGATGGTCCTGTTGTAAACCTGATTAATCCAGATGTTTTGTCATCTTCTCTCCTCCAGCTGCTGTGGAACTACAAGCTGAACCTGACCACCGACCCAAAGTTTGAGTCTGTTGCTGTGGAGGTCTGCAAGACCACCATCTCTGAGGTCAGTCGCTGAAACCAACACATGTTTTTGAGAGATTGTGCTTGTACTTGGTGCAGAATCACCCCCATGTGTGTTCTCACCTCAGTCTTCAGCCAGCCACACACAGCTGCCTGACATGAACTATCCTGCTCCTCACCGCCTCTACCAGAAATGCTTGGAGCATGTTTTTATTCTTCTCACGTTTAATTTCTGCAGTATTTTGTTTTGTACTTTCTAGAAACTGAACAACAGAACTATCAGGCCTTAAGACAAGATGTCTCTTCATTAAGGTTATGCAGACTGTTCATTTCAAGGCAAAGCAGCTTTATTGAGTTAGCACGTTTCAAACAGAAATGGGTGAATCCACAAAAAGATTGCACACCTTTTGTGGCAGCTAAACCTGCACAAATTAGAGAAGGAGGAAAGGTGTAATTAAAGCAGCTGCACTCCTAACTGTGCTGCCAAGCAAACAGCGTCCCGTTGCTCCTGTGCTGTTTGCACATATTTAAATAAGGTGATATTCATACATTTGGTGCCAAAGTGGTCCTGCTAAAACAGTCCAACTCTCAGAGAGCTGCACTAATAGTTGCACACATTTAAAATGAAATAATTGGCGTCTTCGGGGAGCTGGTGGGAACTGAAGTGCACTGACAGACTGAGATATTAGACCCCAAGTTCAGTTTCTCTCTGTCACCTTTAAATTCTTTACCTGAAGCTCAGAGGAAGGCCTCTGCACCTCGTCCGCCAGGACCTGTAGCTCGCTGTTTTCTTCTTCTTCTCTCTGTCATTGTTCTGTCTTCTGTGCTCTTTGCACACCGAAAACATTTATACATTGCAACATGGATAAAAAGGGCAAATTCCACTCAGCTTTAAAACTTAATTTGCTCATTGTGCTGTAAAATCATTAGAACATTCTCTTGTGAATCAGACAGCAGTTGGAAGTGTTGCACAATTTGTAGTGCTTCCCCAAAGTGTGAGAAAGACATTCAAAAACAACTCTCCAGCTCGCTTTGTAGATTCATGTCAACTAAATAATTTAATATCAGAACTTCAGTTGAATGTGGTTCATCTTGTCAGTTTTGAGGCGTACAGCAGACATGTTGTAACTGTAGAAATGGAAATATGAATGCCCACTGCACAACACACAGGAAGAAATAATCTTTGAGATCAGTTTGAAGCGTCTGTATCAGCCATCAGGCTCTTTTTTTTTCTTTACAAGCCTCAGAGCCCCATGAAGCTTCCTGAAGCTGCTCTCCCCTCACAAACATCAGCACACCAGGTTTTATTACAGTTAGCAGGGTTCATATAGAACTATCTCCACCAGGCTTAAACCTGAAGGGCGTCATGCAATTCGTTGTGAATGTATCTGTTTGTCCGCAGCTAATATTGACATTAGATATTTATTTAGAACGTGTTAAGAAAAGACATAAACATGCAAACGAGCAGACAGACACAAAATAGTGTCTACAAATAATAAAAAGCAGTCGTCGGTGTATAGTCACTCTGATCTACACATTCCAAAACTACTTCTGCAATTCACAAACTACTGGACTGATCAGTCTAATACTTTGTGTGCACATTGTGACTGTATGTTGAGGACCTCTTGCTGTTGCGGTGATTCACAATTGTTGAAAAACCTATTTTATCAGCTCCTAACTGACAGGAAGGGGCTGCATGTTTCCCAGTAATCGGCTCAGCAGGAAACCGCAAACCTTACTGTCTGTTACACGCCACATTTTGGCCTTTGTTGTAGCTGTGACAGTGTCGCCCATCAAAAAGTTTGGTCTCATTTTGAACCGAAGCATCTGCAGATTATTTTTATACCCAATATGTTACCATCCACTAAGTGAGGCACTATACAAGATTAATATATAACCATTTTTTTTTATGTCGCGGCCATCTTGACTTTAAAGGAGCCTGGAGGGACATTTCCACCGGGTGCAGCTGCACCACACTCCAGGCTGCCACTGGGATCCTGTTTAGTTCAACTTGCCGCACGTCGTCATACCACAGTGGGAGTGTTTGAGAAGCACTGCCCAATTTTGTAGGTTTGGCCATTTATCCTCAATATTTGTGCCTCTAACATTATTAAGTTGGCAGTTAAATGGTTTCTGTTTTTCTGTTTTGACCAAGTTTATTTAAAAAGGCACATTCCAGAGACAAAGGCGATTCAAGGCACCTAATTGCATTCACTATTTTTATATCCGACTATATTGTGTAGCAGCCCACAGACAAAGATAACACTGTTGATAATGCGGTTATAAATGACGCTGATCAAAGACTTTTGTATCTTCTGAAATGCCTTGCAGTGCATCTGCTGGAATACAAAAACCGTCTATCTGTCGGCCGTGATCATCAGCTCAGGCTGCCGCGTTGCAGCTGGAATGTGGCCCCCTGGCGTAGATCTGCTCTCTACTGTGAACCTTTCTAGTTGAGTCTAAAATTGTTTTATAGTAGCAATCAAGCAATAAAAACATAAAGTGAAATTACTGACAACTGTTATCTGTGTTCCTGTCTTGATAAAGAGTCTTAACAGCTCAGTTTAAAAGCAGGTGTTGCTGATAACTTCTTTTCCTACAAAGATTGTGCGATAAGAGCTCGACGCACTAATGGCGAAACACACATGAAGCAAACATCTTCACCACTTTCATAACACGTTTTAAAAGCTTCAAGTAAGTAAATAAGCAAATTAAGAAACACATTTCCTGCTCTGACAACACAACACACAGGCGAATACAAGAGAGGAAGTTGTAGCTGGTTGTGATGAACCAGCAGAGAATTATCACCTGCAGCTCGTCTCATTTCATAACAGCGCCAAGGTGATTATTGTCAGGCTGTTGGGCTGTGAAAAATGAACTCATGCAGGTTAAATGATGATGTGTTGAGCTCCCTCTACGCACTGAGGCTTGGTATTGGACTAGTAATATTTCTGAAGTGGTTAAAATGATCAAAGGTTTATTGGTGTGTTTATGTGCACACTCAGACTGGAGGGCCTGTGGAACAAGATGAAAAGAGTGAAATTATCCTTCTTATTTTAAGGCAATACCTAAAACCATATATATCCTTATCATGGTGGCAGACACATCGCTTTTACTGTGTGAGGGTGTTGATCTGGGGCTGGGGCTGTAAATGAGAGCCATGTATGTATGTTTTGTGTTCTGATTGTGTCCATTGTAATGAAGTGTGTCATATGTTTTGTGTTTGACCCCCCAAAAAACAAGATGGTTCATCTAAAGGGGCTGTCCGCAGCTTCTTTTTAAAAATGAAATACACACAAAAAGCCATTACAAAATCCTTTTGTACAAATATAATTTATCAGGGAAGCAACTTAAATTAAATTTAAATAAGTAGGGAAAATGTAACAGGAGAAATTGAGGAAAAATAAAAGCAGAATAAATATGGTGATCAGCTGTAGTTTTTAGAAGTTTAAACCAACTATAACTTGTTGAAGTTTTTTGCAAGAAATAAAGATAAGTGATTGAATATTTCGGCCACATTATCTGCACAGAGAACAGAAGATACTTAGACGTCATCGTAAGAAACATGACAGGTGAAGTTTTTCTACACGTAGATATTTTTCAAAGTTAAATTCAGAGTGCTTCCTGTTCTTGTGCAGAGTTAACAAAGCCGTCTGCCCTCTTCACTCAGATTAAAGAATGTGCAGCGGAGGAGCTCGGGAAGGGCTACCTGGTGTCCTGCCTGGTGGATCACCGCGGCAACATCAGCGACTACCAGTGCAACCAGTACATCACCAAGATGACCACCATCGTCTTCAGCGACTACCGGCTGATCTGCGGCTTCATGGACAAGTGTCGCGAAGACATCAACGCGCTGCACTGCGGCAGCATCAGCACCGGAGAGAAGGTGAGATGCAAACACTTAAACTGGTTACTGAATTTATTTTCAATCTAAAAAGGGTTTCAATGCTGCTTAGGTTTGAGGTTATTCAATTAGTCATTTAAAGTTCCCATTAAATTCTGGTTCTGATTCTTTTGATGTTGTTTTAATCAGAAACACAAGCAGAGAGTTTTAAATTAATCAGATTCAACTGCCATAAGCGAAGACGTGATTATCTTACTATATAATGAGGAAAACTCACATAATCTGAGGGACCCCTCCATTATTGACCCATCAAACAAAATGGGGGCGCTAGAGAGCTCATTTCTTATCTAGGCCTAACCGCCATATGGATTTTTACTAAACTTGGTAGATATGTAGAACAGGAAGCCTCAAGGTGACTGGAGAAATTTAACTCTAATTGGCAACTGGGTGGCGCTATAACAACAGAAAATGCTTCAAAATGGCTAAAATGCGACCGATGGCTGTGGCTCCCCTGTGGACCAATGTTGGTGTTTTCTAATGTTTGGTGTGACTAAGTCATGGTATGGTCTGCTGTACATAATCACAGAAACTGTCAGTGTGTCATTCTGTCTGTCCCACGTTTTTCTACCCACTGACGTGGTCAATCTATGTGAAACTGCACATAGGCATTGAGGACTGGCAGGTAGAAGGTGACACAGCTACTAAAGGCTGTGGACTAGTTAAGGTTATTTAGTGAAATAAAGAATAAAAGAGTAATCCCTGCTTTTGTCATGAACACGGTAAATGTTGAGTCCTTTATACTTCATTGCTATATCATAGGCAACTGGACCTACTTGAGTTTCTTGAAAATGTTTCACCTCTCATTCAGGAGGCTTCCTGGAACAGAAGAACGGCAGAAGCCTCTTGAGAGGTGCAGTTGCCTATGATGTAGCACTTGAGACTACCCTGACCCGAGTGACTGAGAACTTCACCCACTACAGTCCCTTATCTTACATCAGCTGCTTCTGGTTCACCGCGAGATATGACAAATGCTGCAAGATGTGCTTCGTCATGTTGCACCAACTTCCCCCTGCATCAAGTTGTTTAAGTGCAGTGACAGTACGTGTGTTCACTTGTGTTAATATAGATGGAAGCTCAGTAGGTTCAAACTTAACTGACTCAGTTGACTCAGTCCTGCGTCCTGCTGCACCAAATACCCACCAGTGCACCGAATGTGGATTAATCCTTCACTGAAAATAGTTCCCAACAAATTCACTATTTCCTCCTGTTTCTGTGATTAAAAACTAAAGTTACCAGCTGTTCATGAAATTACTGAGACGTCTTCTTTTAAACATGATGCTATATCTGTGAGGTGTTGTGAAGATTTCTCTCTTCAGTCAATAACTGAGCTTTAATTATTCAGCATTCAAGTCATTTTCAAAGCAAATGTGCCAAACACTTTCTGGTTTCAGTTTCTCAAACATGTGGAATGCTGCTTACTTACTACAGTAAGTCATTGCAGGGTTTCCCACACATTCATTTATTTGTGGCATTGACACAATATCAACATGTGGTGACACATTTAGATTTTTTTGGAGCTGCCTTTCTCTTCCTCTCTATCTCGTGGCAGAGTGTACTTAGGACACAGGCAGCGCAACAGAGCTCCAAGCGCAGTGAAAAAGAAATAAACCTGTTCGTTAATTCATAAAGGCTGATTTTAGTGTCATCTACTTTAGACAGAACCAGCTTCATTCCCATGGAAACCAGGCACCCTGCTGTCCAGTGCTGGGTCTAACCAGTAAAAGAAAGTTTGCTTTCTGCTGCTGCAGCTACAGCTGCTAATTCATCGATCTGATCTGATCAGGTGTGATCAAATGACCTTTCACTAAGCCCCGCCCCTTTGTGACTGTCCAGCAAGCTGTCAGAGTGAACATGGAGCGCACACTGGAACTAACTGCACTCCCTGAAGAAATAGGATCATATTTTTTGGAGAAATGAAAGATTGATTGCAGCATGCAACAAAGACAAATATGCACAAACCAATGGGTTCCCAACCTGACAGCTCCTGTGTATTTTTCTAAAGATATACAAAACAAGCCAGTGAATAATGTACAAAGACAAGGTCAAATTCGGCAGCAATGGTGGAAATATCATTGTATTAAAATCAGAGAGAAAAGGGATTTTTTAAATGAAGAGTGTGAACTTCACTGTAGCTGCAGGGAATTTGAAATACAAGGTTTGTCCATCAGCTGAGAGCAGCCTCATGTCAGTGATATTTTTCTTTGGTCAAATATATTTATTGACTTTTCTTTTACATGTAACATTTAGATAAACAGCTACAGTGTCGGTCAAGCAAAATGCTTTAAAGTGTGGTATGGAGTCCATATTTTCATGAATCATCTCTTTGTGGAGTGAAGCAAGCAGGTCAGGTATTCAACAGGACGACACCTCGTGATTATCTTGTGCCAGTTTGCCTCATGTAAGTGATGTTTGACACATTTTCATAGTATAAACAAATGAAATTCATTAAAGCAATTACTTAAGCTTTTTCAGGGTCGTTCTGTCAAGCTGCAGTGGATCATATTCTCTCGTCGTCGCTGTCTTTTAAAGTATGTCCATGTACAGCTGGTGGCAGACATCATGGTTTGTTAGATTAGATGAATTTGGGCCAGAGGGAAGTTGGAATTGGATCCATGCAGGATGGTGAAAAGGATTCACATATTATCAGAGTATTTTTACACCTAGAACACAACTAGTTCTTCCTGTTTTACAGTTATTCGATATCTCAGGAAATGGGAAGTTGTTTGTTTTCCCAGGAATCCTGTTTCTTCAGCTTTAAACCCATGTGGTCTCTGATGATGAGTAGCTGTAAGAAGGTGTAAGAAGTCCTAACAGCAGCACCTGTGAGCGTTGTGTGTGGTGTTTACATATGTGACACACAGGTTGTGTGGTGGGTCTTATGAGCTGCCGTCACTGCTTCCGCTGGGTCTAAATTCACCCAGAGACTGTGTTCAAAGTGTGACTCAGCTGGAATGAGAAAAGACAACTTTGACAGCAGTTTGTCAGCGAGCAAAGCGAATCGATCTCTTCTGAACGTGTTCTCCTGCTGCTGAGCCAAGCTAAACCTCATAAGCCTGTTAGACACGCAGTTATTATGGGATATCGCGCGGACACAATTAGAACTGGGAGCAAATTATTTATTTGTCAGCGGGAGCAGAGTTGGTGTCATTATCAGGAATTTGTCACGGTGGCTCGTTTCAGTGTGCCGGAGCTGCTCGGAGTGGAGATTAGACTGACCATGTTTACTCAGACTGAGCTCGTCTCTCACCGCGCTGAAAACATACACGACATCCTCTGACAAAATGATTTATGGAGTGAAAGGAAAGCTCACTCTGTGTGGGATTAGTGAGGCTATAAACTGCACTGTTATTACTTTTAAATTGGGAACATTTGTGTGTGTGTGTGTTTTAAAAAAATGGTAGTAATTGTTATTTTCCCCAAAGAGGTGTTTTGGAATTCACATTAAAAAAGACTTCACTTCTACCTGGATGAGGAAAGGATGACTCATTTTTTAAAGTGTTTGCTCTCAGTGCTCCATCTCTGGCAGAAAAAGAGGGAACTGTCTGCATCTGCATTTAATATAAACATGTACAAACCTCCTCAGCAGTTTCTGTCTCACCCTCCAGGTGGTAATTATTAATGTTTGAACTGTGGCCAGTGTCGCGCTTTAATCAGAGGTGGTGGGTTTTTTTCCCTCTTACTGGTATCTCTTAAAATGTCTCACCAGCCACTTTATTAGGTACACCCTGCTGGTACCAGGTTGGACCTTCTTTTTAATTCTTGGTGTCACAGATTCAACAAGGTGCTGGAAACATTCCTCAGAGATGTTGGTCCATATTGACATGATGACATCAGGCATTGCTCTGTTGGACTGAGATCTGGTGCCTGTGGAGGCCATTGGAGTCCAGTGAACTCACTGTCATGTTTGAGATGATGTGAGCTTTGTGACATGGTGCGTTATCCTGCTGGAAGTAGCCATCAGAAGATGGTACACTGTGGTCATAAAGGGATGGACACGCTCAGCAACAATACTCAGGTAGGCTGTGGTGTTTAAACCAGGCTCAGCTGGTACTAAGAAAATCTCCCCCACACCATTACACCACCAGCAGCAGCCTGAAGCCTTGACACAAGGCAGGATGGATCCAGGCTTCCATCTGAATGTGGTGTTTCCAATCTTCTATTGTCCAGTTTTGAACTGTAGCCTCAGTTTGCTGTTGTTAGCTGACAGCAGTGGCACCTGGTGTGGTCTTCTGCTGCTGTAGCCCATCTGCTTCAAGGTTGGACAAGGTGTTGTTGGAATAGTGCATTCTTAGAAAGAAAGTGTGCAACCAGGAGCAAATAGACCAGGACAGACTTTCCTCTGGCATTGGTGAAAGCTGCCTCTTTGTTTTACAGAGTATGAGAAATTAATTGGTTTAAAAGAACAGGTTGATTTGAATGAATACATGTTAGAGCTTGAGCTGCTGTCTGAAAAGGAATCCCTTTAACACTAGAGCTGAATGACACAGAGTCTGACACTTAACTGTGTGACCTTTGCTCTCTCTGTGTGCAGGACATCCACTCTCAGGGCGAGGTCATCGCCTGTTTGGAGAAAGGTTTGGTGCGGGAGGCAGAGGAGCAGCCGGGGGCCCACTCCATCAAGGACGACTGTAAAAAGTCCATCATGAGAGTCGCTGAGCTCTCCTCAGACGACTTCCACCTGGATCGATACCTATACTTCGCCTGCCGTGACGACCGAGAGCGCTTCTGTGAAAGCGTGAGGATTCAGTTGATCTATCTACTCTATCTACTCACATCTCCACAGCGCCATGAAACATCTTCTGTTAACTGATCTGTTGCCTGGAGTTAACCGCTATCACAAATGCATCTCAAGAGTTTCTTTAGAAAGTGCTGACTGTGTCCTTTTCTATGCTGATTAACACTGATGTATTTCTTATCCTTTAAACACTTATGTCCTGTTGTGATTTCCTGGTTCTGCACATTTTATATTTTTGTAATGATTATCAGGTAAAATGAGAAACATGTCTGTTTTATCAGCTTCCTAAAAAATTGGACGTCAGTTCAATTTTCAGGTTTGAAAAACCTGCAGTGAGCCTCGGTTTGTGGTAACATCACATTAACTTTAGTTATAAAGTTGCAAAAGAGGAGTCTCTCCTAATTATCTCACGTCAGTGACACAGGCAAGCCTCAGGAGAAACACTGATGGCCTTTCAAAGTTAGAATTATACCTTTTTTATTTTAGTGCCTTTATAAGGCTGAGCACGTAATTATTTTTACATGAGAAACGTTTAAAGGTGATTTCAGCAGCTGATGTTTCAGCAGCTTGTATTGATGCAGCTGAAGTTTTTCATTCCTAAAAAAGATTTTGTCCACTTTAGAAAGACACCTGCAAGGCTGGAAATACTTTTATCTGTGTACTTGCACTGGTGTGTGTACTTTTTAGGCTGCTTTCACACCTGCCCTGTTTGGTTCGGTTCGGTCAAACTCAAGTTCTTTTGTCCCCTCAGTGTGGTTCATTTGTGCAGGTGTGAACACACCAAACCAACCGGACTGAGACCTTCTTGAAGAGGTGGTCTCAGTCCGGTTCCAAAGGAACTCTGGTGCGGTTGCTTTGTGGTGAGAAGGTGTTGCGACCTGGATGTGAAGCAACTGCAGTCACATGACACATTGTTTGGGTTAAACATGAGCATGTTACAGTCCTGGAGGATTATTAATGTGCACCTCCTCCTGTACTGCCTTAATATGCACATTCAGCACATCCAATGCATCAAAACATTGTTTTCTAGTTGGAGCCGCGCCTCGTTTTCAAACTGTATGGTTTGACTAAAATGAACAATGACAGCAATATAGTCCACGATGAGCAGCGCTAAAATCAACCTGCGTAGTTGTCCCTCCATTGTGACATTAGAAAGTGTCACATTTATCTTGCAAGTGTTCTCTTCTTCAACGTTTGCTTTACTTCCTGGATTTTTCCCACATGGAAATTCTGACCAATCAAGAGCAGCTTTCTCACACAAGGCATTTGATCTGGTCCTCTTGTAAATGCTGCCGTGAGAACACGAACCAACTCTAGGCAATTGTTGGCATTGTTATCAGTCATAGCTTAGTTTTTCACTGCATGAGCAAATAGTCACGTGGCCTGTGAAGTGTTGATTGCATGAATCTCACGGTCAATGTGTGAGAGTTAGCAGCCCTGCACAACCTGATGTTAAGTGCACTGGCGTATGTTGAGCTGAGAATTATGTGCACAGCTCAAGTTTCCTTTACACTACCATGCATATGCACGTGGTATTTTCAGCCTTGACTTATAATAAAATAATGTCTGATATCAAAGGATTCAGGGATTATCTGAATCAATCAGTTTCTCAGGATCAGTCATAATGGTGCATGTTTGCTTGATGAAATGATGAAAAGAGCAAGAAATATTTCCAGTGAGAAGGAATCTCTCTGCTGTCAAATGGACTGTGGTGTGATTTTTATTTTTTAGACACTGGCTGGAGAAGGACGAGTTTACAAATGTCTTTTCAATCACAAGTTTGAGGAGGCGATGTCTGAGAGGGTGAGTTTAATATCCAAATACTTCAACAAGCTGCTTTCATTGTAAATTTCCGTGACGGTAGATTGTGTTGATTAAAGTCCAAAGAGTGACAGACGTGGTAAAGCTCAAGGTCATAATACAACATTAAAAATCAAAGACAGATCCTGTGAGGAAACAGTCTTGTTACACCATTACATGACATTCTGCCACCTTAGAGTAGAAAAAGTTTGAGTCTGTGCTGTGATACTGACGGCGGCTGTGTGTCCTCAGTGCCGCGAGGCGCTGACCACCAGGCAGAAGCTGATCGCTCAGGACTACAAGGTGAGCTACTCGCTGGCCAAAGCCTGCAAGTCGGACCTGAGGAAATACCGCTGCAGCGCAGACAACAACATGCCCCGAGCCCGAGAAGCTCGCTTGTCCTACCTGCTGCTCTGTCTGGAGTCTGCTGTGCACAGAGGTAAGCAGCTCAGTGAGCGTCCTGCCCGTCAGTCACTCTGAGTCATAAACACTTATTTATGTCTTCAGTTGACAGCCAGAGGCCACAGTCAGCCGAAGTATCTGTCAGTGACTGGTCTGTTCCTGCCAGTAATTTATTGATGTCTCAACTACACACTGAACCTCCTACCTGTCTGTCTGTCAGTCAGTCAGTCAGTCAGTCAGTCAGTCAGTCTGGCTCTCGTCCAGGCTGCAGTAGTAAATCCAACATCCTCTGAGAACAGAATTGAAACAGGACGACTGCTTAGACTGAGTGAAAAAGAAGCAATAAGGTTGCAGCAATGTGGTTGTCTTAGTTCTTCTTGCAGCATCTTAATTGCAACAGAAATGCATGTAGGTTCCTGTTTTGTGATTTCAACATGAAAAAAAAAAAATCTGAATTAATTATTAGAGAAATTGAAAATATTTTTTCTTCATTTAAAGATTCTTTTTAACAAGATACAAAATGAAGCTTAAATATTCAGGTTGTAAGCGCGTGTCCACATAGCTTTTCTTTCAGTCAGCACTGTTTTAGTGACGCGCCACGCATGGGTTTTGTTTCTGTGACAACAGTATCTTGACAGTAATTTTAGCAAGGTAGCTGTTGTAACGCTACAGTAACACAGGGTTGACTACACAGTCAAGCTGCCAACACGTGGTGATAAAAGCACAACATTCAGTATCGATCTGCTCCCACAAATCTGCTTTTCTGTCTTTGTTGTGATAGTTTCAAACAGCTTGGGACAGACAGTGGTTAAAGAAGCATTTTCAACAGAAGCACAAAATGCTGAGTACAGCACATTTTCTCTTAGCGGCCACAGACTCTCAGAAAGATGCTGGTGCTCAGAAAACATGCCGTGTGTACACAAGACCTAAAGCTTAAAATTAAACATAAAGTTTAATATTTTCAGGTTTGCATCACCTGACCTGAGAGTGTGTGAGGGAGTGTGCTGGTGGCGGAGCTCAGACAGGTGTGGGGCCGCCAGGTTGTGGAGAGCTTTGTAAGTGATGATGAGGAGTATAAAGTGGATATGTTGAGGGATGGGGAGCCAGTGGAGGTTATGAAGGACGGGTACGAGTGTGTGAGAAGACGAGCAGCCGAGTTCTGGATACACAGTAGTGTCTTGAGTGTTTTGGCCGACACACCATAGAGGAGGCTGATGCAGTCGTCCAGTCTGGACGTAATGAATGTGTTTGTCACAGTTAAGTTTGAGGAAGTTGGTTTGCAGCCAGGATTTTATTTCACTGATGCAGCTGGTGAAGGTAGACTTACTATAAAGACAAGAAAATGCTCTCAGACCTCCGCCAGGAGGCAGTTCACTGTGGAGTGATGGTTAAAATCTGAAAGTATGGAAACTCAATCAACACAATGGCGTCCTTAGTGGAAGGAAATATATCACTTAACTTAAATTGGTTTTGACGCCAACGTTGTGCAGTGTCTTGACTGGTGAATATTGCATGCAAAAAAAATTGAAAATGGAATATTCAATAAGAGCTGTTAGTTCTTCCCCATTCTTGCTCGGAGATATGGCTCAGATCACATTCTTCTTATGAAAGACAGAGTTTTGATTCAGCTTCACTGATCCCACTGCTGTTCAGTGCACTAAATACTGGAACGCATCGTTTCCACCTCACATTTTCTAGACTTATCAATATTCGGCAGGCCGGATGTGAAGTGTTGGCGGGCCACATGTGGCCTGTGGACTAAGCATGGCCAGCAATTTGACAATCACTTCTATGAAGCTACAGTTCAGTTTGCATTAATAAAAACATTTTTAAAAGCTACATAATAAGAAACAACTTAAAATTACCGTTAACTCAACTTCTATAAACTGTTGTGTCTGTTGAGTGTTTCATTCAGCGCTGTGTGTTTGTGTGTGTCTCAGGTCGTGTGGTCAGTGGCGAGTGTCAGGGCGAGATGATGGACTACAGGCGGATGCTGATGGAGGATTTCTCTCTGAGTCCGGAGATCGTGCTGCACTGTAGGAGCGAGATCGAAGGTCACTGCTCCGGTCTGCACCGGAAAGGACGAACGCTGCACTGCCTGATGAGGGTCGGCCGAGGAGACATGGGCGCCATCGACGCCAACTGTCAGAGGGCTGTAAGTCACGTTTAGATGTTACATATGACAGTAACTATACAGAAAATAAACTTTCATTTGTCATAATTGACACGCTTTTGTTCTGAAGTTAATACTTTCTGTCTTGACAAGTAAACATTGTTTTTTTTCCCCTGGTTGTCATGTTACACAGCACGTCATCATTTTGGTGCGGTGGTCACATTTTGCTGTTGTCTGAAGCCGAGATGAGTTTAATTGGTTCAGTCGAATTAAAGTGTCATTTTTCAGGAATAAATAATCACGTCAAGTGAAACGAATTCCCAGTTTAAACGAAGAGGACATTCTTGGTCCCAGCAGCAGCAGCAGCAGCTCCCAGATGAGAGCTTCCAGTTGTTGTGTTGTTGTTGTTGTTGTTGTTGTTGTTGTTGTTGTTGTTTTGTCATTGATGTTGTTGTGTCTTCCATCCCCAGCTCCAGACTCTGATCCAGGAAGCCGACCCCGGAGCCGACTACCGCATCGACCGAGCGCTCAACGAGGCCTGTGAGTCTGTCATCCAGACCGCCTGCAAACACATCCGCAGCGGAGACCCCATGTGAGTCAAACACGATGGTCTTCTCTCTCCGTGATAACTGTGTAGCACACGTGCTGTTTTCTGTTTCTCTCATGTTTCTGCACACACGTCACTGATGTGATTGACTCTTTGCATTGGTACATTTCAAAGCTCTTATTTAGAGGAAAGACGAAATTAAACATAAACTAATTCGGGTGCTGCATCGGGTTGTCCACGGGCCACGATTGGTCCCCGGGCTTGGAAACCATTGAAGACCTCTGGTCTGAATAAAGATGAAAGTTTAAATATTTAGTTGCTGTACTTGTGTTGCTGCTCCTGCAGGATCCTGTCCTGTCTGATGGAGCATCTGTACACGGAGAAGATGGTGGAGGAGTGTGAGCACAGACTGCTGGAGCTGCAGTACTTTATCGCCAGAGACTGGAAGTAAGTCCTGCTGATCCTCCTCCTTTACAAGCTACAAAACCTGCAGCTTTATTTCCACTGACCTTTGATAAATCCAAGTTTAAAGACTGATTTACAGCTCAGGAGCAAAACATTAAAGTCCTGTGAGATTAGAAACCAGCTGGTGCAGTGTGAATGTGTACTGTGAGACAATTCTACCGTTTCTCCCCGTTAAAGGGTTTTTCCTGATCAGCTGTGAGGGTCCAAAGGACAGAGGGATGTCGTATGCTGTAAAGCCCTGTGAGGCAAACTGTGATTTGTGATATTGGGCTTTATAAATAAAATTGATTGAATTTACCTGCATCACTTCCCGTGTTGTTTCCCAGGTTGGATCCCGTCTTGTATAAGAAATGTCAGGGCGATGCTGCCCGACTCTGTCACACTCGTGGCTGGAACGAGACCAGTGAAATGATGCCACCTGGCGCCATTTTCTCCTGCCTGTACCGCCACGCCTACCGCTCTGTGGAGCAGGGACGGAGGGTGAGTCTGTTGAGCTTCTGTCCTCAGGACAGCACCATCACTGGAGGGTTTTTCTGATATCTAAACCTTTTTAAAGGGTCAGTTCACACATACTTTCTTTATCCAGGTAGCACAGGTTAGTGTGTCTGTCTTCTATATCTGCTGCTGTGGGCTCTGCCTCACTTGAAACAATCCTGGTTTTAATCATCAGTTTTCAGTCTGAGCTGGTTTAAACCAACAGTAGTGTGGTCTGGGGATAAATCTGGAGTTTTTTTGGTTTGTTTGTTTGTTTTGCTGTCTTTCTTTTTTTTCTAAATACTGTGAGCACCACAAACCAAAGGCTGTTTACCTCTATCACACTGGAGTGGTGGCCAAAGCTGCTGAAATCTCAAAATAACAGATAGTTTTATAAACCCTGGATGGCTAGCTACCACGTGGGGAAATTGTGTTGGTAAATTTTGGGTGTATTGACCCTTTTCCTCTTAGTTTAAAGTGTTGATCTGAGGTTTAAGGCCTTTAAAGCTCACCTGATGTCACATGAGGGCATCAGCCAAATGACAGGCCACTGATATACGTGTGTATTTATACTGTCAGTGTGCAGAAGGAAATAAAAACTGCAAATATACAGGACGTCTGCGAACCTTCTCACTGACCAGAGAATATTCTCGTAGTTCCTCAGTGGGGAGTCTGAAGCAGAAACCCAGAGGTTGACTGTGAGTACGTCATGTTGCTGAACTGATGATGATGATGATGATGATGGTGATGATGATGGTGATGATGATGATAATAATCAAAGGAAACTGGACATGCCTGTCATGATGACTGGTGGTTTAAAGGGGGAAATGATTGTGCTGTGTAATTCTTCTGTAATAACGGTGCATGTGGGAGCTGAATGTGAAGAGTCATTGTGTGAGAAGTGAAGTGAGCTGCTGAACTGTGATGTGAAGAATCGATGCAAATCTCCAATTATGGAAAACATGGTTGTGCTGATTAATCAACTGGAGCAAATTAAGTTCTTGATAATAATCTGATGTGTTGGCTGTTTCCTTGAAGTGATACTCCACTCAGGTATATTGTTTACACTGCTCTGAGTCCTTCATGAATAAAAGTGGCAGCGATGAGTTTGATTTCAAGTTTTTACCAGTTTTAATTACAGGAAAATTAGCAAAACAAGTGTAGAAACCTCTTGAAGAATTATCTTTATATGCAGTCCATTTAATGTTCAGGATCTGTCAAACCAGCACATTCTCACTCTGACGTCCTCACATATTAACATTTGGTCCTGGAAGACAGTTTGCGACAGTCTTTTTTAAAAATAAACTCACAACGTCGGTACAACTCAGCGACTTGATGTGTGTTTTCCTTTAACAACACACACACACACACACGTGGTTGGGTTTAGAAAAAGAACAGAGTTTGGCTAAACAATCTTACAGGAAGCAAACACCAGCCTCCTGGATGAAGGTCGGTGATTGTTAGACCCATCCAACACCCCTCCCACCGACCCACACCGTGTAGACTTTAACCGCCTTAACTTTAATTGTTGTCACGCTGTGTTTTCCTCGCCTCCTCCAGGCGCTGTTAAATAATAACTGCAACTGGCCGCATATCATGCCGACGTGACAGGACCTTTTTTGGTCGGTGTCTGACAGTGGAAGTCACTGCCCAAGCACCAGATTTCAACAACTTTGGAGACCGAGACTTGAGCTCAAAGACTTGAGACCGACTTGTGACTTGCATAACAATGACTTGTTCCACCCAAAAATAGTGCAAGTGAAAGTTAAAAGGTTTAATTTAATGCAGAATTTGGTTGACAGTTAATGAATAAAGTGAATTCACAGGGGGAGACCAGGCTCTTTAAACATCCATGTTTTTCCAAAATATAGTTAAGTGTTGAGTTTGTTTGTTAAGGCCCAGTCACTACAGCTTTAAAAACACTGACATTTTTTCAGTTCATGTAATGAAATCACCACAATTTGTGAATTCTCTCACATAATGTTTTTGTGTGTTGAGTTTCGGGTTGAAAAAGGTTTGAAAATTTCTGGAAAATATCTGGAAATTTTACAAATTTTGTACAAGTTCAGTATAGGGGTGTCACTTTTTAATAGTATTGACACCAACCGCAAATTGTTAAAATGAAATTTTGTTGTCACGTCAATAATACACAAGTTAATATCACATAAATAATCCAAAGCCTCCAAAATAATTTGTTTCTTTGTGTTCTCGCTTTGTCTCCTTCCTCCAACGCCGTCTGTTTGCCTTCTCACGCTCCCTTAAGTGTAAATACAATTTGTTTTTAGAGATTTTGCGCAGTTAACCCACCTTCATTTGCAAAAGAAGCAACAAAATGTTCAATACACCAAGTTAAAGATGAATTTTATTGATAGCATTGTTTATTAATTTGCATTTCAAAATTTCTAAAGATATCACAAAGATAGTCCCAAACTCTTTGGCTGTGATTATCTGATGTTGGGATTTCTCCCGTCACTTTTTTTTTAATTTCCCGTAAATTCCAGTTAAATCACATGGAACGTTTTCACCATGGATATTCCCAGAATTTTGCAACCGTAGTTGAGTTTGCCTTTGTTGAGTAATATACACCTTCATGCCGCTGACCGGCAGCAAGCTGTCCTCACAGTGACAACCTTTAAAGAAGACGGAGAGCTGCAGGAAGCTATCGTAGCTTATTAGCTGTGTCTCTTTCCAGTTTTATTGAAGCTCCACCTTCAGAGGAAAAGCAGAGGATGACAGTCCAGTGTAGAGTAAATGGGAAGAAGCTCAAAAGTCTAACTGTGACTGATCAGCACTGGAATGCTTCCAACTGGCTAGTGTGTTAGCCATTAGCTCACCAGCTACAGTGGTAAAACAACTAGCCCTGCATTTAGTCACTACGTCACCAAGTTTGTGGAGCACGTTTCAGGAGGCTCTGAAGCTCTACTGGAAACTTTGTATTAATTATGATGAATAAACCTCTTTCTTATTTCCTTTTTATTATGAATCACTTTGCAACTGTCTAAAGAAACTAACTTACAAACCTACAACCTTAAAACAGCCACTTATCAAAAGTACTAGTTAATAATCTGTGGAGTGGAGTGGAGTCTCACTTTAAGGCCTCATGGAACAACAACAGCTACAGTAGGTGTTTCTCTTGTCTCGTCTAACTCAATGTGGTCGTCCTTCTCCTGCAGCTCTCTAGAGACTGTAAGGTGGAGGTGCAGAGGATCCTCCACCAGAGGGCGCTGGACGTGAAGCTGGACCCCGAGCTCCAGAGACGATGTATGACCGACCTGGGGAAATGGTGCAGCGAGAAGACGGAGGCCGGACAGGAGCTGGAGTGTCTGCAGGATCACCTGGAGGATCTGGTGTCTGACTGCAGAGACGTGGTGGGGAACCTGACGGAGCTGGAGTCAGAGGTAAGCACCACATCTGCTGCTACCCATGATGCAACACTCGCAAACGATTTAGCAGCCAAGCACACACGAAGTGGAGAGTCGTAGTTTCCTCTAGTTTAGTTTAGTTTAGTTTAGTCAGAATTTCAACATAAAGATGTTTAATAGTTTGTTCATTTTTGTCAGTCAACAGAAAATTACCTTCTTTTCTTTCTTTTTTTAACTAAAAACAGGAATGTAAAGACCAACACTAAAAGGCCAAAAGTAACACCTCAACCACATTAATTTCATAACCTCCAGTCGTCTGGTTTCATGCTTTCCAACAGATTTTGCAAACTGTCTGAAGATTTGATCCCATTCAGAGGCAACGGCTGTTTGTCACTGTCCTTTGAACACCATGCGTTTGCATATTTGGTGTTTTTAAATGTAGATAAACTGAATGATTCAAGTTGAAACAACAACTTTAAAATGTTTCCAAGTGGTATTTTTGTTGCCGCCGGCATGGCAAGGACAACCGCTTTGCTTTCTCTTTTCCTCCGAGCCTAGCAATTAACAGCACAGGAGATGCTGCATTTAGTTGATCCACAATTACCTAGTTTGTTCCACCGTCCACATTTCCTCAAATGGGGATAGAAACTTCCTGTTTTGGTTGCACAACGGTTGACGCATTTCCTTTGTGCCAGAAATGGAGCCTTCATGTTCCCATGAGATCGTACGCGGTGACAGACCTGCAGAGTGAAAGCGAGTTTTACAGTGATCTAAATGCTGAGTGTGTCTTTAGCCGTTACACTGTGCGATCAACATTTGATTCATAATATGTTCAAGCAAAACAAATTGTCAGTTTCCTCTTTAAATGTTTTAAAATAATTTCTATATTTATGTATTTATTTATTTATTTATTTATTTATTTGCTCTTTGATTTGATCTCCTTCATTTTACAGTTGTCGGCTCTTCAGCACAGTTCATCTGGTCAAAGCGAACTCTGTCCAAAGCAGAAAACAAGCAGGGTCATCCTTTAACTCAGTGGCTCCTAACTTCACTGGCTTGTGTCTCTTTGTAGCTAGTTATGACCTTAGTGTGAACAGGATTTCACTCGAGGAAGGAAGCAAAAAGTCATTTATTGTGAGAGAAATATATTTAATCTGATGACCCTCCAGCTTTATCTTGGGGCCACTTGGTTGTGCTGTTCTAACTGAATCTAACCTCTGCAACACGATGATCTTCGTCCTGATGGAATAAGAGCAGTTTAACCAGAACTGACTGACATGATCTTCCTGAATCTTCTGTGTTCACAGCGTCTGTTTTTTCTGTCCTCAGGATATTCAGATCGAGGCGCTGCTGATGCAAGCGTGTGAACCCGTCATCCAGACCCACTGCCATGTAAGTCTAATCCACCAGCAGCTCTTTATAAACCCAGTTTGAACTCAGTGGAAGAAGTTTCAGGAAGTAACTGTTGCTCTGATTTAAGAAGGCTGAGAATGTAAAAACTGGCTTCTAAAGCAAAATAATTCAGAAAAATAAGAAAAGCACAAAGTCAGTCCAAACTGATCAATACTGGCGATGCACCATGTGCAGGTTTGTGTTTTGTTTCTGCAGTGTACAAACTGCAGAAACTTTCAAACTGGTTTAATATTATTAAGGGCTGGACTGAACCAGTGTACTGAGTTATTCAGTCTGAATTACTTGTGTTAAAAGAAAACATCTAATCATAACTGTTAACAACATGAGATTTAATATTCAGCAGGGCTGCTCAATCAGGGCAGAATGATAATCACAAGTATTATTGGTCAGTATTGAGATCAGGATTATTTAACATGATTACTCTTTAACCAAAGGCTCTTTCTCCCATCACCTTGACCTCAGGTGACCTAAACATAGCACAGCCCGACTGAGAGCTAGTTCAGGCTGAAGGAAAAGGGTGCGCTGGATTTATGACACAAGACAAAATAAAAGCTTCATTGTGAAACAGAATGTAGCTCAATTATCCTTTTATCTCACTTGTCTTGTTTTCGTAATCACTGGAAGACAAAGTCATAATTGAAAATAAAATTTGACAACTTCCCCAGCCCCAATATTTCAGTACCAAATTTCAACCCCACCCCACCCCCCTCTCTCTCTCTCTGTGTCTGTCTGTCTGTCTCTCTGTCTGTCTGTCTCTCTGTCTGTCTGTCTGTCAGGAGGTGGCTGATAACCAGATCAACACCGGTGACCTGATGGAGTGTTTGGTTCAGAACAAACACCAGAAGGAGATGAATGAGAAGTGTTCGGTGGGAGTGACACACTTCCAGCTGGTGAGCAGATGGATGACAAATGTGTTATCAAGATGTTTTTAGCTCAACGGAAACAAAATAAGAAGCTTTTTATATCAGCATGAGTTATGACACAAGTGGGCAGATATTTCACTACTTCTTTTCTTTTGACAAATGTTGACATACGAATAATAAACAATACTCAAGTTTATTCTCTTCGTGGTTTTAGCTCCTTGAGTTATTGCAGACTCGCTGTGCAGTAGCATCAAAATATCAGCATGTAGTACAGTAAGTCTGCAGCATTGTTATCTGATTAATGTATTACTAACAAGCTGCTCTCTGTCTGTCTGTCTGTCTGCAGATTCAGATCAAAGATTTTCGTTTCTCGTACAAGTTCAAGACGGCCTGCAAGGAGGACGTCCTCAAACTGTGTCCCAATATCAAGAAGAAGTAAGACTCATGAACACAAAACAGTGTCAGGGATGATAGCACAGTCTGTGGAAGCTCATGTCAACCAGTGTGATGAAAAAGAAAACACACTGTAAATAGGAATGTTGTGAGAACTGACACTTGTACCAAGTCCATGCCAACATTCTGAAAACATGACGGTACTTGTTGTTCTCCAGCACTGTCGGCAAATCTGCTTTTCCCGCCTCGTCTCCCCCTCACGAAGATCGCACTCTGTGTGTGTGTGTGTGTGTGTGTGTGTGTGTGTGTGTGTGTGTGTGTGTGTGTGTGTGTGTGTGTGTGTGTGTGTGTGTGTGTGTGTGTGTGTGTGTGTGGCCCATAGCCCCGCCTCCCCCACAGAGACGGAGACACTCGATGACAAGAGCTTTCCCTCCGTTCATGACGCTAACTCACCTGGCTGCCAGACGACGCACAGCAGTGAATGCTCTTGTCCTCCCGTCTCTTTGGTGGAGAGAGACGAGGGAAAACAAACACACATGAATATGGCAATTAATCACGGCCGGAAAAGTTACCGTCTCCCTTTTAATTTACCGTGCAATTAACCGATTTATCGCATATTGCGACACGCTTACCAACAAAGCCAATAACTACCAGCGAGTCACAGGGAGAGCAGGGCGGGTCATGGCTATCGCAGGAAAAGAAAATATGCATACCTTAGATACTGGGTTGCAGTTCTTGCAGACCTGACGGGGCAACATATAAATCTGAGTGTTTTGGTGTGGCATTAAAAGCCAAAAGAAGCCAGACCTATCGCCACGGCTCTGTGTCAGTGCTTGAGAAAGGTGTGAAATCACTGTATTACGGTTCTGCTACAGTGGAAAAATGCTCTGGCTTGTTTGTGTTTCTTTAAACCAATCACAGTTGTCCTGGGCAGTGCTAAGCACAGGATGCAGTGTAGCAAATACTGTCAATAAAAAAAAGCTGCTAAGAGGCTGAATCGGCTCTTGACTGTGACCCGTTGAAAGAAATACATGTTCAAGTCCAGCATTGCGTTTTTATGGTGATATTTTAAACAAACAAACAAATACAACAACAAATATCAGAGCCAACACTCCCCCTCTTTGTCTAAAGATTTGTCACGCCAGTGAATGAACAGGTTAAATAATGTGAAACCAATCCCCCACACCTGTGTCAATTACAACTGGAAGTGAAAGTGACCAAAAGAAGGTGTTCAGCCTAACAAATAATAACCAACAGAGGTTAAATATAGATTATGGCTCCTACACGCAGCAATAGTGCAGCTGCAAAGTCGAGCCATTTTGGTATTGATGTGAGTTTGTTGGGACCATCAAACTGCTCAGTGTTGGTGTTAGCGCTGCTGTTGTGTAGCTTGTGCACAGAGACAGCGGTAACGGAAAGTTAGCTGATCCAGCAGGGAGTCAGGACGCTTCAAGATCTCGCGAAAAGGATCGTATCCAGGTTTCGTTTGACCAGAGACGTTTTGAAAAAAGTTGCAAAGGAAACTGAAAACAGATCAGCGTCAGGCATCCTAGTGTCTCAGAGCTCTCACTCCGCAGCAAAACATGTGGACCAAAACACCCACAGAAAAATACTGCACACTAACTAAAGTCATTATAATGGGAACCTTTGACAAGATAATAATTTAGTATCTCAAAATAATGAGACTATTTTTAGCTGATTATTTTGAGCTAGTTTGTTATTATAACAATTTAAAGCATCTTTTTTCATCACAAGGCCAAATGTCCTGCTTTTTTTCCCTCTCACTGGCATTAATGGGCTTCCATAACAATCTGCTCGTTATACCTGCAGCAAGAAAATGACCACTTACTTCCACCATGTTATCAGATATAGAACAAAACAGTCCAAACTAAAAAGGGTGGAGTTGTTAACGAGCTGTCGGCTTCACCTCTCAGTCTCAAGTCTAAAAGCTGGTCAGTGGATCTTTGGGGAGAGTGTTGTGTTACAAAATATTCTGAGCTCAGAGGTGGAAAATGAACGTTCATGCTCAACTCTTTCCAGGTGTTTTCGTAAACGATGGCGGGTCACTTCACTTTCCTAAAACTCCTCCTGAGGTTTTCAGCTCTCTGTGTTTCAGAGGAAGACTGGTGACTGGATTATAATGTCAGCTGCCAACACACTTTTTCCACCCCAGCCGTCCTGCAAACACTGAGCAAGGTTTTGAAATATGTGATAGAGGATGTGTTTAAGTTTGAAAAAAATAATAATCGGACCTCTTGGATGTTAAAGACACGTCCGCAGTTTGGAGCAGCAGTGAAATTCACAGCTGAGCAATAAACAGACTCTCCCATCTCCAGCGAGGCGTGAATGTGACGTTGACATATTGTTCAGAGTGTAAGTCAGACTGGGTGTGTGAGCTCGTGTCTTTCTGTCGTTCAGGGTGGACGTCGTGATCTGCCTCAGCACCACAGTGAGGAACGACACCCTGCAGGACGTCAAGGAGCAGCGAGTGTCCATCAAGTGTCGTAAACAGCTGCGGGTGGAGGAGGTGGAGATGGTACGTGCGCTGACACAGTTCACAAACACACAGCACAGAGCGCAGCCAGTCAGCGCTCCATCCACTGTAACATCTCATTAGTTTCCAAAGAGACTCACTATCACGTAGAGACAGGAAGTCTGAGTGTCTGACAACAGTCCGCCATGTTATCGGACAAATGTTTCCTTTTTTTTTAATCTAAGAGAACAAATTAAAGACCAGCCTCCACTCGTCTGGTTTCAGGCTCCACCGTGTGTTTGAATCTGGCTGCAGGGATTTATTCCCATTCATACACGTTCAACATTGTGTCACTGTCCCACGCATTTCCAAATTTGGTGTTTCTCAATGAAACACTGACGGATTAAATGTTTCTTCAATGGGCTGAGAAAATCCTCCGGCTTATGTAACGGACACCATTTAAAAACTCATTTTCAGTTTTCAGTCACAAAGCTGAAAACAGCTGATGAAAAGTTGGTATTTTGGGCAGCTGTGTCTCAGGAGGTAGAGCCGGTCGTCTGCTGCTCACAGTGCTGCAGAGCCTGTGTGGGAGCTGCCTGGCGTCCATGTGAATGAGCAGCAAAAAGCTTGTAAAGAAAGTGCTGTATAAATGAAGCCATTTACCATCACAGGATAGCAACCAGACTGGTCACTGATGTCGGTTCATCAGTTGATTCTGATGTTCCAGTTCATCTCAAAGGTGTTCAGGGACTGAGCTCATGTACACACACAAAATATAACATGTTTTGCCCTTCTTCTGAAAAAGACGATATTTGTACTAAACTGTTGACACGGTTAAGGAAAATGAATATTCCACTAATCCTCCTGTTTCCATGCAGTCATGCACACTCTGATTAACGTCCCCTAATATGTCGTTTATCACATCAACATCTAGAAATGCTAAACAGCTGTAGCTGCTTGTTATTTTGTTTCCTTGCATCAAAATAAGGCTTTATCAGAGTCTTCTAAGGGTGACCGACCTGTTGATCTCCAAGTCATTTCATAAAGTTTAAAAGCAGATGAGTTTCACCCTCAGACCAGAAACTTGGGTTCTTCTTTTGGCCACACATCTCTGCTCAGCCTTGCAGGCGAGCATTGGCGAGTTGGTTTGTGTTCAGCAAATCCACGGCAACACACAGAGCTGACCAAAAACAGACAAGAAGGTGTGTGTTGCAAACTGTCGTAAAAACCCCAGTTGAGATGCATATTGCAAATTCGCTGTAGACATGTCCAAATAATGCTCTGAAATCCTGAGTAATATTAGCATGTCCCAAATAATGTCTTAATCAGGGAATGATAAATTTGGTAGAAGGCCAAATTCTCAAGACCCACAGGAAATTCAGAATATAGTCAGAATTATGGTGTGATGTTAGTGTGCATGTAATCGTAGCTGTTATGTTGAAACAGGAAAGGAACAAACACAAAGAACAATATTATCCTAAATATTCTTGTATGTTGTAGCATCAGAAATTTCCTGCGTTTGATTTCGTAAAAACTGTCCTATACACCACTGGCTGCATACTTTTGGTCATATAATGAATTAACACCATTCAGACCTTTATTTGTTTATTTTAATGTAAGTTTTTTCCTTCATTCTATAGCTGCCCAGCAGTGTTGAGTATCAAACATGAAGATTCAAAATTTTGTGGAGGTCAAAAATGCTGTTTTCCGAAGTTCTTCTTAAACTAATTTCCCACGTGACCTGATGAAGGTTTCTGCATGAGGACGTTGCGACATTAACCCCCCTCACCTGATTTGCCTCTACACGACTGAGCCAAGCCTTTCTTATTCGCTATGTTCCTCTAAACCAGCTAACTGGCTCAGAAGCTAAGTCACGTACTGCTGTGGACGCCCAATAACATGAACTAACTAACTGATGAAGGCAGGGTCAGACCAGCAACTCCCATGTTTTGTGAATCAAAATTTCCTCAGAGGATTGTGGTGGTTTTATGGATTTAGTTCCCTGTCCCCCTCCTCCAAACTGACAACATGCCGACCATCTTCTAAAGGCAACACACTGGCTATGGCTAAGTGCCTCACACGACCCCACTTTAAAAAATCCAAACTATCCCTGGTTATTATTATCAGCGCTCTAACCTGCGTCACTGCTTATTGCTAACTGCTGAATGAGCATCTCCATTTGAGAGCGCTGATGGAGTCGACCTTAAAAACCGTGAATTCTAAAAGTTGCATAATATTGTAATCATTTTCTAGCTGTGATCAGACAGAGACTTTTATCACAGTTAAAAGCCGTCAGAGGAGATTCGTGCTGCAGCACCACTTAAATAAAATCCCTTATTAATATCACATCATTGTATAAACCCTTCAGTGCTCTCAGAGAAAATGTTCTTTAAGATCATTTATGAAACAAATCAAGTTGGATGAACAGAAAGCAGTTCATCTGAAGTGTATAAATTATGTGTATTTCTATTGCATGAGTGCAAGTGTGCGTGTCGGGTTTATAGGAACAACAAGAGAAATCTCACACAGAGGTTCAGTGTGTTTGATGTGGAGCTTCTCACACAGCAGACTGACTAACGTACCATTCAAACATTTATAAAACCTCAGCAGGCCAACAGCAAACACTCCTTTTTCTGCTCTTCTCGTCTGAGCTCTTGATCTCTCTTGAGACACTCGCTGAAGCCCGCCAGAGTTTCTTTTTTCTCTTCTGCACATATTAAAAGTGTCTGTGTTTTTCTTTATGTCTGTGTTTTCTGTAAATCCACTAAACCTTCCCCTGAATCTGTGCAGTCAGAGGACATCCGCCTGGAGCCGGAGCTGTACGAGTCGTGCAAGCTGGACATCAACAGACTGTGTCAGAACGTGGCCTTCGGCAACGCACAGGTCAGCAGCTACACACAAACACACCTCTTTTTCTGTCACTATACCTCTACAACAGTTTGGAAAAGATGCTGAGTTTTGTCTAAAAACTATTTTGGTAATTGCTCCAAAATGTCAGACATGTCAGAATGATGTAATCAGGTGTGAACCCAGGGTGACAGTAGAGTTAGCTGTTAGCTGTAGTGTTCTGCTCAACACATTAAACGCTGGGAAACATTTTCCATCAGATCAAGAAACAAAAGTTTTTGCTGCACAGTCAGTGCCCCAAATGATAAAGATAAAGATAGTTGTATGTGCCAACATCTCGTGGTGAAAAATCTTCTTTAGAGCCAGTTGTAGTTGTGACCTCTGATATATAACAGTCTGTCTCTCTCTTTCATGTAGGTTATCGAGTGTCTGAAGGAGAACAAGCGTCAACTCACTCAGCGTTGCCACCAGCGAATCTTCAAGCTGCAGGAGGTGGAGATGGTCGATCCTGAACTGGACTACCAGCTGATGAGAGTCTGCAAGCATATGATCAGGGTAGGCCAGTAAAACCAGCTCCACATGATCAGGGTAGGCCAGTAAAACCAGCTCCACATGATCAGGGTAGGCCAGTAAAACCAGCTCCACATGATCAGGGTAGGCCAGTAAGGATTTAAACTCAAGGGTTTGAGCCTGACTTTAATGTGTCGTCACATGTGCAGTTTTCTAGTTAAATCACAGTAATTCCATAAAACAAAGTGATCGATGAGACTAAAGCACAGCACTGATCAAACAGTGAAGCGTGTCAGTGTGTTTGTGTGTCAGTGTGTTTGTGTGTCAGTGTGTTTGCTCTTGTTTTAACTGCATCTTTGTGTGACTGCACTCCAGCGGTTCTGTACGGAGTCGGATGGAAAGAACGTTCTTCAGTGTCTGAAACAGAACAAGAACAGCGAGCTGATGGATCCTAAATGTAAACAGATGATCACCAAGAGACAGATCACCCAGAACACAGGTACACACACACACACACACACACACACACACACATTCAACTAAATACATCAGACTTTATCCTAAATGTAAACAGATGATCACCAAGAGACAGATCACCCAGAACACAGGTACACACACACACACACACACACACACACACATTCAACTAAATACATCAGACTTTATCCTAAATGTAAACAGATGATCACCAAGAGACAGATCACCCAGAACACAGGTACACACACACACACACACACACACATTCAACTAAATACATCAGACTTTAACCTAACAACCACGAGTACATCTACTAAAAGTCGTGTGTGTGTGTTTAGACTACAGGCTGAACCCGGTGCTGAGGAAGGCCTGTAAAGCCGACATCCCAAAGTTCTGTCAGCCGATCCTGAACAAGGCGTCTGCGGACAGCGAGCTGGAGGGTCAGGTCATCTCCTGCCTCAAACTGAAATACGCCGACCAGGTCAGACCCTTTGTCTTCACTGTAACAACACGTCCAAGAGTTAGCTTATAGAGCGCCGCCTCACCTCCTCTTTCTCTGTTCTTTAACAACGAGGGTTTCTGTCATCAGCCTGGAGCGTCTCACTCAATGTTCCTGTTCATATTCTGAGATAGATTAATATCAGATGCAGTTTTGTCGGCAGTTAGGACGCAGTTTACAGAGTGTCCCTGTTAAGAAGCAAATCTTAACCCTGAAACATCTCTGGTTCAACTCCCGCTGGCGCAGTCACATGCGTCTCTCCTCGTGTTTCATGTCTGCCCACCAAAATAAAATAAAAACCTCCTGAGGGTGCAAATAAAATCCTTAGAATAAAGATATATGTCACTGTTTTTAAAGATGGAAACCATTTTATCTTGACAGCTGTTCAGGATGAAATTATTGTTATAAAATTGAAACTTAAAGTGCATGAGAAGAGGTTTGTGTGTACATTCAGATATGAAGTGTTAATACTGTTTATACTGAATATTAAATCATTCAGTGCATCTAAAATCAAGAAGTCCTGAAGACAGTCAGCCTGTAAGGTCATATAGATATTCATGTGTGTGTGTGTGTGTGTGTGTGTGTGTGTGTGTGTGTTGTGACAGCGTTTGTCTACAGACTGTGAGGCTCAGATCCAGATCATCCTGCAGGAGTCAGCGCTGGACTACAGACTCGACCCTCAGCTGCAGATCCACTGCACACAGGAGGTTCGCATTCATGCTTCCTTACAAACTCACACAAACTAAACACATCTTCCCACATTTAAGTTTCGTTTTTTTTTTCAAGACTGGCGTTTTTATTTTGTTTCAGTTAAAAAAAACCAATACATTTTAACTAGTTATAGTTTCAGTCTTAGTTGTTGTTAACTGTAACCTGCTCTTCAGATATTTTGATTTTGCCACAGCAGCTGACAAAAAGTTTCATTCAGTGAAAAAGACTGAGTCTTATATTCTGCATTTTTTTAATTTCTAGAAATGTGTTTTAAATCTGACATTCTCAGTTCGTCATCTATCAGCTTTTGTCTGGCATTATTTCCATTTAGTACAGAAGATTAAATTATGTAAAGATTCTTGTGTATTAACTGTGTAAGTGCTGCACCATTAACATCAGATCATGGAGAATTCTTTATATTATAAGTCCTGAATTACGGAGGACTGGACTCACCTGGAATCTAACATGTGTTGTAATGCAGTCCTCTGGCCAGCAGGTGGCGATGATGGCTTGATAATTAGCAGAGGAGAATAAATCGGCTGCTTTCAGTGGTGAAGTAGTTTGGGTGAAACCAGCCGGTGTGTTTGGCTATAGGGACTCTCAGACAGATACATCCAGAGATTATATGTTAACCTCCTTTAGATTTTAAATTTCATCACATCTGGAGACGTTAAAACTTTTGTTAAGACTTGAAAACCGTCTTGAAATCTTCATTTTTTATCATCATCCTGACAGAGATTTGGTTTTCAGGCCTTAAATGCACAAAATCATGGCGGCAAGGCAAATCTAAACATATGAAAATATAATGTAAATAATATGAAAATAAAAACAGTGTCAGTTGAGCTCCTTCATGCACACTGATCCCGTGGAGCCGCTCGTCCTACCTCATTCTACATTAACGCAGACTGATCCTGATGAAACCTGACGAGTGGAAATTAGTACAGCTGATGCCACTAATATGCAAATTATCACAAGATGTCATCTGGCTGAGTGGAACATTTAATAACTGCTGAGAAGTTTCTGATGATTTATTTTCAGTGTGAAAATTAAGATAAGACACGTCCGACTCAGAGCTACTCAGCCGTGCTCACAGGGAGCAGGTTGTGGCTCGGTGTCTTGCTCAGAGGCACGCTGGCAGCTCACACAGCTGTTATTGACTATGTGTGTGTGTGTTCAGATTTCCAGGCTGTGTCCGGAGGAAGCAGCAGCTCAGGAGCAGACGGGGCAGGTGGAGGAGTGTCTGAAGGTCAACCTGCTGAAGATCAAACAGGAAGGATGTAAGAAGGTAAAGAAAGTCACTGCTGCCTTCACTGACCACTGAGGGGGAGAGGAAATCACAGCATCTTCACACAATTTATTTTAATTTTAAAAAACCGTTTGCTCCGCTGGCACGATGATGGGGTTAATGTAGTTTACATTACGCAGCGTTTAGTGCATTAAAAAACAATTTAAAATAATGTTATTGAAAAAAATAACTAATTTTTAAAACTTAAAGAAAAACAAAAACACATAAATATATAGATCAGCTGTCGTCTGACATTTCAGGCTGCAACAATCACAAAACAACCTGTGACTGATGTAAACCACCTCATCTTTTTCTCTTCATCCTTTTCCTCCCCTTCTTCATTCTCTGTACCCCCCCCCATTTCTCCTCCTCCTCCTCCTCCTCCCTGCAGGAGGTGTTGAACATGCTGAAGGAGAGTAAGGCGGACATCTTCGTCGACCCCGTCCTCCACACAGCCTGCGCTCTGGACATCAAACATCAGTGTGCAGCGATCCCACCTGGCAGAGGGCGCCGTGAGTCCACCAACACACACACCTCACACACACACACACAAACACACCTCACACACATGAGCACACACCTCACACACACACGAACACACACACCTCACACACACACAAACACACACACCTCACACACATACACGAACACACCTCAGCTGAAAATTAAATAGAGCTCGTGATAATAACCTGAAATAAAAATGCAGGAAATCTTTATCTGCATGTTTTATACGATGGAATTTTAATTTAAACTCCTAAAAAATAAAGAACAATAAAAAGAAGCGTAATTGCAACTAAAATGAGATAATTTATTTCACATTTAGATAGATTTGTAAATCCAAAGATTCTCCACAGAAAATGATTTTCAGTTTTAGATTTAGGATTTTATCGAGTGTTTCGCTGTTTTTTTTTCTCTTTATTAACACACATCAAGTCTGTAAACATTATTTTAATGTTTTTAGTTTCAGTTTATTAGAATATTAATTGACATGTTTGTTTAATTTGTTCAACATCAGCGTTAAAACTAAAACATATTAGAAACTATATAAACAAAGATTAAATATCTTCTTACTGTCGTCTCTGAATCGTCGGACCTCAAACACAACGCAGTCACAAACCACATTTAAATTCCTGAACTTGTTGTGTTTGCTCAGAGATGTCGTGCCTGATGGAGGCGCTGCAGGACAAACGTGTTCGTCTGCAGCCGGAGTGCAAGAAGAGACTTCAGGATCGCATCGACATGTGGAGCTACGCCGCCAAGGTACGACCAAAGGGAGCTTTATTTGAAACTGATGTATTGAGTTTGGCAAAATCCAGAGTAAAGAGGCCTGTAGTTTGAAATTAAAGAGGTTCATAGCTTCTGACTGAAGTTTTCCTTTATTTTGAAACCGAATGAACTTTAGTTTGTTCTAAAGGGTCGTTCATTTTAGAACTGATGACTGAGTTGCAGGAAATCAATCTCAAATGAGCTTTTAATGTGAAATTGAGACAAGTAGTTGTGTAAAATCCGTATTAATTGGGCTTTTATTTTGAAATTGAGTTAGCAAGCTGTATGAATCAAGTTTAAAGAGGCCTTTATTTTGAAATTAAGCAAACAAGCTGTATAATATCAGTCTTAAATAGGCTTTTAATTTGTAATTGAGATAACCAGGTGTATAAAATCAGTATTAAATTAGCTTTTGAGCTTTTAATCTGAAATTGACTTGACGTATCTTTTTACAACAGCATTCTGCTAAATGTCTTTTTATAGGTTCTCCTTTTGACTATTTATTGTCTCTAATTATTTTTAATAATTCTAAAATTGTATTAATTCTAATCTGTTTTAATTGTTTTATCCTGCTCTGTAGCACTTTTTGCTAAAATGTAAAGTGCAATACAAATAAAATGTATTATTATTATTATTATTGTTATTAACAGGCTGTATAGAGTCTAGCTAAAACAGGCTTTTGGTTTGAAATTCATCAAAAAAGGTTCATAAATCTGACTAAAGGATCCTTTATTTTGAAATTGATTGAACTAAAAAAATGATCTAGTTTAAACAGGCTTTTATTTTTCAATTTATACATGAGCTGCATAGTCAGTTTTAAATGGGCTTTTAATTTGAAATTGAGGTAACAAGCTATATCAAAATCTTGTCTAATCTTGTCTTTTATTTTGGAAGTCATTGTGTTAGTTGCATGAGGTGGACTGCTGTGACTGATTTGTCCTCACCTGCCAGGTGGCTCCTGCTGAGGGCTTCTCGGACCTGGCCATGCAGGTGATGACGTCACCGTCCAAGAACTACATCCTGACTGTGATTGGTGCAGGCGTGGCGCTGCTCTTCATGATGGGGCTGCTCTGCGGCAGATTCACCAAACGCGTCACTCAGGAGCTGAAGGACAGGTAGACCCGCCCACTCTGGGGTCAGGACACACCCACAGGAGAAACGACCACCTCCCCTCTTCATTTACCTCCTGTCCTCCACCTTCACCTCCCACCTCAGTCCTCCTCGCCACTTCATTTACAAACTCCCTCTGCCTCTTCTTCCATCGCTGGAATGACATCACCCACAATCCTGCAGACGAACGTGGGCTTGATCAGTGACTCACCTGCTCTTCCTCTACACAAGCCCCGCCTACTCCCTGGGAGGCCACCCCCTCTTTTTCTTCTTCTTCTTTTCCTTCTGAGCTTCGATCCAGAGCGCCGGGTCCTCCTGCAGATTAACCCGCACTCACCTGATGTAGATGCAGTATAATTACTGCTTCTTTTTTTTGTGTGTTTTTTTTTTTTTTTCCTGCCCTTGGTTGTGGGCCGAGGGGGTGATGGGAGGGTGAGGAGGGGGGAGGGGTGGCGGTTGTAAGGATACGGGGTCAGAGGTCAAGATATGGGGCGACGGAGGTGAATGAATCATAATAAGTGTAAATGTGTAGAAAGTGGGAAATGCTCATGTATAGAGCAGTTTAATGACTCCAGTATTTTAATGAGTAAAGTTTGTGTGTGTGTGTGTGTGTGTGTGTGTGTGTGTGTGTGTGTGTATGTGCGTGTGTGTGTGTGTGTGTGTGTGTGTGTGTATGTGCGTGTGTGTGTGTGTGTGTGTGTGTGTGTGAATGAAACTGTCTTTCTATCACCATATTGTTCTAGTTTGTCCTGCTAAACGGTTTTCGGGGGTTGTTTTGGATCTGGATATATCTTCTCTTTTGTTTTGCTGATGTGTGTGTTAGTTAGATTTTATCGCCATGGGACTGCCAGGCGGGCGGTGCCAACCAGCCAGCCCTCCACCGAGCCACAGATTAGATGAAGAGAGGTGGAGGGAGGAGGGGGGGACACATCACAAACACTCCCAGCCGGCTCGCTGAAAGCTTTTCTTACAGCAGGAATTATTTGTGGATATTTTTATTTTACTCTTTCTGAAACAGCAGACCTGGCAACCTCAGCTCTCCTCTAATGCAGTCCGATATTTTTGTTTTAAGATTTGTTTTTCCCAGCCCAACCTGTGCCATAAACACACCACGCTCGTCCACCTGCTGCTCCCAGCGTAGCCGATGTTCACCGCTCCAGCAGCTGGTTGGGACGTTTGTTTGGCAGCACGCCGTGACACAGAGTCAGGAGTCGTCTCAGCCTGATCCAAGACTGGGCGGAGCAGAAAGACTGGGCTTATTTTTTATTATTATTTTTTTTGGCCCCAGTCATGAACTCGCAGAGCGGCTGTTGGTATCGCGCTGGTTGGTACGTAAAAAGCTGAGAGCAATGCAGGAATTAAAAAAAATAAAGAAATGAAAAGATTCTAGATTATTATAGAGATGTGAACATTTTGTGTAAAGATGATACTGGAATCATTGCACATTTTTCGTTCTTTTTTTATATCTATAAATATATATATATTGTTTTGTCATAGCCTTATTTATTTGTTTACTAATGGTCAAAGTTTTTTTTTTTTTTTTTCTATGATTTGAATGTTCTCTGGTTGCCTTTTCTCCAGCGAGCGAGCGTCCCTCTTTCCTGCAGGGGGAGGGAGGGAGGATATGGGGAGGATGCAGGCGGCGAAGGTTCGGCCTCCTCTGGGCATCAACCTGCTCCAGCAGCTGATTGTTTCACGTGTGGCAGTGAACGCCTCTCTGATGGGCGGTTAGGTTCCATGAAGTCAGCAACACATTGAGCCTGATTTATGGCAGAGTGTCATAAGTCAACACCTTTTAACGAGTGTCGCTCAACAGAAATCACAGAGCTGTGTGGCAGTTTCAGTTCATGCTTTGGCAAAACAGTTAAGTCGTCTTCAGAAATATGAGAATGTTTGTGTCCGTTCCCTCAGAATGATGTGTGTATGTCTACAAAGGAAGCAGGTCCTTGTTTATGGAGATCACCATGTTGTACCGCCATGTTTCTACAGTAGCCCAGGACAGACAAACCAGACACTGGGTCTAGATAGAGACATTCGTTGTTGTTTTTTTTCAAGTCAGCCACTGTGGTTAGAAGCGCCTCGAGAATGTCTGAGAACCTCTTATTTGTAACGTGACACTGTTTTATTCAGTGTTTTTGCCGGTTTAAATCAGCTGGTGCGTTTGTTTCTGAGAGGAAGAGACGTCTGTGGATCTTTAATTTTACTTAGAAGACAACAGGAACATAAGAAAAGAGGATGTTCAATGTATCCATTTAACCAAACAATGAGTTGAAGGGTGAAAATGTTTTTGTCCAGCAAACGCAGGACATGGACGAGGAGACTTTAGGTATTATTGGATGTCTGCCAGCTGTTCTGCTAATCCGGTCAACCCTGATTTGGTCCTTTGTCGCTCACGCTGAGACACACAACGCTGCAGCAGATGTTTCAGAGAGGCTCGCCGTGACCACCACAGCACATTGCGTGACAAAATGTGACGACTGCAACACAACATTCTCCAGGTGCACAACATAAAGTTTCTGTTGAGCAACACTCATCAAATGTCGAACTCCTACTTTAAATCAGGCTGTAAAAAATCTGCGTCCTGGATAGTGGAGTTTGTGCATCGGTATCTGTCATGTGATGATTCTTTGGGGATGACCACTGGTGCTGTCACGCACCATCAAAGCCGATGAGTGGTGTTGATGTGAATGGGACCAGGGTTCAGTTCACGGAGCTACATCTGTTGGACACGGACAGAAAACAGTTTTACTGTAACATGGCTTTTGAAGACACAAATATTAGGGATGGGAACTGAGGAGATGTTGGGTCAAAATGAGGTGGTGCTGAAAACTGTACAAAGAAAATCAATATTAATTTCACCAGTTAAACATTTGCAGGAACAGTGAACTCACTGAGCAACACAGATTTGGGACATTACGGTTGTTTCAGAGGTGCTGTTTGATTTGGAACAGGTTACAGATTCATTTAGGTTTTCTTGGAGAGATAAAAAAAATCCACTAAGCCTGCCTGATGTCATTATAACCTTGATGTTATTATGACAGTATATCACCCTCAGTAACAAACATGCCGCCCTGTTGGGAAGCAGTTGCACTTGTGCAAAGAGTGTCAGACACATTGCACTCCTGGAATTTGAGCCCATGTTGTGAAGGAAGACGTTTAAGCATCTTGATGATCATTTTAAAGACGTAACAAGCAGCTCTGTTGTCGTCTTTCTTCTTGAAGTGAAGTCACGCTTTGGATCGTTTCGTCCTCGCCACTATGACTTTTTCTTTCTGTACGTTTCCAGCAGCGTAGACGCAACTCAGTCACCAGAGTAAATATAGACATTGTACGTTTCTGCAGCGGGCATGTTACATTTCTAGGTTAATATGTAGCGGACCAGTGAAACGCTGTGGTTAATGTTTGGTGTAGTTCAGGCACAAAAAGCTTTTGGTTATTGTTAAAAAAGTTTTGGGTTAAAGTATGTTGTTTTATTGGCACACAGGAAAAGCAGCAACAGGTCGCTAAAAATCACCCACATTCGGTGGCTAAAAAGACGCTTGAAGACGCTGCGATGACTCCCTTATAAACAACCAGTTTTGTTGTTTGAACAGTGGTCTGTAGCTCGGCAGGCGTCTCTCTGAGGCGACACACTCCCATCCCCTCTATCAACCAGGTCCACACATATATGTGGTTTGCAGCAACATGTTCTTCTGGTGAGTTTGACGTCAGTGTTTGGCAGTGTGCAGCTGTCAGGAAAAACAAGCAGCATTGATTAAAGGAATGGAGCTGGGAGGGTTATGATTCTGATGATCGGACTATTTTGAACCAGTTCCCATCCCCAATAATTCTCAGCAAGCTTCCTCTCAGTGTTTCACCTGATCATGAAACCATGGATCATTTTTCTTTCTGTAGTCCAGCCCAAACTGAACCAAACCACAGGTGAAGGAAACCAAAATTCAACATGTTCTCATGTTGTCTCAAATCAAAGGTCTTTGTAGTTTCTTTCTGCTTCGTCACGTCGGTGCCAAGTCAACGATCTTGGATGAGCAGAGCAAAGAGAAACACGCACAAAACAAAGACCAGGAAAACCCAAACTGGACGACAAACTAAAGAAACGTAACAAAATGATTTAAGCTCAAAGGTCCACTTGCTGGCTTCCTGCGGGGGCTCGGCTGCACCTCACGGTCGTCTTCACTGAGCTGGTGTTTGACTTGTGTCTGAAAGCAGAGCGACTTGTCTCTGGATCTGGTTCGTCTGATGAGTCTCTGCTCAGCCTGCAGGTTGATGCCGGAGGATGAAGGCGGTCGAGGTTTCGGTGTATTCGGATGTAGGAGAGTCGCAGTGTTGTCGAGCTTTTTGGTCTCGGTGTGAAGACGGAATGGAAATGTTCTAAAAGGTTCAGCTCAGAAACAGTGAATGAGCGCGCGTCCTCTCCCTGCTCGAGCCCATCATGTGTACATGTGTACTATACTGAGTGATGACATACTGTAAACTACGTACCGTGCAGTCCGCCTGTACTGTTCATTTTTTTCTAACTGTTGAAGCTTGGTGTGGTGAGCGCTGCCCTCCCTGCTTGTAAATGAGACGTCCTGATTCGTTGAACTGCCTTCACTTTTTTTCTCCATCTGACGTCGGTTTATCAAAGCGTGCCTACTCGCCGTCCCACTGGGGGACCCCGCTGTACAGAACATCCCAGAAGCCCCTGCAGCACCCAGCAGAGGAGCACGTGGGCGTGTGTGTCTGTGTGTGTCTGTGTGTGTGTCTGTGTGTGTGTGTGTGTTGCCCACAGATGCTGGACTGCGAGTGCGATCTCCGGTCGATTCCTCGCTGTTGTCGTTGTCCCGAGCGATGATGACTAGAACATTTTTGATTTTAAGTTTGTGATGATAAAGATCTTTTTGTAAACGATGTTTTGTGTCTGAATCCACGAAGCTCCTCATCATCTGATTTATTTTCCCCTGTCCACTCTTCTTTTTTGTTTTTTCTTTTTGTTGTTCTGTACAGATGAGAATTGGACAGTTTGTTAATAATAATAAAGTCTGCAAGGTTTCTACTCTGTTGTCCCGTCTGTTTATTATGAAACTGTCTTTAAAATGTTTCTCCTTGACAACAAATCTCTTGTTGAGACTCAAACCAACAGCGAATGTTTCGACTAGCAAAATGTGTCTCTACAGCCTGATATCAAAACACATCTGGTGCGCCGTATCATCTCCTTCACAATAGTGTGTGTCTGCCTGTGTGCCGTCTTCATGTCGACATACATTTTGTGCTTTTTCTGTCTTGTACGTGTGTGTGAGAATGTGTTGGTGTGGACACATGCGCCTGTATGTCTGCATGTGTTGTGTGTGTGTGTGTGTGTCCTGTCTGGTCTCTGGAGGCTTCAGGCTGTCTGACAGATCTGTGTTAAATTCTTCGGTCAAAACACGTCGACCTCGAGCAAAGCTGCAGTTTAAAGACTCAAATGTCTCAAAACATCCAAAAGCAGCCTCTGTGATGATTCACAGAACGCACATCAAAACCTGAACACGACACAGTGTCGGGTAAACATGTTTATTATGTCTTGAACAGTATAATCAGAGTAAAGACAAAGTGACAGAGAGTCGACAAAAATCCAACATTTTCAGCATAGAAAGAGAAGATATTCCGACCTGTAGGTCGCCCCTGTGTCGCCTCTCATCATTATTACAACATACAGCTGAGAGCGAAGCGTCTGTTTCTGAAAGATAAATCCCTGATCATCATTTAAAACATTTTCCAGAAACCTAAACGTTTCTAAACAATCAGGATTAAAAAACATTCAAGCTGCTGCAGAAAAAAGATTTTTTTTTTCTAAAGTTTTCACTTTATCTCCTGATGAAAGCAAAGATGGCTGCTGAGAGTGATCTTCTCTAACGCAGGGGGGACGGGTGGTGCAAAAAGGGGAGGTGTGTCAAGTCATGTCTTTAAGCACTGTGGAGGGACTTTAAGGAGAAGTCCGGTATTTTGCACTTTGAGCCCCATGTCTGGCTTGTTTATGATGGAATAGAGTGGTTCAGACCAAAGTAGTGATGATTGCTCATTTTCGGAGAATTTAGCTTTTTTCTGCCTGGCTCAAAGGCCCTGACACACCAAGCCGACGGTCGGCCGTCGACCACTGTCGGCCTAGTTTTTGCGGTGTCCCACACCGTCGGCACTTCGGCGTCGGCGGCTTTTCGGACAATTGAGCGGCGGAGCTTGTCAGTGAGAGAGATCACTCTGATTAGCTGTTCAGGTTTTATTTCCTCGCCCCTGTAGCGAGTGAATCTGCCTGTAGTGAAACCGGGGCTAACCGGTGCTTCCTCCGCAGGCTCCACTTCACTCAGCTGCCCCACAGACCCGCTGCTTCTTCCCACTTTAACCTGAATAACAAACCGGAGCTAGCTGGGAGCGGCTAGCGGAGCGTTAGCCGCAGCATGAGCGGAGGGAAGCACAGCCAGTTAGCCTCCGCTAGTCTCTGAGCTAGCCCCGGCTCTCCGTTTGGATCCAACCGGAGCACCGAGCCCTGGTTTGTTATTCAGGTTAAAGTGGGAAGAAGCAGCGGGTTTATCGGGCAGCTGAGTGAAGTGGAGCCTGCGGAGGAAACACCGGGACCGTCTGGATGTAATAGTCCGTGGAGGTGCTGCGGTGCTCGGCTGCACAGACAGGAAACCCCTCGGCTGACAGGATGTACCACTCTCTCACTCCGCTCTCTCTCACGCAGGCGCAGAACGTACGTGCTACTTGGCCGTCGGATGTAGTCCGTGTAGTGTGTTCAAATGTAACTGACGCAGGGCGACGTGAGGCCACGTAGACGACGCAACAGTTGGCTTTCATCGCTGATAGTTCTTTGATGTCAGTTTGGTGTATCTGCACCTTAACACTGCTGCCTATGACCATGTGTGAACGTGTCCTAAACGTTCGTTTTCAAAGCCATGAAACTCAAGAGTGGTCAGTGGTGTTCGTTGATGTTCTGACATAAAAATCGTAAAAATTTTAAAATCTTTAAGTTTTTTATTTTGGCTTAGGGGAACATACAAATTGAACTGATTGTATTTTGTACTAATCGCCTTCCAGACCCAGCTGAGGCATGTTTTCTTTAAAAATTGCTCAAACTTATCACAGACTGACACTTTTAAAAGAGATCATTGCTGGACTTTCAAATTTCTGACAGTCATTGAACGCATCATTTGAGACAAACGAAAAAGGAAAAACAAACAACCAAATGTGACCATAAAATGATTATAAGTCATGTAATGTTTGGCCCAAAATAAACCGTTTGCAAGAACTAACTCACACGCACGACAAGAGTTTTAAGAAAGAGGGTTTTTTTTAACTGTGGCATCATCTTTAACTTTTAACTGTAAACATCAAACATTAAGTTTTAATCATCTAACAAATAGTTCATGGTGGAGGGAGGGTCATGCATCTTCAGCCAGTCACAGTCAGGCTCAAGGAAAAGGTCAAAAAAGTAAAAATATGAAAATAGTTTCATGTTCGCCATCAGCTGAGTCTCGTTAAGTTACTGCTGATGAAAACTCAACATTTCCTCAGTTTTCTGCCTCACAGTAAAAAGCTAATGAGGCTTTTATTGTGAAGAATCTACAGGAAATTAAATGTGTTTATCACCAAATTAGTGGAACTTTGTTTGTGGGTTTTGTTCAATAAAACCAAGTCTACTGATTGTGAAAGCAGAAACAGCCACAGTGAGATGTTGATGAAGAGCTGCAGACAAACAGGCTCTGACTGCACGTCTGCAAACAGCTCACGTCCAACAGGTCAGCAAACATGACACAAGACTTAAGCTGTGAATCAGCTCGCTGCTGTATAACGTCATCACTCAGGACAATTAAAGACACACTTGAAGTTGGTGGCCTGGTTGGAATGGAGACATGAATCCCTGCTGCACCAAACAAATCCAAGCCTTCACTTCTCCAGGCTGATAAAAGAATCACTTCTACTTTCCTCTTTGACACCGAACACCTTCTGGAGGGTTTAGTTAAATTCCTAAACTCTCAAGAAATATACGACTACGTTATTTACAAAGTTCATAGTGTTACAGACGTTCAACAGGTAAATTCAGTCACCTACAAAAACACTGAGTGGTTCGACACCCTCCACCCTCCCCTTCTTTTTAAAGACTTGCTGGGACTATTTTTCAATGAGGCTTTGCTTCCTTCATCGCAGTGATGACATCACCTTCTTCTTCATCAGTTCCTTGTATGACCTCACATATCTGACTTCATCTTGCCTTTATTTTCTACATGCTTTTACTTTAATACAGAAACCACACCTTGGTGTTTCCCCCGCAGGTGAACAATGGTCATGTGACTAGAACATTTAACTTAGTTTAAAATTATTTCGAGATTTTAAGTCAGAATTTATATTTTGGATCCACAATTGAGACTTTTTTTTTTTTTTTTTTTTTAAACAACTGCATGTTTTTATTCCACTATTAAAGACATATCTGCTCTGCTTTGAAATGAAAGTATTCCACAAAAGGTAGGAATGTATATTCATTTATACCATGTTGCCACAGCCAATCAAATAATTTCCTTTTATTTGCATAAAGCAGTGACGTCACAGTTTTATTAGGTTGACGGTGACGCTAACCGCCAGTAACATTAGGTTTCTAGCTAACGTCTGTTCAGTTAAACATCTGACACCCAACAAACACAGACTTTCACCCAAGAGAGTGATGTTTGTGTCCCGTAAGATTCTGAAGCCAAACCCTGATCTTTTTTCTTAAAACCAACCACGTTTGTTATTGAAGGGGAAAAAAAACGTCAATTTGCAGAGTTGTAGTGACGTAGTTCACTGTGAAAACAGAAGTGTATTTTGAAAACAGACAATGCATGTAACAGGCTGAAGTTGACACGGCGTCCCAGAACGTCATCAACCAACACACCCAGGGTACCTTGGACGCCACATGTGGACGTGGAGAGTCCATGAGCAAACGTGGACATGTGACGAGGTCACAGTGAGGATGATGATGGTTGTTGACGTTCCAGGACAAAATGTCAATTTATGCTTGTTACGCTCATTGTGTCTTTTCAAAATAAATCTCAGTTTTCACAGGAAATGTTCAGTTTCTGCTCGTTAGATGCAGACACCTCGTAGTTACGTTTATTTCCTGGTGCTAAAAAACGCAGATGGTCAGTTTCAGGCAACAAAAGCATGTGGTTAGGTTTAAAAAAAACTGGTAAACTGGTAAAACCAAATGCTGGTACACACTGGCGAACCTTAACCCCCCCCCCCGGCATCAGTCCCTTATCTAAAACTGGTACGGAGAAACAAACAGGGTGACCTTGGTGAGATAGCGGCCCAGCAGGTTGTGGCGTTCCAGCTCGCTCATCTCCACCTCAGCCTCCAGAGTGGCGGGACCCTTGATGGGCTGCACCAGGAGGAGGGTGCCGGTCTGTCGTCCTGAGCGCTGCACGCTGAAATAGCCCCGCCCATGACCACCCGCCAGGCCGAAACGCAGTGTGTCACCCAGGACACGGGCTGCCGACACCCGGAAAAGGACACGGGGGGCGGACATGTTGGACACCACAGACAGGAAGTGGAAGGAGATGGAGTTTGGTGCCTGAGTGCACGCCTTGTCTCCCAGCATGCACGGGTTCCTCTCACAGCGCCTGCCGACACAAAGTGGGTAAATATGTTAATTTTGGATTTGTTTTTGCTCCTCCTCTCATACTTTGAAAAAGAAGCGGACGCAGCCTTCAGGTCTGAGAAGTGAAACAGCACCATGTTCATTTTTATAAATGCTGGTTCCATTTAGAGTTAAAGCTTTAGGGTGAAGCTAACTCGTGATTGACGAGTCCCCGCCATGGTGACCTGTCAGTGAGGATAGATACCTTGTAATGCACATTTATTTAGATATCCATGAACATGTTTCTGGGTGTTGTCCCAGAACTTTGGCCATTCAGTGTGTTTTCAGTTCATGAAAGTTTGAAAGTAACATTTCAGTTACTTAAAAATATCTTGCTCAGTGTTGAGTTGCACTGTAACACACACTGATGCTGTGTGCACACTATGAGCGACAGGCTGCAGCTGATGTTTCAGTGGAAGCTGGTGACATTGAGCCACAAACTGATGCCCGACACTTGTCGCTGTGGATGGGCGTGACGTGCCACAAACCAAAGCTGAGCTGGCCTCAGCCTTCTCCAGTGTTGCAGTGAAGCATCAGCCACATAAATGTTTTTATTTCTAGCTATTGTGCTGTGTTGTTCAGCTTAGTTAGCTGACACTATGGAAGCCTTACTGTATGTGTGTTGTGATGCAATAAGGTGGTGAAATGGACGTGGACGTGCGCACTTAGTGAGCTTAGTAAGTAACTGGCTGATGGCTGTATTGGTGTGTAAACTAGAGGCTTCAGACGATGGTCAGCAAACCGAACGGTGACGTCGTGGCAGCTGCGTCCACTTCTTTAATACAGTTTATGGTTCCAATAGATTCTGTCAGTCAGTGAGTGAAGCTCCTCACGGGGTTTTTCATCCGTCTTTCTGAGAAGATGAAACCTGTTCCTGGACTTTATGGTCCACATTCTGAGAAACATGAGTCTCTACAATAGCATGTCATGATTTTAGCAAAGTTAACCAACAGTTAACATTTTAGCATAAAAAACCCTACAGCTCCCATTAAGTCATTTTGATACCTCAGCTGTTGGTTTCTGTTTGATCTGCTAATGTTCTGGTGACATCATCTCTCTAACAGCAAGCTTTAATCTCTGCTGTCTTAAAAACAAAAGTGTCTCTTCTGATGTTTGATTTCCAAACTCTAATCAGTTCGTCCTTGAGTTGAAGAGAACGTTTGTGCCAAATTTGAACATATAGCATTCAAGAGAATGAGCTGGATGCAAAGTCACAGTAATCTTGATCTTCGACCATCAAAGTCAAATCAGTTCGTCCTTGATTCAAAGTGGACGCTTGTGCCAAATTTAAAGGAAATTCCCTCAACGCATTCTTGAGATTACGTTCTCAAGAATGGGACGTACAGACTGATGAGCCAAAGGCGTTGGCTGCTGCAGAGGCATAAAAATACCTTTGTCAGTCCTGCGTCCATGTGTTAACTGCTCTGTTGTCTCTTTGGATGCCAAATGTGTCTTTTGTGGGATAAAACTGCATCAACATCACTTTCTTCACCTCCAGTAAAAGTTTGCACTCACAAACTGTGCATGTATTTATCCAGTGAATGTGATTTACTGTGACCATCCTAATCCTCCCATCGCATAAAACTGGATCGTTGACTCGTGAGTCGAATTGTCTGGAAAAGCAGAAGTCAGTCAGCAAATTTTTTTATTTACATCTTCAGTGGTTTGTTGTTGTGGTCTGAGTGGCTGAAATTTATTCATCTGTTCTTCCTCCACAATTGAAGAGTTGCTGAATCGCTGTAGTTCTCCAGAGACTCCGTGTGTGTTTACAATATGGAGGGATAAAATTGAATCAAACAAATCACTGTCTCCTAAAATTAGACGCTGCTCACGTGCTCTGCTTTAACGGCCTGTGGATCTAATTTCAAAATGATGCTCTGACCTCTCACTGTCGTCCGTTTTGGTCCAACATGCCAAGGTGCCTTTTGTTTTCCATCTTTAATGAGCAGCCTTTAAGTGTCCTAACCAGTAACACTTCCAAGTTTTATTTTCTACTGAAGTGACGAGCTGGCCCTGTGTAACCCCCCAGAGAGTCTGCACGCCACGGCACCGTCCTCCCTGCTGCGCTACTGAAACATACAATTAGGATTCAGCTGTAGGAATAAATCAAACCTCGATAACCACTGTTGGTAAACATGTTTAGTTCCTGTTTCACGCCTCTCGACCACCATCAGCTGATCAGCTGACTCAAGCCCACAAAACCTCAGCAGAGCATCTCAGGCCAAACCTCAGTCAAGGCATCTGAGGCCAAACCTCAGCCGGGGCATCCGAGGCCAAACCTCAGTCTGACTCTTACTGTCAGAGGAAGGGTGCTAACTGTCGGTGGAGAGAGGAAGTGGGAGACACGGAGGTAGAACTCATTGTTTTCAAACTCTGTCCATCACCGTCCCTGTCATTTATCTGCGTCTTTGTCTTTTGAGGTGAGGAGCTTTCTTGTTTTTCTAGTCTCTGCTGCCCAGTTTTCATTCCTTCTCTACTTGCTTTGTTTGCAGCTTCATTGCGCCCTTGAGATGTGATTTCGCTCTTAATTATAAGGTGTGTAATGTGTTGGCTGCGAGCAAACAGTGAGCAACCCTTGTCAGCTTCAAATTCAGTGTTTTGAATCCATCGACGTCCGTTGAGTCTCAAAAACAGAGCGTGAAAGTCCAGTCTGTAGGACTTGGGGGGGATATAACGGTAGAATCAGAATAATATTCATGATCTGTTTTTATTAGGCTGTAATCAGAATCAAGATGAATTCTAATACGTCTTGTTATCCCTAGAAAAGAAAGACCCTTAAGACATCTTAAATTTTAGATTGTTTGTGTTGACTTTCTATGGAAGACGCTTGTCTCATTATAGCGTCATTCATATTGCCTTTAATTTACACCAGTTTGATGTTGTTTTTTCCTCCTTATAAGGTTGCTAAGTCTGAGGCCATGATTCTCTGACAGAAAACTGTGGGTTGCCTCCGCTGGGTTTGGAGAGTTTACAAGTTGGTGAAATGGGTTTCCTCCGTGGGGTGTCTGGGCTCAGCCTCAGAGACAGGGGGAGGAGCTCAGAGTAGAGCTGCTGATCCTTTGTGTTGAAAGCGGCCAGTGGAGGTGGTTCAGCATCTGATCAGGATCCTCCAGGGCGCCTCCTGTTAGAGGTTTCCAGGTACGTCCCACCTGTAGGAGGCCCCAGAGACCCAGAGAACCTTAGCAAGATTATTACCTCCTCAGGCCTGGGAACACCTTGGGGTCCCCCAGGAGGAGCTGGAAAGCATTGCTGGGGAAAGGATGTGTGGAGTACTTGCTCAGCCTGTGGCAGCCGCAACCTGGCCCCAGATCAGCGAATGAAAACTGACGGATGGATGGAGGTTGCTAAATAGATTGCTGACCATCAAATAAGTTCATAGTAAGTGAAATGTACGATATCTACAGTTTTAACTTTCATTTAAGAACTGACTCCTACGTCCTACAGATCAGTTGTGGAGCTTCGTAGCACTGCAGAACGATGTGATACAGGACGGTTATGCTCTTACATTGGCGACGTCTTGATGTATGTGGCGTTTTTCGTCTGCGGACACTCCACCGTCACACACTGGAAACCTCCGTAGGTGTTCACACACAGCTGGTCTGCTGTGCAGTTGTGCATTCGGATTTCACACTCGTCGATGTCTGAGCACAGAACGACAGGGCTGTTAGACTTACCACACGCCCCTAAACATTCTCCACCCTGACCGATAGGATGACCTTTGACCTCTGACCTGTGCAGCTGCGGCCGTCTCTGGAGATGTCGTAGCCGTCGGACAGAAGCAGTGGAAGCTGCCGGGAGTGTTTACACACTGATGGATGCAGAGCCGGCCGGGTTGACCAAGAGGGAACAGATGACACTCGTCGATGTCTGAAAACACACACAGGATCCTCATGAGAAGTTTCAGTATTCCATGTCCTTGTTATGAGGCGTCCGTTTCATCCACTGGTTCAGCGTTTTGTCTTACTGGTAAAACAAACACTCTTATTTCTCACCTGTGCAGATGTTGTTGTCACGGCCTGATATGGTGAAACCCACATCACAGGTGCAGCGGGTGGAGCCCAGGAAGTGAGTGCAGTGAGATGGACGGATGGAGGAGAATGGGGAGGAAGACGTGGGTAATAAAGAGGAGACAGGAGAAGGTGAAGATGCTGACGAGGAGGAGAAGGAGGAGGAGGAGGAGGAGGATGCTGACAGAGCTGCAGAGCCAGAGAAAGAAGAGGAAGGAGCAGCAGGAGAGAAGGAGGCCAGAGAGTTTCCGGTGCTGTTGAAGCCTGAAAAAGAAACAAACAAGACTTGATCAAACTGCTGGTACTGACCCAGCTGAACCAGTATCAGTACGCTGGTTCTGTGTCAGCGCTTACGTCTGCACATTGGCTGCTGGCCGCTCCACCTCAGAGACTCCAGACACACTCGGGTCCGCGGGCCAATCAGCTCGTAGCCAGGCTTGCACAGGAAGTGGACCTCATGTCCGACGCCAAACACTCTGCCCAGCCTGCGGCCGTGAGCAGGAGGCTCTGGTTTGGGGCAGGTTGCTGGGAGCAGATAGAAACATGTTCTTATACTTTCTGAACTTTATCAACCTCATACCTGTCTGATGTTTTTCTCTTTAATTATTCCAGGTGAAATTAGTATGTCCACCCTCTGTTTGGTGATCTACACCAGGATAAACTCTTATGTCTCACCGCCAGCCTTGAAGATGGCCATGGTGCTGTTGTGCAGAGCGCTCATCTTCTTCCTGAGGGAGCGGAGGCCCTGCTGGTACGACGCCTCATGGACCGCCAACATCTTCTCCACCTGCCGAGAGTTCAGCAGGTCGTGGGTGGATGGACACTCCTGTGGACGGGGACAAAGAGAGGTTAGAGGACAGACTCTGATTCTGAAAAGGACCCTGCAACAGGTGATTTGTGACCCATATTTAGGTGAATCTGTTTGTATGGTTGTTACATCACAAATGATGTTTATCCCTGATGTCTTACAGCTAAAAAGTTTGTGTTATTTGGACAATTTTGTTTTTGAAGAGAGGGCGGCACGGTGGTGTAGTGGTTAGCACTGCCGCCTCACAGCAAGAGGGTTCCTGGTTCGCTCCCGGGTGGGGGAGCCACTCTGTGGAGTTTGCATGTTCTCCCTGTGTCAGCGTGGGTTTGTCAGCTGGGGCAGGCTCCAGCCCCCTTTCGTCTCTGTGCTAAACTAGGCTAAACACAACCTGGGCAACGTCCTTTTCTTTATTTTTTTAAAATATACTTTCTCTTTATCAAAAAGTGTTGTGGATTTTCTAACACCTGTACAGTTTTCCTAAAGAAAGCAATGGTGTGAACAGGCTGCATCGAGCAAGAACTTGAAGCCAAATGTGAATCGATCAGCTGAGGAGATGTTCCCAGTGATGCCAGTGTCAGCGGCCATAATCTGCACACTTTATTTGGCCTGATTCTGGGGTGTCATTCATCCAGAGTGCCGAGTCGGGCAACCACATTTGGCCTGACTTCTTTCTTCTGAGAGATAAACCCTATTTCTTGCAGAGTTGGGGCTTTTGCTGGGCCACGTCATTTTGGCAACCTGGGTTGGAATGTGCAGTTTTTTCTCTTTGGATGGAAGATTTAGAACGTGTGCATTTGTCCCCCCATAATTAACACATGAAAGTAGGAGAGAACTGTGATGTGAATAAAGACTTTTACACCTAAACTGATGCAGAAAAGGCACAATCTGGTGCATAAGATCAATCCTACACTCCTGCCTGGAGCTGCAGTGTGTGTGTGTGTGTCTCCAGTCTGCAGTGTGTCTCCAGTCTGCAGTGAGTGTGTCTCCAGTCTGCAGTGTGTGTGTCTCCAGTCTGCAGTGTGTGTGTCTCCAGTCTTCAGTGTGTGTGTCTCCAGTCTGCAGTGTGTCTCCAGTCTGCAGTGTGTGTGTCTCCAGTCTGCAGTGTGTCTCCAGTCTGCAGTGTGTGTGTCTCCAGTCTGCAGTGTGTGTGTCTCCAGTCTTCAGTGTGTGTGTCTCCAGTCTGCAGTGTGTCTCCAGTCTGCAGTGTGTGTGTCTCCAGTCTGCAGTGTGTCTCCAGTCTGCAGTGTGTGTGTCTCCAGTCTGCAGTGTGTGTGTCTCCAGTCTGCAGTGTGTCTCCAGTCTGCAGTGTGTGTGTCTCCAGTCTGCAGTGTGTGTGTCTCCAGTCTTCAGTGTGTGTGTCTCCAGTCTTCAGTGTGTGTGTCTCCAGTCTGCAGTGTGTCTCCAGTCTGCAGTGTGTGTGTCTCCAGTCTGCAGTGTGTCTCCAGTCTGCAGTGTGTGTGTCTCCAGTCTTCAGTGTGTGTGTCTCCAGTCTGCAGTGTGTCTCTGCAGTGTGTGTGTCTCCAGTCTGCAGTGTGTCTCCAGTCTGCAGTGTGTGTGTCTCCAGTCTGCAGTGAGTGTGTCTCCAGTCTGCAGTGTGTCTCCAGTCTTCAGTGAGTGTGTCTCCAGTCTGCAGTGTGTCTCCAGTCTGCAGTGTGTGTGTCTCCAGTCTTCAGTGTGTGTGTCTCCAGTCTGCAGTGTGTCTCCAGGTGTGACATCTATACATAGAGGTGAGGTTTTTCAAGCGGCTGCAGTAACATCTGGGTGAAAATTGGACCTGAGCCAGCTGCTGACCTCCAGCTGACGCTCTCACAGTAACACAACACAGAGAGGCTCCGGGTTTGTGTGTTTGGAGGCGTTTCTCTGTGGTTTGTCACAGGCTGTGACCCAGTGGTGCTTCTACAGAGAAGGGTGAGCCTGAGTTCAGCATGTTTGAGCGCATTGACAAGACATTCAGGGACATGAAAATTAACAGAAGCTATATTGAAGTGAATCTAATTTTAGTTTAGTTCAGGGTTTTAGTTTTGACACCTGCTGCACATATTTAACATTAAAACGAGAGATGAACTAAAACGGATTTAAAATAAAGCCCAAATTTCAAAATAAAACAAACTAACTTTGAAACACCAGAAACCCTGTTAGTACTTATTAAATTCCATCTATCATCATGAACTTATGGGCATCCTAACGCCACTCACAACTTGATTACTTTTAGATAATTAATTAATTAATTAATTTAAAGGATTTAAGACACTGTGTCGGCTATTTTGGAATACAAATATTTAAATGTAAGTTCTTCCTTTCATTGAAAAATTTTCTCTCAATTTAACACAAATAGCTGAAGTTTTGTATTTAATTTGTTTGGCTCCACAACATGTTGTAAAAAACCAACTTAGCTTTTAGTCCCTAAAGTGATCCCATACCTTTAACATACTTTTCATCAGCTGGTAAAAGTTCACTTCTGTAATTAATATGATATATAATAAAATAAAAGTCCACTAAAATTTATTTAAAGGAATTTCTTGGAGCTTTAAACTTTTATACACATTTAAAATAATTTGTTTATTTATTATGTTGTTTTTATTTGACATTTATCTAACACACAGAAAACTGAGCAAAAATATAATTTTCTAGATTTTCCTGGTTCAATTAATAGAAAATCTAATGAAAAATTCCAAATGAAGTTGCCTTTGAGAATCATCAGTGTAAGAAAAATTAAGTTTTCTTTTTTGCCTCTCTCAGTCTCTTGTAGTAAATATAAGTTTATTCTTAATTGACTTGGACAGACTGAATTAATTACAGTTTTAAAAGATAAAGAATTTGACCAAACACGTCTTGTCTCAGACTTTACTGAGACCCAACAAAGTACATTTTAAGTACAGAACACTACTTAGAAACAGTCTGGAGATATTTGTAATTTTTGTACTTAAAGTATATTTTCACAGTAATCTTTTTATGCTTTTACTTAGATCAGGTTATTAATGTGGGCTTTTGAGTTTTGCACAGTTCAACCATGTTTCATGCTCATATTGTTCCATCAAAATGATTTAAGTGGAAATATCAAACATTTCACAAAAGAAACAGCGAAAATTTTACACAATATTTGCAAAAAATTACAAAAATAGAATAAAAATTCTCATAGTTTTGCAAACTGTTCTAAGTATTAATCTACTACATTTGAAGTAAGAGTTGAGTTCTGCCTGTTAAGACTCAGTAATTAACTTTTGAGGAGAAGATGGACGTCCTGCCTCTGTGAGTGAAATAAACCTCAGTAACGTGACTCCAATCACATGTTGTCAGAGTCACCTGGACTCACCTGAGCAGAAGAGCAGGACATGTGATGAAGACACAGCATCATCAGAACGACCCAGACCATCTTCATCCTGAACAAAACCTCCATCTTCGTCCTGATGAACCTCTCGTGTCTTTACTCAGCTCAAAACTAACTTATCTCCTCTACTTCTGTTTCTTTTCGAGGGCACTTGCCAAATTTCTCCTCCACTCACTCCCACCCCTCCACCCTGTCATGGGAGGAGGAGGAGGAGGAGGAGGAGGAGGAGGAGGGGAGCGACTCCCACATCTGGAACACACTCTCACTTTTTTGATCCATCAGCATCCCCAGAAATAGACTCTCAAATTAGAAGTCAGCTGCTGGTGGCGTCTTTTAATCATCACCAGCTCAACAAAGCAGCTACGTCCTGGTGACTATTTCAGATTCACTCACCAGCTCAGGAATGTGACTCGTGCTCCAATTACAGCAGCTTTTTTTTTCTGTTTCATAACCTCAAACCTGCTGTCTTGCAGGATAATGTGGTGTGGCTCTGTAATGACAGGGCAGCCATATCTGCTGATAGAGCCGCCTGGATTATCCCCCAGCAGAGAGAGAGAGAGAGAGAGAGAGCTGCAGGAGGAAACATTAGAAAGAGACCCTGAAAGCACCCCTCATATAAAGTCATATATAAAGTATGATAATGAGTATGAACACACACACTGTAATTTCCTATAGGAATGTATTTTAAATCTTTAGAAGTTTATGAATTGAAAAAGAAATAAAGTGGTGGTTTGAACGTACTGAAAAACAAGACCTTGAATGTCACTGAAGACTCTTGAGTTTGATAAGATGAGATGAGATAAGATGTTTTGCAACAATATCAAACTGTAATGGAACAAAGAGCTTTCATGAAACATGCAGGTCTTTCAGTTAAACTACTTAAACAAACACTCTATTACAAGTAAAAGTCCTGCACTGAAAATGCTCCTTCAGTGACCGTATGTGAGTTTTAAAGTATTAAGTAAATTTTACAATGTGACTGTTACGCTATCATGTATGATGTCATCAGATGATTCTGACTCATACGAAACAAGCCAGAGTTTGTTTTCAGGTTTCAGTGTGTAAGGTTTGGGAGATTCAGTGGCGTCTAGTGGTCAGACTGCAACCAGCTGAAACTTTCCAGGTTAGAAATTCTTCAGTGTTCATTGTTTGGGAGGTTTTTACCAGGAAGACAAACTGACCAGGTCTCATTCATACATCAGTGCGTAGGATCAATACTAAAAAATGTGTGAAAATGTGTATGCCAAAAAATATTCAACAATTTCTAGAGTCAGGCTCCCTCACCGTCTGCGCCGCCAGTTTCCCGTCTTCAAACGTTTAGAAGCACAGGTCAGAGTTTCTCCATCAAGTCTGTTTTTATAAATCACAACTTTTGCCTTTATTCGTACGCAGTGTTTATAAATGAGACCCAGCTGATTTAAACCAGTAAAAACACTGAATAAAGATGTTTCATGTTACAAATCAGTGTTTCTCCCAGATGTGCCTCTCGCCCAGCACCTGGGGGCAGCAGTAGCTCGGTCCATAGGGACGTGGTTGGCCCTCTGATTGCAACACATGAAAACAACAACCTCTTAAAGAACTAGTAAAACACTTTGTTATTTAAGTGCTGAGGAAATAAAAGACAGTTTAAAAGAACTTAAAACTAAGGTAAAATCAGAAAAGCCTCTTCGATAAAAGTCTGTTTGAAGAAGGGACTTAAAAGAGATCACTGACTCGGCCGACCTGATTTCATCAGCAGATTGTTCCAGAGCCTCGGGGCCCTGACAGCAAACGCTCTGTCCCTTTTAGCGTCAGCCTCTGGAGCAGACAAAAGACCTCTGCTGCCCGAGGGCCTCAAAGTACGTCCTGGCGAGTACGGCACTACATAAAGCTGAGAGAGAGACCATGAGGAGCCTTAAGGGGAATCATTAAAGTCTTAAAATCTATTCTGAAACACACTGGGAGCCAGTTTAAAGAAGCTGTTCCTACACACTGGACCTTTGATTCCACCAAGACCATCCATCATGATACATTGATTTTGTGGTGCAGTGGTTAGTACTGTTGTCTCAGCCTCTTGCCACAACAGGAGGGTTTCAGGTTTGAACCCACCTGGTTTCCTCCAGGTGCTCTGACATGTTCTCCCTGTGTCAGTGTGGGTTTCCTCCAGGTGCTCTGACATGTTCTCCCTGTGTCAGCGTGGGTTTCCTCCAGGTGCTCTGACGTGTTCTCCCTGTGTCAGCGTGGGTTTCCTCCAGGTGCTCTGACATGTTCTCCCTGTGTCAGCGTGGGTTTCCTCCAGGTGCTCTGACATGTTCTCCCTGTGTCAGTGTGGGTTTCCTCCAGGTGCTCTGACATGTTCTCCCTGTGTCAGTGTGGGTTTCCTCCAGGTGCTCTGACATGTTCTCCCTGTGTCAGCGTGGGTTTCCTCCAGGTGCTCTGACATGTTCTCCCTCTGTCAGCGTGGGTTTCCTCCAGGTGCTCCGACGTGTTCTCCCCGTGTCAGCGTGGGTTTCCTCCAGGTGCTCCGACGTGTTCTCCCCGTGTCAGCGTGGGTTTCCTCCAGGTGCTCCGACGTGTTCTCCCCGTGTCAGCGTGGGTTTCCTCCAGGTGCTCTGACATGTTCTCCCCGTGTCAGCGTGGGTTTCCTCCAGGTGCTCTGACATGTTCTCCCCGTGTCAGCGTGGGTTTCCTCCAGGTGCTCTGACATGTTCTCCCCGTGTCAGCGTGGGTTTCCTCCAGGTGCTCCGACATGTTCTCCCCGTGTCAGCGTGGGTTTCCTCCAGGTGCTCCGACATGTTCTCCCCGTGTCAGCGTGGGTTTCCTCCAGGTGCTCCGACATGTTCTCCCCGTGTCAGCGTGGGTTTCCTCCAGGTGCTCTGACATGTTCTCCCGTGTCAGCGTGGGTTTCCTCCAGGTGCTCTGACATGTTCTCCCCGTGTCAGCGTGGGTTTCCTCCAGGTGCTCTGACTTGTTCTCCCCGTGTCAGCGTGGGTTTCCTCCAGGTGCTCTGACATGTTCTCCCCGTGTCAGCGTGGGTTTCCTCCAGGTGCTCTGACATGTTCTCCCCGTGTCAGCGTGGGTTTCCTCCAGGTGCTCCGACATGTTCTCCCTGTGTCAGTGTGGGTTTCCTCCAGGTGCTCCGACATGTTCTCCCCGTGTCAGTGTGGGTTTCCTCCAGGTGCTCCGACATGTGTGAATGTGAGTGTGAATGGTTGTGTGTCTCTATGTGTCAGTCCTGTGATAGTCTGGTGACCTGTCCAGGGTGAACCCTGCCTCTCACCCAGTGTCAGCTCGGCTCCAGCCCCCCAACAGGATAAGTGGTTACAGATAAAAATGAGACTGTCTCAGTGTTATCAACTGATTTCTGTGTCAACATGTATCCTTGTTCAAAGAGAGCTTCAACCAAACTAATTTTGAGTCAAGGAGGCACTTACCCAGCGTTTTTTATATGTACCTGTAACTTTAAGATGCATCATCTGTGGAGAGATCAGGATTAAAACATGGTTTTCATAAACGCTGATAATCACTGTGGTGGGGTGAGAGGGTCTCAATTTGTTTCATAACAAATGCAACATTAATAGAAATAAAAACATATAAATAGATGCTGCAGAGCAGCGATCCTGAGTCAGTTCTCGTGTCACATTTTCCTCACAGCAGTTTAAAACAGATGATGGTTGAATATGATGCATAAAGGCTTCAGTTTGATGCCTGAGATTCATCACACATTGGTGCAGTGAACCTGTCGTCCACCAGGTGGCGCTTCAGTCTTTCATTTCAACCTTTGTGTTGCATAAATACATTTCAGTCTTCTCCCAAACGTGCAGCTGGAGTTTGGATCCAAACGAAGTCCTGTCAGAAATATTTCTTCACATGTGGCCGAGCTGCATTTAGAGAAAATGAATATTTATGTTGGTGAAGTTACTAATTACAACATGAAGCTTTGATCCGTGAAAAACCACATGAAGACAGAGAGCTGAGTTAGAAGGCTTTGTCTTTCACACAGAAACATAAACTCAGGTTTTCTTTCTCTCTCTTTGTTTGTTTGTGTTGTTTTATTGTTGCTCCTGCAAAAATAGAAAACTGTAACTGAACAGAAAGATTTTAGGGACGGTCCTTTATTTAGTACGGAGGGACTTTTTTTATGAACTTTGCTTATTGACTTTTTTTACACACAGTAGTGTTGAAGCACTTGTGAATAACAGTGTGTTGAAATTGTAGTGAAATACAAAAGAAAACAAGCAACAAACCAAAAACACAAGACTTAACTACACAGAAACAAACCATTCAGCCTGGTCATATTTCACTTATGATGGTAAACAATATCAGGGTCAGCGTTCAGACACTGATTCAAAAATAGACAATATTCAGTGGGTTAATTTTCAGGGTTAGCTGAAAGGTCATTTTCTTCACTCAGGCAAAAAACGGCCGCCACATCTTTAAGGTTTTCTCTCAATATGTGTCAGATTTTCTCAAGTTGTAAATGACTGAGAGTCTCTTTTATCCACAAAGTGTGTGAAGGCAGCGTTGGTGATTTCCATCTCATTAGCATTAGACGTCGTCTAGACAACAGATCCATAATGACATCAGGCTCCATGAGTGACCCAGTGACCTCTGACAAAGTCATGAAAATCACAGTCCAGTAGTTACACAGCCGTGTACACGACCAAAACATATGTGCATACATGGTGGCTGTGTGATGACATTTTGTTCACAAGAAGGTTCAATACTTTTTACTTTATTTTAGATTCAGTTGAGGCTTCCTGAGTGAGCAGGGGAAACGATGACCCCCTCCACTGTCAATCATCATATGTCACACTTTCTGATTATAAACGCTCTGATTTTGGAGATTTTTAAAGAAAACATGCCCATAAAATGCAACCAATCAAAGCTGAGTGCTCCTCCCTTCAACCACGTCTAAAAACTCCTTCCCCATGCTTAAAAAATGATGAAAAATGACAAACACAGCAATCGTTGTTGATTAATTAGAGTCAGTGTGGGTCACATTTAACAGCAGCAAGGTAATGCAATGAGTTTTGGAATTAGTGAGCGAATGACAGGATAATGAGACCTGGATTAAACCTGCTCCAGTTTGTTAATGATGTTTTGATATAGTTTTGCTGTCGATAAACGTGGTCCCCATTGACTTCAACTCATCAACAATGTTTGCTGGTTTTTGGATTCTTTCTTTTTTTATTGAGTAATGCAATGATAACAGAGTAAGTGAAAGCAGATACAGAGACATACAATAAACACAAAGACCGACCAAATACATCTGAACAAAATAAAACAATATAAAACAAACAGGCTGAAAGTGACGGGCACACACACAGGCAGGTTTTTGGATTCTTGTTCACTGAAGGCATGTGAGAAAAGTTTTAAGACTTCAAGGTAAACACTGCATGAATAACTGAATTATTCCTTTAAGTAAATGTATGTCACTGTAATCAGGAAAATATACTCAAAGTGCTTTTTGTAATATATTACTGGATTATTTTCACTGATGCATCAATGTCTTCATGTGGTTTTAACCACTTTGTAAGATCGTCATCAGCTCATTGTGTAAAATCTGAATCTCTAAGTGAGCGTATCTGTCCAAATGAATGTTTTGCTATAAAGATTTCCCTCTGAATTATTGTTGAATAGAGACGGGCTGCCATGAGGGTCAAAGGATACAGATGACTCGGCCTATGGGACCCATGAAAAGGTCTCTGGTTGACTTTTAAATTGTGTCACGTACAATAATGAACTTACTGACTTCTATCACTGACACTACAGGTGAATAAATGTCGTTTTATAATTAAAACAAATTTCAACGTGCCGTCTGCCTCCAAACTTTGGCGTGGAGGAAAATATTTATATATCATATATATTTCTGCACCCTGGGTCCCTGAACAGTCTTCACAAAGTGGTTATGACAGTTGACAACCGTATAGTCTTCACACTGTTTCAGCTCAGCACACAATATTTAATTAATAGCCTCAAGACTGATGAATAAACAAAGAAAATACATTTTTTTGTTGACTCCTGATTTGATCTTGTGATTAAAACCTCACAGTAATTTCCTCAATCAGTGTTTGATTTGACTTTTTATTAATCAGTCATTGGAGGGAGAGACATGTGCCTACCTCGGCTTTTCAAATAAGAAAACAAAATACGTCTGGAAATATGATTAACTGGATTTTATTCGCAGGAAGACTTTATCAGGATCTCCCCCCGCGTGTGGATGAGGGGCCCAAAATGTCGCCCCTGCTTCTTAACAGCTCGCCTGAATAAAGGTATGAAATAAAATAAAATAACATGGAAATACTTCAACAGTACTTTAATTATGTTACTGCATTTAAGACATTTGCACATTTTTATTTGTATTTTTGGTTATTTCCATTCTTTTTGAAAAAAAAAAAAAACCCAACTGGTGTTAGTTTTGCTGCATATTTGCTGTGTGTGTGTGTGTGTGTGTGTGTGTGTGTGTGTGTGTGTGTGTGTGTGTGTGTGTGTGTGTGTGTGTGTGTCCATTAAGCGGGGATTAGCAGCTGGGACAGTGACAGTTGGATTAAACTGAGCAGCGCTGTTAGAAGAGCAGGATGCATGTCCATCACACTGCAGCAGTGGTTACCATAGCAACGTGACTGATGGTTCAACTCCTTGGCTCCAGGTAGATCGCGTCCTATTGGTCAGTTTATATTTATCTATCCATAAAAACACAACAGTGATATTTGGCATAATTTGGCTGAATGCACCTTTTTAATTTCTCTGCTGTTTTTATTTTTTTATTTTTGTAGTTTGATTTGAATTGTGTTTGAATTATTATAGAATTTATTAGTTAATTACCGATCCGTGTGTGTGTGTGTGTGTGTGTGTGTGTGTGTGTGTGTGTGTGTGTGTGTGTGTGTTGTGTGTGTGTGTGTGTGTGTTGTGTGTGTGTGTCAGGCACTGACCCTCATTGCTATGCATGCTGGGAGGCTGCTCTCAGGCTGCTGACGGAGGTTAACTGGGAGATAAATAAAGCAGCCCAGGAGACGCCCCCGGCTCCTCATCATCATATCTTAATTAGATAGGACAGCTTTAATTAAAATGAAATCATTTAATGGATTTTGTAATTAAAACAGAGTTAGATGATGGCTGGTTGCTCAGGTCAATTTATCAACACTGATTAAACTTTTATCAACCAATCAAAGCTTGTCCAATTCTGGAGGTAAACGTATCATTTATTCTCTCCATCAGTGTTCAGACAAGTCTGCTGTGAAGAGTTTTAAATCTCAAACTGAACTGAGATGAATCACAGTTTAACAACCAGAGCTTGTGTTTAAAAGTCTGACACCAAAAGATCGTATTTTTATTTTTTTTTGAACAAAATTTTTTATTGTAAAGATCGTATTTTTAAAGCGTCAGCTCACGCAGATAGTTTTAGTTTGATTTGTCCAAATTTAAAAGTTTCATTGCTCACAGCATCAAAATACCATCTTGTAGGTTAGGTTAGGTTCTTTAATGTCCCCATGGGGATGATTGTTTTCACACATCATCAGTCAGGCTGGTTTCAGGGCAGCATACACAACATGTAACAGATGACACACCCTCTTCCACATACTCCCCAGATAACAGATAACTAATAACTAATAGCCGTCTCCCACACATACCACAGAAAACCATATAAACATAAACATGACGTAGTGAACAGGCGTGAAATATTAAATCTACATGTTTTTGTTTGGGGCTGTGATGGCTGATGGGACAAAACCAGTCCAGTGCCCTGTATCTGCGGCCAGGTGGGAGAAGTATGAAGAACTGGTTCAGGGGATGTCGGGGCTGTTTACTACTGCACGTGCAAGCCGTGTGATGGCAAGTTCATTTGCCTCTGACGGCTGGGGGTGGGGACGTTGATCATTCTGGATGCTGTGTGTGGGATGTTGAGGAGGCTGTTTTTTGCTGGTGACAGTGAGCAGGGTGAAGAAACAGGGAACAGTACAGCAGGATGGGCTGGATGAAGCTTTTGTAGAGGAATAAAACAAAACAAAAATCAGCAGAAACAACAATGCTCATTGAATAACAACATAAAATACAGAATATACATTAATGGTGTTCAGTAACAGAACGAACTGTAAACAGAAATGTAGTAAATGTTCAACCATCAGCCGCGACATTAAAACCAGTGACAGGTGAATAACATTGATCATGTTGTTACATTCTGCTGAGACACTTTTGCTCCTGACATTCAGGTCAGTGGCATCTGACGTGTTCCATCCACCCAAACACTGATGGAGACCGAGTGCTCCACCCCTCGTAACAACAGCACCACACATCAGCAGTGGAATTCTGAAAACAGACAATGCATGTAACAGGCTGATGACACTGTGTCCCAGAATGTCAACAGCCAACACACCCACGGTGCCTTGGACGCCATATGTGGACGTGGAGAGTCCATGACCAAACGTGGACATGTGACGAGGTCACAGTGAGGATGATGATGATGATGATGGTGTCCATGGTGGAGCCTCCTTGCATTGAACTTTAAGGTGGCGTCCCACAGATAATGTGATTGGGATCTGGAGAATTTGGAGGCTGGGGTCAACAGCTTGAGCTCTGTCACGTTCCTCGGATCATTTCTGAGCAGTATTTGCAGTGTGACGTGGCACATTGTCCTGCTAATGACTTTTTAAGGCCTCATAATAATCTTTTGCTCTGCTCTTGTCCCATTTGCCATTTTTCCAACATATTCAAACACATTCAAACTCTTCAAACTTAATTTCAGGGAGCTGACATACATGAAGAGACAGACGACACACACAGACACATTAGAGCAGCATTGCATCAGCAACTACAAAATAATAAATGTGTTGTTATGTGATATTGGGTCAAAGGTTCTCCACCAAAGATCACTGTAACAATTTCATGACACACAACGAAATTAAAAAAGGATTTCTACCAGTTCCATTACTTTCACTGTTTGTGAAATTCCTTGACTTTTCCAAGTTTCCACGACTGTGTGACCCGAGAGATGTTGTCAGACAGTGAGTAGAATATATCAAGGTACGTGACACAGCTCCAGAGACTTCGTGTTAACTGTTTTCATTCTCTTTTCTACTAAACAACATTCCTTGTAGTAGCTTGAAATACAGAAGTAGTCCAGATATTGAAACATATATGTCCAGACCTGAGCGATGAAAAAAGAGACTCTAGACACCAACAGACCAAACTTCACAGATATGAGAGGGCTGTTGATCAGACCCCTGCACACACGTTTTGTGGGGCAAGTGACAAAGTAAAAGAAAAAAAACCCTTCAGTTTCACATCATTTACATATTTATTTGTTTCAATACACATCCAGTGGTCTCATTTCACAATGGTGACAATCAATGGCGAGGCTCAGGGCAAACGCTATCGTACCTGGTGCTGTCGCCACTGAAGGCAGGTCAGAGAGACGCGGACGCTGCTCCGCAAAGTGCTCGATGTGCATAACTGTGGTGGCTCTGATGAGGGAAGCAGCTGTTGGGCGTTACAGCGAGCTTTTGATTTAGAGCTGATGCCATGTGCCACATTTCTAAAAACTAAAATTATGAATAATAGATACTAAAAATGACTTGAAAAGAGGACACGTATCTAGTCAGAGGGCAAAAGGCCAGGTGCGTGGTGTTGATCTTCTCATCCAGCTGTCAGACAGTAAATAAATCAATTGCTTCCAGTGTCTTCCAGTGTCTCACATCCCACTCCTCTCTTTCACTCGCCTGCTCTGTCTCAGGTAAACTAAGCCAACAGTCATGCAGGCAGGAAAACTCTAAATAAAAGATAGTTTCATTTTTGTTTGAACTATCTGTGTTTATTCTTGAGGTTATAGCACCAGACCTGATGAAACTTTTATCTGCTGTGTCAGAAGAGATGGAAAAAAGAGAGAGAGAAGAGGAGGATGGAGCTTTGCTGCACGAGGTACAGTCTGCTCTGCAGCCTCATAGCTGCACTCTGCAGTGTGCGACGACTGGCTGGATACCTAGTCGAAGCATGAAGATTTAATCAGCCACTTTTTGAGGTAGTTTTAATTCAAGCTAATTAACAGCACTGATATGTGGGCTCATAGCAGCAGGACACACACACACACACACACACATACACACACACACACACACACACACACTGTACTTGAGTTCAGAGCGCTTTCAGCTTGTGTTAGATGAGCACTTCAGTAGCGTGGAGACAGGAAGGGTCCCCTCTGTGAATACAGGGGCCCACCTGTGAATGGAGAGCCTCTCTCTCCCTCCAGTGTGCAATACTCCAACCAACCAGGTGCTACTTCCTGGCCTCCCACCAACAAACACTCACCATTGTGTTCATCTGAAATCTCGACAAAGCTCCAAGTACTGCCAGCAGAGGCAGGTGAGATTTACAGCCCTCATGCATATAATCTAAAGCACTGTGCAGTGAGTAACCAGCGTGGAGGTCCATTACTGCTTAAATAATATCCAAAACCTAAACACGCAGCAGCTTGTACAGTATCTGAAGCTGCAGAGGACCAACTGTCTGCTGCTGGAACATCACTGCCTCAGCATTTTATTTTCCAGTTGGCCGTGCCGATGTGCCGTTTGTTACCGAGCAGCAGGAAACCCACTTAAATGGAGCAGCAGATGTCGCGGCAGTTCTGGCATTGAGTCCCTGGATGATGATCAGACAGCAGCAGTAGAGTCATGCTGAGCTCTACAGTTTCTGAACTAGAAACTGGAAATATACAAACAAAGTTATGCTGGTTTCACTCATGCAAACTGCAACTCTCAAACTTCACTGTAATCTTTTCACAACTTTTGAATCCAGCAATAACAAAAGTATTATGTATAATTAATGTTTACTTGTCTACATTGTTGGTGCATGGTACTTTATTTACTTGCCAAAAAAGTTGTCAGTTCAGGGACCATTCACAAAAACAATTGCAAATAGTGGAACTGTCACATTTCACAAAAGAGTGCCGCGTGCAAATTGCAGATACATTCGTGAGACTCTCGCATGCTAATGCAAGTCTGACTTAATTGGTTTTCATTAGTGAAACTAGTCAAAATGAACAGGACAGGAAATTATGTCATGTTGTAAATTGCAGCTAGCATGTTGCCAATTTGCTGGAACGGGCTCCAGGTCGAGTGGCACGATCTGATCTGTGTGCAGAATTGAAATGAAGTCTTTTTAATTCAAGAGTAACATCCTGCTTTAATGTGAACATGTTCCTCCGTCACACATTTAAATGATGCATCTGAACCCTGACACACACTACGGCCCACACCTGCCTGCAGTATGTCAGATATTTTATAGATTTTTCAGAGATCAAACGGACTGAACTACTCTTTTTCTTTTCTCTGGAAAAAAAGATAAACACTTCATTGCAACTTAAGTGTTTCTCAATAAAACGAGACCGGGATCAATAGAGCGTGTTGTAAAACGGCTGCAGCATAACTCAAAAAAGTGAATTCAGTGTTTCATCTCCTCCTTAAAGTCCAACGTAAATCTCATTTACACATCCCCCTTTTTGCAGCCAAAAGTAACACCAGTGTTATTTCAAAAGTATTGTCAATAGTTTATAATTATTAAAGGAAGACAACAGATTTGGGGTAAATATCAGGAACACTGTATTTGACTGACAGCAGCTGGCAGGCTGAGCTCCAGCAGCAGAGACAGAGTCAGTGAATTATTACAAAGACTCAGCTCCAGTACAGTCACGTCCCAGCATGTTGAAATTGGCCATAAAGACCAGAACTGTTTTTGTACCAGGCTGTAAACATGTTTATTTGTGCTGCAGTTACTGAACATGTTGGTCTGTGAGGTTTGGCTCACACCTGGAGTCACCCCCAAGTGGCCATTAGAGGAACTGCAGTTTTTGGCACGTCCATGTTGGCTTCATTTTTCAGTCCCAGAGGCTGCCACCTTGATTTTGTGCCTAAACCAAACCACACATTAACCACACATTAACCACACCTTAACCACACCCTAACCACACATTAACCACACCTTAACCACACCCTAACCACACCTTAACCACACCTTAACCACACCTTAACCACACCCTAACCACACCTTAACCACACCCTAACCACACCTTAACCACACCTTAACCACACATTAACCACACCCTAACCACACCCTAACCACACATTAACCACACCTTAACCACACCTTAACCACACCCTAACCACACCTTAACCACACCTTAACCACACCCTAACCACACCTTAAACACCTTAACCACACCTTAACCACACCCTAACCACACCTTAACCACACCTTAACACACCTTAACCACACATTAAACCACACCTTAACCACACCCAACCACATTAACCACACCTTAACCACACATTAACCACACCTTAACCACACCTAACCACACATTAACCACACCTTAACCACACTTTACCACACCTTAACCACACATTAACCACACCTTAACCACACATTAACCACACCTTAACCACACCCTAACCACACATTAACCACACCTTAACCACACCTTAACCACACCTTAACCACACTTAAACACCTTAACCACACATTAACCACACTTAACCACACATTAACCACACATTAACCACACATTAACCACACATTAACCACACATTAACCACACATTAACCACACCCTAACCACACCTTAACCACACCTTAACCACACCTTAACCACACCTTAACCACACATAACCACACCCTAACCACACTTAACCACACCTAACCACACCTTAACCACACATTAACCACACCATAACCACACCATAACCACACCTTAACCACACATAACCACACCTTAACCACACCTTAACCACACCTTAACCACACATTAACCACACCTTAACCACACCCTAACCACACCTTAACCACACATTAACCACACCCTAACCACACCTTAACCACACATTAACCAACATTAACCACACCTTAACCACACCTTAACCACACCCTAACCACACATTAACCACACATTAACCACACTTAACCACACCTTAGACCACACCTTAACCACACCTTAACCACACCTTAACCACACAAATAACACATTAACACACCTTAAACACCTTAACCACACCTTAACACACATTAACCACACCTTAACCACACCTTAACCACACATTAACCACACCCTAACCACACCTTAACCACACATAACTACACCTTAACCACACCTTAACCACACCTTAACCACACCTTAACCACACCTTAACCACACATTAACCACACCCTAACCACACCTTAACCACACATTAACCACACTTTAACCACACATTAACCACACCCTAACCATACCTTAACCACACATTAACCACACATTAACCACACATTAACCACACCTTAACCACCATTAACCACACCTTAACCACACATTAACCACACATTAACCACACCTTAACCACACATTAACCACACATTAACCACACATTAACCACACCTTAACCACACATTAACCACACCCTAACCACACCTTAACCACACATTAACCACACATTAACCACACCTTAACCACACATTAACCACACATTAACCACACCTAACCACACATTAACCACACCCTAACCACACCTTAACCACACATTAACCACACCCTAACCACACCTTAACCACACATTAACCACACATTAACCACACATTAACCACACCTTAACCACACATTAACCACACCCTAACCACACCTTAACCACACATTAACCACACCTTAACCACACATTAACCACACCCTAACCACACATTAACCACACATTAACCACACATTAACCACACCTTAACCACACATTAACCACACATTAACCACACATTAACCACACCTTAACCACACCCTAACCACACCTTAACCACACCCTAACCACACCTTAACCACACCTTAACCACACCTTAACCACACATTAACCACACCTTAACCACACATTAACCACACCCTAACCACACCTTAACCACACCTTAACCACACCTTAACCACACATTAACCACACCTTAACCACACCCTAACCACACCTTAACCACACATTAACCACACCTTAACCACACCTTAACCACACTTAACCACACATAACCACACCTTAACCACACCCTAACCACACCTTAACCACACATTAACCACACCCTAACCACACCTTAACCACACATTAACCACACATTAACCACACCTTAACCACACCTTAACCACACCTTAACCACACCCTAACCACACATTAACCACACATTAACCACACCTTAACCACACCTTAACCACACCTTAACCACACATTAACCACACCTTAACCACACCTTAACCACACCTTAACCACACATTAACCACACCTTAACCACACCTTAACCACACCTTAACCACACATTAACCACACCTTAAACCACACCTTAACCACACATTAACCACACCCTAACCACACCTTAACCACACATTAACTACACCTTAACACACATTAACCACACCTTAACCACACCTTAACCACACCTTAACCACACCTTAACCACACATTAACCACACCTTAACCACACATTAACCACACCCTAACCACACCTTAACCACACATTAACCACACCTTAACCACACATTAACCACACATTAACCACACCTTAACCACACTTAACCACACATTAACCACACAACCACACCTTAACCACACCTTAACCACACATTAACCACACCCTAACCACACATTAACCACACTTTAACCACACATTAACCACACCTTAACCACACCTTAACCACACATTAACCATACCTTAACCACACCTTAACCACACATTAACCACACCTTAACCACACCTTAACCACACATTAACCACACATTAACCACTTAACCACACATTAACCATACCTTAACCACACCTTAACCACACATTAACCACACCTTAACCACACCTTAACCACACATTAACCACACCTTAACCACACCTTAACCACACATTAACCACACCCTAACCACACCCTAACCACACCTTAACCACACCTTAACCACACCTTAACCACACCTTAACCACACATTAACCACACCCTAACCACACCTTAACCACACCTTAACCACACATTAACCACACATTAACCACACCTTAACCACACATTAACCACACCCTAACCACACCTTAACCACACATTAACCACACATTAACTACAGCATTGATGAAACGCAATGTTTCAAAGTATCTATATACAAATGTAACATGTCATCTGTCAACTGTCAACACATCCTCACTGCGACCTCGTCACATATTGGCGTTAGGTCATGGACTTTCCACGTCCACATATGACGCCCAACGTACGCGCATTGTCTTCTTTCAGAATACACTTCAGTTTACGCAGGAATTTAACGTACAGTCTCAAAATAAACACACTACGTTGGTTCAACACTGTGACTTGATTTTTGTCCTTTAACACGTGGTTAGTTTTAGGAAAAAAGAACAAGGTTTTTGGCTTTTGAATCTTACGGACGCAAACACCACTCGGTTGAAAGTCAGTGTTTGTTGGAGCCTCCCTTTCACCCAACTTGGACTTTTGCCATCTTGACTTTCGCCCTTGTCCCGCTGTGCTTCCCTCTGACGCCACCAGACGCTGTAAAACTATACTTGCAACCCGCATATCATACTGACGTTAAAGGACGGCTTTTTCTGTTGGTTTCTGTTGTCACAAGTCACTGGCCAAGTGCTGTCTTCAGCTGAGAGAGTGGTGTTCGTGTCCCGTGAGATTCTAAAGCCAAGCTCTCTTCCCTTTTCCTAAATCTAACCACGTGCTTTTGTTGATTGAGGAAAAGACGTCAATTCTCTGTGTCGTACCGACGTAGTTTGTTTATTTAAGAGACTGTATGTAAACATTACATTTCCTGTGAAAACAGAATTTTGAAAGAAGACAATGCATGTAACAGGCTGAAGTTGACACAGCGTCCCAGAACAGGGCACCTTGCACATCGTATGTAGACGTGGAAAGTCCATGACCAAACGTACATATGTGACGAGGTCGAGAGGAGCGAGCGTGTGTTGCTCCAGCCCTTGTTGAATGCAGTGAAGAATGAAGCAAGTTATGAAGACAAAGGAATAACAACCTGGTATTAGCAAGGTGTACCTAATAAAGTGGCCGGTGAGTGTGCTACAGCAGACAAAAACATGCAATTTAATTTGTTACACTTTAAACAACCACGTTATGATCCACTAGGGGGCGAAGCATCTCCACAGGACAAATATTCAGCATCACTGTGAATGTGCAGGATTAATATAGAGAAACATGATAAACTTGAGCTCAGTGTTGTTTTACCTTCTGTTCTTCACTTGACTCTACTGATTCCACTTTACCTGCTGCACACCTCCTTCACACCTCCTCCACCAGTGCTGTCCCATCTCTGTATTCACCCCCCCCCCCCCCACACACACACCCTTCTCACCAGATAAATGAACTGGTCATCCCTCCTCCACCCCTCTCAGTGGAGTGTTAGATGGTACAACCCACTGCCATACTCAGCGGTCACCTCTCTCCCTGTCTCAGTGAGGGAAGCATCATCAGTCAGACACTCTCAGTCGTCAGGTTTTATCTCTCTCCTCCTCCTCCTCCTCCTCCTCTTCTTCTTCTCTTGTCATGACCCATTTCAGGAGCGACTGCCACCGAGACAGACGTGAGTAACACACACACACACACACACACACACACACACACAGACAGTCACATCAGTGTATTTGAAAGGATGTTATAACTGAAGAAGGTGATATTACAGTTGTGACTGTGTGCTGGTGTGTGTGCTGCATGCACATGTGGTTTTGAGTTGTCCCTGTGTGTGTGTGTGTGTGTGTGTGTGTGTGTGTGTGTGTGTGTGTGTGTGTTCACCAAGGCGACTTTAGCTTCATCGTGCAGTTGATGAGAGGAAACAACTAGTGAGATACGAGCAGCTCTGACAGCAGACAGAATCTTCCTTTAACTGTGAGACGTGCAGAAAGAGAATAAGCTCACGTGAGGAAGATGTTTTCATTCATCATTAAAAGCACGAGGCGAAGTTGCACTGTTGAGGACCAGTTTGAACACCTGGAGGGTTGGAGGTGGTCGGCAGTTTGATCCTTGGCTCCTCCTGTCCACACGCTGAAGTGTCCTCAAGTGAGAACTGTGTGTGTGTGTGTGTGTGTGAGAGAGATAGAGAGTGAATATGAGGCAAACTGTGCAGAGCTTTGGGTGAAAGTGCTTCATAAAAAACAGGAGATACACATACTGTACATTGTGAGAGTTGAAGTCTTGTTCTGTTTTAATGTTTGGTTTCAAAGTTTAGAGTTAAGGATGATTCTGGTGTGTCTAATGCTGAAGACTTTAAAGTCTGACAGCCTCTCACATTTAGAGACAACCTGACTCTTGTCGAACACAGTCGCTCTGTCGGTGGACATACGTGTCAAAACATGACGCCATAGCTACCCTCCTGCGTCTGTTGTGGATGTTTACAGATGGCGTGTCCATTTAACCCTTTCACATGCACAGAGTTCCCACGGTCATGGAAAACCTGGAAATGTCATGGAATTTCGTAATCAAGTAAAAATCATTGAAAGTCTTGGAAAAATTCACGTGATTTGTTTTGTGTAATGAAATCGTTACACTAATCATCCACTGATAATCCACGTAATGTTTCTGTAGCTGTCGGTGTAACGTAGCTCTAACATGCATCGATGCGACAATGTTTTGTTTGCCATCACATACGTTTATTTTTTCCGTCATGTTGCGTGTCTCCCTCCATGTTGCCAGCTAGCTGAAATCATGTTTGAATCTAGTATGTTGAAAGACGACAGGCAAGTAGGGCAACTATATTACGGCTCCTTGACAAGTCTTGAAATTTAGACCATAAAACACTATTTCTTTTCAAAATACACTTTCTGCTCATTACATTCATAAACTCTGAGGTTGAGTTCCAAACCATGTGAGGGTTAGAAAAAAACCATCATGATTTGGCTTAAAATTCACACAGGAGCCGGGCAGAGGGCTTCCAGGTCAAAGTCTGGAGTTGTTTGAGAACAGGCTGAAGATCACGCAGGGTCACTGTCTGCAAGATTAGTCCTTTTGATATTTTTTCCCATTCTGCTCCTGCTGAAAAATATAACGCCAAACTCCCTTTAAGAAATATGACAAATCAACAATTCCTTATGTGTCCGCAAAAACACACATAACTTTAGAAGCGCAAGATAAAGAGTCATATGTCGCCGATGTTTTTGTCAGTCCAGCATCAAAATAAAGTCTAAAGCTGAACTGTGTGTGTGTACAAACTTGAGATTTTAGATTTTAAAGCTTCAGCTTGCTACCAGCCTCCTTTGGTTCAACGTATCATCAAGAAAGCAAACACAACTTTGAATTCTCCAGGGAAAGTCCTGTGTTTTGTGACCCATTCATCACCTCACCTGATGCTTCCGTCGTGTTCCCATCAGTGCATCAGTCACATGATCACAGCCGTCCAAAATATTTGGGATGCATGAATTGGCTCAATTAGTGGGAAATGTACAAATTTTGTCACATTACTTTTCGTGGGAAAATGTACAAACTGCACGAGAACAGCCAGAGTGTCACAGTCTCCTCATCACTCCACAGATATCTGACGTTTTCAGACACTGGTCCAGTATTGAGTAGCCAAACAGCTACGGACAATCATGCACCATCAATTTATGTCCAATTAAAGTTTTGTTTCTGTCACTGACAGGTTCAGATTGTTTCACATGTTTTGGTCTGTTTGTGTCCAAGTCTCGCTAAAGACGAAATCTTGTTCTGAAATCTTGATCTGACTTTTTCACTTTGTTGAAATCAGCCAAATATTCAGCCATGGCATTAATTCTTTTAGATAACACTAAACTACGCTTTCTGTACTCAACAAACTTTCCCGTCACATTGCCGCTGTTGTTTTTCCTGCAACAGGTCACCTCTCACGAGATTTCAGAGTGAGACTTCTTCTTTAGTGAGACTTGGTCACAGTCACAAACAGACCAACAACAAAACATTTCTCTTCTCTCCATCTTGACACTTACAATAACAATCTGAGCCTGTCAGTGGCAAAAACAAACATTTCTATTGGACATAAATTGACACTGCACAATTGCCTGTAGGCATTACAGCCTGTCACACAGCTGTCTCTCTCAGTACTGGACTAACTGAAGACATTTCTGTCTCATTAAGTCACATAGACACAAAACATGACAATGTTGGATCCAGGTTTATTGAAGTCACATGCTTCTCAGGTGTCATCATTTATTCACTAAGGCTGCTTCTGTTGCATTTTGTTGCACTTATCTGTACGTCAACCTTTCCACCTCACTCAAGAGTAAAAAGATTCTTGCAAAATTACAGTGTTTTTTTTTTTTTACTTCCTGCTTTTTGGCTCTGTTTTTCTGTAGAAATTGAAAATATGCATTAAAGCAGGTGGATAAAGATGCACAAAAAGAACAGGTCAATAAATGAGCAGTCAGACAATCAAAGAGTTTCTCCAGATTATCTCAACGTCTTTATTTGGAGGTCAAACTGAAAATGGTCAGTAATGATCCCTCACTGAGCAGTGAAGCTGTGTCACTACAGCTACAACAAGCATAGAGGTTCAGAGTTGAAGCAGGAAGTCGTCTGTAAACTGTGATGGATGTTCATCTTTGTTGACTGCAGCACGCTGGCGTCTGATAAGCCTTTAAATGCATTTATGTGCTACTTCCTGGATCGTATTTATCATATCACCGATGCAGTGAAACCAGCACAGCGCGGCCGTGTGTTGCTTTAACGCAGAGCTGTTTTTTACTGTAAAGACTCTGTGAGCAGCGATCTGTGGCTCCTCAGTTGATAGAATGGAGCTGGTGTTGTGGTTTATTGTTATTTCAAATGTCGGAGTTGCTCTGTGAAATATTACAATACATTTTATGAAATCAGCTCCAGCATCAAAATGAAATCATCTCAACGTCCCAGCATTTTCTATTCCTGAAAAAGATTTACTGTGTCTTTAAGTGTGTATCTGAGATGACTCTCGGGTCCTTTCCTCATGAGAACAGTGCTAACCACGATAAAGATCAGCCTCCTCTTCAGCATCCACCCTCATCACACGTGAGTCAGGTTCAAGGTGTGTTTATTCATCCATAAAATCACGGAAATGTCAGCGCTCACACCCTCGCCACCGTCCACGGTCACAGACGAGAAATAACATCAGTGTTACAGTTTCTAAAAGGGGCCTGCTAACATTTGAGCAGAGGCTGTGATCACCAGGCTGTGAAGAAATGACCCCCAAACTCAAATATGTTATTTTACTGCTGCAGAAACGACTGCAGCTGCAAACTGGAACTCTTCCCACTGAGTGTAACGTTTCAGGTTTTGCACTTAGTTTAACTGAGCGAGGAGAGAGGAGGTGGCCGCTCACTTACTGACAGGAGTGACTGACTCAATCAATCCCAGAATGAAGTCACAGCAACAAGCGCTCTGCATCAGTAATGAGGATGCAGTACAGAGGCGGCAGGACAGACGTCTGAAATGAGCTGTGAGATGCATCGTTTCCTCCGCTCTCATAAAACATGATCAGTGTTTGTTCTTGGACGGATACTGACTCAAGTCCAGTTTGTTAAAAATGGAATCTACATGTCGTATAAACAAAGAGCAAGAAGACTCTGAGTACCATCGTGTGACTTACCTGTCTTTTACCCTTGTACCCTGGATGGTTGGTTGTTGATGTTCTGGGACACCGTGTCAAGTTCAGCCTGTTAAAAATACACTTTCATTTTCATTACATACAGTCTCTTTCAAAATAAAAGCACTACATCGATAAAACGATGCAAATTGATGTTTTTTCCTTCAACAACAAAAAACAGGGTTTGGCTTTAGAATCTTACGGGACACCAACACCACTCTCTCGGGTGAAAGTCGGGGTTTGTTTGACTCATCCACCCTCAGTCCCTCCCGCCTGCCCCACTCTGTCTTTCGCCACTTATTGTCCTTGTCTCATTGCCCCCCATTGTCCCCCTGACACCGCCATTACAACGCCAATCGGCCAGGTATCGTGCCAACGTTAAAGGATGCCTTTTTCGTTGGTTTCTGACGCCAGAAGTCACTGCCCAAGCGCCGGATTTCGTCGACTTTGGAGTGAGACTGGGCTGTTTTGGGTGATCCGAACACAAGTGGACAGCTGAGACCAGTGGCATATATGGTAGTGGTGATGTGATTTTCAGTGTCAGGATGATCTTCTGAGGTCACTGCTCCTTTTAGCCTGATGGTATTTAGGCTCCTGATTGTCCAGCATCTTCTTCTGTGCTTGTCTTTAGGTAATGGTCATATTCCCGCCTGTTGGTTTGGCTCTTCAGTTGTTTTTGCATCATTTGGGCAAAGACTATTTTTAGAACAGTGGTTATGTGGTCAGGGGTGTTTGTGAGAAAGACAGAGGAAAAAACCTCTTTTTAAAAATCCCCGTCTACATGAGGCCAAAGTCACATGCTTTTCCTGCTATTTCCACTTTTTAAAATTCACATAAAAACTGGTGGTTAGAAATCAACTAAATGATGACGCTGGGATAAACAAGGCAGCGGTGAACACACCATCCATCCTCTGAAATGAGCTGTGAGACGCATCGTTTCCTCCAGTTTCATGAAACATGATCTGTGGATCTATTGTGTGTCAGAGTTTCAACAGGATGAACGTCAGACGAGTTTATTCTGAGACATAATGTGGGTGACAGAAAATAATGAATCCAGGATGTGGGAGGAGACTCAGGAGATGAAGAGAGCTCTGAAAAACAAAGTTAAATGAATCTGTTGAATCATCATCCAGATGGTCTGATCCTGCTGTGATGGAGCACACAGGTGGTGACTGATGTGTGACGGCAGGTGTGTTCACCTGTCCGCAGCTGGGTTTAAAACAATATAAGTTCACAGAGCGGCTGTGATTTGAAATATGTTTCTTGTTTTGATTTTACAGCAGCTGGGTTTATGAGTTCCTCTGAGATCAGGATTCACAGGAAGTCTCTTGTCTCACCTGACAGGAAGAGGTCATGTGATCAGCTCACCTGGATGTACTTCCTGTTTGTATCCTGATAGAGCCCAAGACTATTCAAGAGAAGGCTGAGACACGGGGTCAGACATGGGGGGATTGCACATGCGCAGTAAAATCTGGTCTTCACTTCCTCAAAGGCAGTAGACGGCGTGAGACCGTGGAATAAGCATGCATGTCATTTTCACAGCTTATTATTGGACTGTGACTGGTGGCCTGCGCTGTGGGAGAATGACAGAGATGCAGTTCCGACAACTTCAGGCAGCCGCCGTCCAAAAGTCCAAGCAGATCGCACCAAGTGCACACCTTGATGGCCTGAGCAGATTCTGCGCTTTTTATCTGGCGCCCCTGCTGTCAGCCTCCAGCATCGCAGCTCAAGTTACACTGCGCATGTGCAGTGTAGTGCAGTGTCTGACCCCGTGTCCCAGCCTTCTCTTGAATAGCCTTGATAAAGCCGCACGCAGTCTGAAGTTGTTGGAGTAACAGAGACAAAATGGAGGCTCTGTGAGTTTTACTGGATTTGTTTTATACATCAGTAAGTCTCCTGAAACCACAGAGAGCTGCACTTGGTTTATTTCCTGTGACCTTCATCATTAACTTTACTTTTTGGCATGTAGTGTTAACATGTTTATTTTTCTGGCTTTGTGCACATCTGTTTTTTGCACCTAAGAGATAATCTTTATTTTATTTGCTCTTTTTACATTTAAACTAGGGCTGTGAAGTGATTAAAAAAGTAATTTAATGACATGCTCTGTGATGAATTCATCTAAATTAATCACATGCATCAATTTTTGCTGTTAAAGTTTTTAAAAACTTCAGTTACAATGAATGTTGTCAGATCAGATGTGTCGTAGTAAAGCTGCTGGATTTTGGACACAATTGTCCTCGACCACCCAAACTGCTGTGAGCCCATCGCAGTCCATTCTGTGAGGGAGTTACTTCGTCGCTCACAGGTAGACTGACTCAGTCTGAACACCTGGTCCAGTGAGGCGTGATGAGTCTGGCTGCTAGTGATCACAGACTGTGCTACAGTAGCTCAGACCTCCAGGTTCGCTGCTAAATGCTTTGCGATGTGATGTTTCAGGCTTTAAGTTCTCTGATGAAACGAAATTCTTTACTGCATAAACTGCAGAGACCAGTGTTCCTGTCAACAGCTCCATCTGGGCATTTTTAATGTAAATGTTCCATTCACGAGGCCGAGCAGCGTCGTCTTGTCTGCCTCCATCATGATTTATTTTGTGTCTTTGAAGAAATTTTTTCAGCATTTCTTGATTGTTTTGTGGCTGTTTTGTCCCTTTTTGTCATTATGTCTTTTTTAAGTTCCTTTGCATCTCCGTGTTTTCTTTTTGAGTCTGTGTCTGGCTGGTGTGTATTAATTTGAGTGACATTGTGCAGATGAAGGCCCAGGGGCCCAAAGATTCAGGGGCCCCTGGCCTGTGCCTCATAGGCCCGATCAGGGATCCTTCCTGCTCAGGACAGATAGTTTTATATGAACATGGTGGTGCAAAGCCATGGTGTGGTGTGAACACTGTCTATCTGCTACAAAATGTTCAGGCGCTCTGAGCTTTCCTGTTTCTCAAAATTGATACAGATTTATCAGAGGTGGATTCATCCTCATCATCATCATCATCATCACTGCACAGCAAACAGATATTTCCTGACAAACAGTTAAAAACAAACATGAATGGATGGAAGTCATCGTCGTGGCCTCATCCAAGCGCCAGCAGCCGGCCTCTGCTCCGCTCTGGGTTTCCTGCCAAACTTTGAATAGCCTGTCCCTGAAAACCAATAACCATGAGGGTGTGAAATTGTCCTGTCATCATTCTCTCTTCCTTCCCTCCTCTCTCATTTTCCCCTTCTCTTTCTCCTCCATCTCCCCCTCCCCCCTCCTCACTCTGAAGCTGATGTGTCGTCCAAACAATGCGAAGCAATAAGCAAGCAAATAGCTGTACTCAGTCGATGATGCACAATCACCCGTTCAGCACGCGGCGGGCGTAGCGGCGACCTGGCAGCCTTATCGATCTCCAGGGGAGGGAGGAAGGGGGGGACGATTAAAGGCACCCCGGCAGTTAACAGATGGTGAGTGACGGCGCTCATAAACCTCACACTAAAAGACTAATGTTCTACAAGCTGCAGCCGGCGTGGAAGCCATAAACAACCCTGCCGCCGACTGTCAGCGCTGCGGGTGGGGAGAGGGGCATGATGGGAGGCGAAGGGCCAGCTGCTGCTTTCCTAAACACGGTTTGACATGCGGGGGGTCCTGGGAGCCGTGCACCGAGCTCTGGTGGAGGTCGTGAAGAGAAGGGCTGCTCTCAGCTTCTTACAATCCAAACGGTGACTGAGTGTTTGCTCCGACTGAAGACATGAAGCCAAACAGGAAACACAGTTGTTCTTGGGGTTTTGTGACGACAAGGACGGAGCTTGAAGGTCTCAGCAAAGATGAGAACGGTGTCTTAATCTCACAAAATCAGTTTGTGATCACAATGAAATGCTTATTTTCCATCACGATGGCAGCTCTGCAGAAGGACAGTGATTGTCTCAACATCTCGGGGTCCTGCAGGAGGAGCTGGAAGGTGTTGCTGGGGAGAGAGACGATGAAATGTCTGTTGGATGATCTAACAGACTCTGGCTCATCATTCACCCCTTCAGAACTGTAATAACTTAAATAATCCTCTAACCTTTCATCTAGCGCCACCATCAGGTCAACTTTTAATGTGTCCACTACTTTGGTTTATGACCAAATACCTGCAGGGTTAAAGACATTCCCATCAGCCTCAGCTGGACTTTGTGCTTAATTCCAATTAGCAAACATTAGCATGCTGACAAGCCCAGATGGAACATGGAGCCTTTTCCAAAACACCCCTACATACTTATTATATATTATTCCATGTCTGCCAATATATCCCACTAAACACTGGACCTTTAACATATGGTAGGTGCGGCTCAGTACCTGGTTAGGGGGTCAAAATGGGGACCTTTATTATCATGATGTGATGATATGGTGGGTCAGGAACGATCATGTTCATGGGCAAAGAAACCAACGTTTTCTGATGTTTGGAAACTTGTCCCATCCCACCTCCTCCTCCTCCTCCACCTCCTCCTCCACCTCCTCCTTCACTTCCTCCACCTCCTCCACCTCCTTCACCTCCTCCACCTCCTCCACCTCCTCACTCCTCCACCTCCTCCACCTCCTTCACCTCCTCCACCACCCTCCAACTCCTCCAACTCCTCACCTCCTTCACCTCCTTCACCTCCTCCACCTCCTTCACTTCCTCCACCTGTGGACTTTTGGCTATATAATAACGTCATCAGACTTTTTCAAATCACAGTCATGATTTGCTTTATCCGCTAGATGTTTGTGTCACTTGAACGTGAATGAATGATGTTGGGGTGAAATGAGGAAAGTCTCTTTAACTTCCCAACACGACCTCAGGGTTTCATGAAGTCACAGAAGAGTTCACCGTGTTTTTCTAAAATTAATCTCATGACTCAGATTTTTTTTCCTCGTGGCCAGAAGAGTCTGTCTGTCTGTATGTCTGTCTGTCTGTCTGTCTGTCTCTCTCAGGCTGACAGACAGGTAACATGTCTGCTGCTGGGGCATCGTGAATGTGAGAAGAAATTAATTCCGGTCTGACAGATGGAGGCCAATTAGACTCTCAGGCCGCTTGTTAAGGTGGCCGGCTGAGCCCACTCTGTGTGTGTGTGTGTGTGTGTGTGTTTTTGCTCTTTTCATTTAGCTTTGTGTGTTGTGTGAGCTGCGGGTGGGCTGTTTGTTTACTGTGCAGTAGTGTGTGTGTGTGTGTGTGTGTGTGTGTGTGTTGTGTGTGTGTGTGTTTGTTACCTGTCCACCTTCATCACCGTCTACCCTCGGGTCATGTGGAGAGACGACCTGCGTCAGCGTCTAACCTGATCTGACGGTTTTTGTTGTTTTCAGACGCCGGGATGAACGGCGAGCTGAGAGCCGGTCGCACCACAACAGCCAAGAGAGGAAGCGGCGCCCCTGACAGGTGAGTCTGCACCACTACACTGTGTGTCTGTGGCTCAGGTGGTGGAGCTGATGGAGGAGGGCAGGACAGCAGTATGTGGAATAGGTTTGGCCAGTTTGGAAGCTGAATATTGTAACGTTACCTTTGTTACGTTGCTGTTGTCCCTGGTTTCAGTAGATAAAAAGTCTGCTAGCTGCTAGGCTAATTTATACAATGTAAAATGCCGTAGGCTTGTGCTAATAACGTTAGCATGTTGTATTTGTGGGGAAAATGTGTCCAGATAAAGACAAGTGTTTGTCTGTGAATGCTGCCAGTTATAGTGAAGCTGATTTGTGTTTGACACTGTCTCTATTTGCCAAGTTAATGTGTGTTTAATGTGTGTTTACTGTGTATTTAATGTGTTTACTGTGTGTTTAATGTGTGTTTAATGTGTGTTTACTGTGTGTTTAATGTGTGTTATAAATCAACTAAACTGTCGGGCACTTCACAGAACAACTAGTGTTGTGGAGGTGTTGCAGAGTGACACAGACACACCACTGCACAAGTGTAAATGCTCACAGTCCTGCTCAGTCGTCAGGGCCTGACGGCTGCGCCTGGAGATAAACAGAGTTCAACTTTTGGAATACAGAAGCACATGTCATGTGACGAGGACCAACCAATCACAGCTCGCAGATACCTTTCACTTCATCTGTTAATATCAGTTGATAACTATGGAGAACAGGTTGATGGTGTTAGTGCAGGGCTACCCAGAGCGTCACATCTGTCCCACAGACAACACACACTCACAAAACAACACGTGGAAGAAGATCAGCTCTGACACGGTGCTGGTTATGGTCGCTTCACATCCACAGACACAACCTGCCTCCACACCCTTGAAAGCTGGCACAGAGCTGTGCCCAGCACCCAACCTGGTGTTTTCCAGGTGGTTAAAGATGTGACACGCGTGCAGCATCATTTCTACAGGAATGTGCAGCATTGTGACCATATTCAGACAATATCTCACGTCTACTGGTGACATCTGCTTACGGTGTGGTATAATGATCTAAACGGCTCCACAGGTGAGGATGGGCTTTGATTTTAAGAAAGTTTTAAGAATGCTAAGTTTTGTGGTGAGCTGTTTTTGACTGTAAGCATACACAGCACCGATTTTAAATATGAGTGAGTAGCAGCAGTATTGTGAACGCTGAGAGCAGTTTTCAGTGCTGGTTCTTTGTCTGTGGTTCTGCTGTCGGTGTCTGTGTGAAGCTGACAGTGAGTGACGGTCCAGCTGTCCCCTCCTTTAACCTCATTCTCTGTTTACATGGAAACTAAAGCCAAACTGTCCTCCCAAATCCCTGCCGCCAGCCGCTGGACGGATTAAAGCTGGGACGAACACGACTCTGCGCCGGCCAGAGCCGGGATTTACAGCCAGGCAGCCACACAGCCGGTCCCACAGAGACTGTGAGGATCTGTGCAGAGAACCGGTGGGAACAGTTCATTCTGCACGGACCGAACACTGCTTAGACTGTCACATAATTCAGCAGCTCTGTGAGGCAGGAGCTCAAATAAGCTTCAGTTCTTTATTATGAGAGCGAGATGATGGGTCATAAGTCACAGACTGAACTGTGAATATTGTTTGAATGGAAACCTGTTTGGCCCAGTGTTCCTGTAACTCATCATAATGAGAGTTTCTTGAAATAATGACTCAGAATCTTAAAATAATGACTCAGCGGGCCTGGTGTTACGCCCAGTGCAAAGCAGCACACAGCGCAGTGCAACTGTCATTGTTTCAGAACGACACAGTTGTCATTTCACGGCCAGCGCCCACATTGTTTAAGTAGCAAATATAATTGTGGCCATGTATATGTGGCCGTGGGAGGTCGGCCTTCAAACGAGGTGTGGTCAGGGGCATGTTGGTGTGTTTCCATTTCGAGGCAGCAGAAAGCGTTGGCACCATCAACAAATCAAAACCTGGTTTAAAGTCTGAATGGTGCAGTATGTTGCTGCTATGTTTGTCCTGTGGGAGAAATACACAGTAATCACACTGATGACACATTGTGATGTTTGATTCACTGAATAAAATGACTGCTGCTGCACTGGGCCTGCTAAAACTACAGCTTTACTTTGTGCCAAACAAGCGCGTCCCTGTAAAGACAGACACAGTGAGCATGTGCGCACAAGGAGCGGCAAAACTTCACCCATTAGTTCAGAGGCTACAAGTTTATTTCTGTTTCCTGTGTCAAGTTAATAACAACAGTTTTTAGTTTTGCTGCAGTGACAAAACTGCTCTGACTGCATGAGCCTACTTTTAGCAGAAAAGTGCTCATTGATCCAAACTGCTGAATCTGCCTTGTAAAGTGCAGAGTTAATTTTGACCATGACGAGCTAAAAATAGATCTTGATAATAAAAGCTAAGACAAAGATATATGCTTCATTTGCATTGTGACGAAAATGTTAGTGGAAGACTGTCGGACATTAAAAGCCAAGAACAGCTGTGCTTGAGATTATCTTCAAATGCAACATGAGCGACAGGCCGGTAAACTCCAGCAAATAGTCTGCACCAGGATGTTTCGCTAACCACCATAAACACTCACACCACAGCAGCGTCAGCCGTTGGTACGAGTTGTGAGCTGTAATTCAGCAGTAATTAATCAGCTGTGTGTGTCTGACTGTGGATGGTGGAGCCGCTGGATGGATCTGTGGAGTTTGTTTGTTGCAGTGGTGGCTGTTAGCAGCTAGCTCCGCTCGTTAGCCGCTGAGCGGCAGCAAAGCAAGCCTCCAGACTAACATGTTGCAGGTTTTAATCAAGTTATGTTTCTGCTTCTTAAAGCCCAACTTGCAGGTTGGAGACCATGGTGAATAAATGTGTAGGAAAATGATGTAGAACTCAAATTAAAACAAAAAACATAAACATAGACACACTATAGTGACTTTTGGGGTCGTTTTTGTGAGAGAATTTTGCTTCCGCATCTAAAAACCCACTAACCGGACGTGACGTATAGTGTAAGGGAGTCCAGACAAGACTGAAGAGGTTGAAATGTACATTCATATGCACACGACGGCCCACAGGCTTATAATTATGAGCCTGCTCGGGCATCCAGAGACCAGGAACAGATCAGGGTGAGAAATAACAGCCACAGGAGAGAAATAGAGCTGTGGTGTGAGGAGAACCAGTGAGAACTGGGCAGGTGTCTTGGTGAGCGACCAGCGTTAACGACAGCTAACGATGTCTAACGCTGTGATCACATCACAACATTAAGTTTGAATCACGTATCAGGTTTTAACAAAGCTGCCAATAGTTCTGCCAGTATTAGATAAAGTAATGCTACTTACCCAGAACAGAAACTAATGCGCAAATATCAGCTTGTATCAGACGTGTCTTGCTATGCGTGTTATAACTGCCAGCCCGTCCTCAGCTGTGGAGAGTATGTGCTGCAGGGAGGTGGATGCCTTCTGGGCTCTGGTGGAGAATCTGACCCCCAGACCAGACACAACATGCCTCACACTGCCCATCAGCCCTCACGCCGCCCGCTCCCGTCTCAAACACAGAGGCCTCCCTCTCCGCGGAGCCCGTCCACCCCGCACATACCCCCGAGGCTTGGAGATCCGAGCCACAAACAGCTCCGTGGCCGTGGGGCTCGGGCTCGAGACCCGAGCCTCGTTGCTATGTTCGAGGGCGGGCGGGCTCCGCCAGGAACATAATCCTCCAAAATGAGCGCTGCACACACACGACCGCACTTTTGGTCACAGATGAAGCCGTGAAATCGCGCCTCTTCACCTGCACAAAAATACTAACTCACAAGTTTACTATCGCTCAGACTCACTGAGCGGACAGAGGCAGGGCCAAGAACACAGAGTCCCTCTCGTGATAGTATCAGGCGTTGAAAAACAAAAGCGTTTAGAAGAGGAGCTAAAAAGAGCCACTTTGTCCTCTGAATTTGTGCCTTATGTCGTGTAAACCATAATAAAGTCTGAATTAACTTCTCATATGGTAATTTTCAGACAAGGTTATGTATAATTTTTAAAAAAATTTAACCTGCAAGTTGCACTTTAACAGTCAGATGGATAAGTCAGCGTTTACAGTGAACCTGGGGACAAATACTAGTTGTCTCATGTTAGATATTTGTTGAGATCATAAACAGAGAGATGTTGAGCTTTTCAAATGATGATCAGTAAGTGTGCGCTTGTAAATCAAGAACAAAGACTAAATCTAAAATGAACACTGGTAAAATTCCAGTGTGCCAGATACAGGCACGTGTGGCTTTTAAAGGAAATGAGATACACTCTGACTGGTTCAATTCACGTTACAGCCAAAACACACCTGTGGTTAATGAAGACACTAAATACAACCTCTTTGCTTCTTGCTCCCAGATTATGCACCATTTAACAAACACAAGTGGAGCTGGACACGCCTTACAGGACTGCACACTGTGCTCCACAGACACGTTAAATGAGGCCCTTTGTCTTTGTCTCTGACGAAACTCTGGACAACATGTAGAAGTTTACTCTTGTTCATTTTTTTGTTGTCTTCTCCTTGTTACTTGTGAACACTTTTGTCATTGATGAATGTTGGATCCTCGCTGAGCTCCTGGATGTTTTCTCAGAGCAGGTTTAGTGTTGTTTTGATTAGGAGACACAGAAGAAGGCTGAGCCCATCTGGAACACAAGCTGCTGCTGCGCTCATGAGTGTGTGTGTGTGTGTGTGTGTGTGTGTGTGTGTGTGTGTGTGTGTGTGTGTGTGTGTGTGTGTGTGTGTGCTGAGGAAAAGCAAATGTTGGTGCCAATATTACATGATGATGTAGTGTGTTGCTATCAGAGGTGGGACCAAGTCATTGTTTTGCAAGTCACAAATAAATCTCTAGTCTTTAAACTCAAGTCCAAACTCCTTAACTTTTAGTTTTGAGACCTTAACAAGTCTTACTGTGCTCTACGCCAAATGGGGCAGCTGTGGCTCAGCGGCAGAATGGATCATCCACTACTTGAAAGCTCAGCGGTTCAATCCCCGGCTCCTCTGGTGGGGAAACATATTGAACCCCAAATTACTTGTTCCATTGGTGTGTGAGAGAGTGTGAGTGGTTACAGAGCAGCAGGCACCATGAACGGCAGCCTCGAGCACCAGTGTGTGATGGGGAATATGGCATTTAGTGTAAAAGCACCTTGAGTGGTCACAAGACTAGAAAGACACTATACAAGTGCATTAACGTTAGTATCATTATTTCCAGTCCGTGATCAGTGACACGTTAGGTCTTAATTGTTCTCTGCTGTAACTTGATTGGAGGCTGTTGAGTGTTCATGTTAGTTCATTCAGGAAATGAACACATTTGTGACTCACTTTGTAAACAACATACTTCTTAATTGTTACACTTGGGGGAAGGTTTTAAGTATTTTCAAGTCAAAAGGCTCAAGTCCAAGCAAACTCACAAGTCATGCATGTTACAGTCCAAATCGAGTTGCAAGTCTTTTTTTGATCAGGCATCAAATTTGTGATTCAATTCGTTGAAGTCCACACCTCTGGTTATTAGGGTCGATAGCTACTGTCATTTACAGAGCGAGGACAGTTAGAACGTTAATGTGACATGACAGTGTGTAGGTCTTAAAACTGGACTTGGGTTGGACTAACACACCCAGATCATGTGACTCCTGCATGTTTACAGTCAGTCAGACCCAAACTGGCCGAGGCGCTCTGAGCATGCTCCCGCAGTTCTCACCCTGAGCTTTGACCCGGAAGACGAAAAGCATTAAATTCATAACCGAAGAAGAAGAAGTGGTTTATCTCAGTGAGACTGTGCTAATGGACACTGTTAGTGGGAGGCTGATGGTCAGACTGACGCACTGGGATGTTCTGTGGTGACACTATTTGATACTCAATAGATACTCTGACACCAGCACTGAGATGTGTTGTTAAAAACTGTAAAAACTGTTTTATGTCCTTTCTTGAAAACATTTCAGTCTGAGCTGTTTTACTTCATTATTTCATTTTGTGGGGCATTTTGAGGTTATTGTTTGCTGAGTGTGTTTTTTAAAGAAGCTCAATCTCTCTGCACAGACTGTTTACTATCAGCTCTGTAAAAACCGTCAGCTTTTCAAAACTTAATTCAAAAGTTCAGTGTGTGATGGATTTCTTCTTTTTGGAAAAAATCCCAGTGTACTCAGATGCTGCTATGTAGTTTAAATAATTCTCATAGATATCGTATACGCTGCAGAATCTCCTGTCGATGACGCTCCCATTATCCAACGTTACTTCACAGTGGTTCATATGATATCTTACGAATTAGTGCCTCTACTGGTTCGGTTAGGTTGAGGAAAAGAATCGTGGCTGGGTGTCATTATGTGGTGACGTGACCTGATGTACGAACGTGTCACACGGGACATGGGCAGCGGCCTCCTGGGTCTTAATCCTGTGACGTTTCCATGGATGTATAAAGAGAGCTGGATACAGTGTTGGACACGGGGCTGTTCAGTCCAAAGTTGCTTATGGCGTTTGACGCCAAAACGGTTGATATTGCTGACGTCCACCTTTGCTCCTGTCACATGATTACAGCCTCATGGCTCATGAGTGCATCAGTTATATATGAATTATAGTGCATTACTTTTCATAGATTTGAGGAGCAATGGTAAATGAGGACAGCCTGCATTATGGTATCATGCTACCCTTCGACTCCTCCTCGCTCTGTCCCTGAACCTCCACAGCTTCATCTCTCAGGCTGCGGCCCTCAGAGAGCCGCCCGGTCGCTCCTGCTGCATTTCAAATCACTTCTCTCCTGCAGACGTCCTTTCATGTTTTAAAGAGAAGCTTTTAAAGCAGCGCCTGCTTCCCTGAGCTTCAGTCTGACTCTGAGCTTCAGAGACGAGAGACTCCGGGGAAACTCTGAGCTCTGGTCTGAGGCGAAGGAAGTGGCGCTTGTGTGGGTGTGTGTGACACTTTATAACTGCAGCGGTGTTGTGAAGTGAAGCAGCTCTGAGAAAAACATCGTTCCCTCAGTCTGTCTGCCCTCTGGCATCGCTGCGGTGGCTCGGAGCTTCCCCCGGCTGCTTGATGTTTGTTAATTGATTAGATTGTCTTTAATCAGATGAGATGAGCTGCTGAGGTGTCTCTGCAGAAGAAAGCACGCTGCACTTTAGAAGATGAAAAATCTGGGGGAATCATACAGGCTGGGAAGAAGGGAACAAAGAAAGAAACAAATGTTTGGGTGTCTCAATGCGTCGAAAATACTGCTTTCATTGTCTCCTACAGTATCACAATGAGCTGATCCTACTGATTGACTGACTGAGACCTTCTTGAAGAGATGGTCTCAGTCCGGCTCCAAAGGAACTCTGGTGCGGTTGGTTTGTGTGAGAAGGTGTTGCGACCTGGATGTGAAGCAACTGCAGTCACATGACACATTGTTTGGGTTAAACATGAGCATGTTACAGTCCTGGAGGATTATTAATGTGCACCTCCTCCTGTACTGCCTTAATATGCACATTCAGCACTCCAATGCATCAAAACATTGTTTTCTAGTTGGAGCTGCGCCTCGTTTCAAACTGTATGGTTTGACTAAAATGAACAATGACAGCAATATAGTCCACGATGCAGCGCTAAAATCAACCTGCGTAGTTGTCCCTCCATTGTGACATTAGAAAGTGTCACATTTATCTTGCAAGTGTTCTCTTCTTCAACGTTTGCTTTACTTCCTGGATTTTTCCCACATGGAAATTCTGACCAATCAAGAGCAGCTTTCTCACACAGACATTTGATCTGGTCCTCTTGTAAATGCTGCCGTGAGAACACGAACCAACTCTAGGCAATTATACAACTTTGGAACAACATGAGTCCCTGATTCAGACCAGAGGAGACACTCTAGGACTGACAGCAAGATTTAGTGGCATCTAGTGACGAGGGTTGCAGATTGCAACCAGCTGAAACTCCTCTTGGTTGGAATTCCTTCATCATTCATCGTTCAGGAGGTTTCTGATGGGAGCTGAATTATCCGCAGAGGTTTCTTCCTCTCCATAACTAACAAATCCTGTGATATAAACTGGTAAAAACACTGAATTAAAAATCAATTGCTGAGGCGAAAATGCTGCTGGACCTTTCCAGAGCCAGTGTTTGATTTATATGTTTAACTTGAGAAACATACAAAATACAACAATTCTTAGTTTTGGATGATACACAAAGAAAACACACTTATTATTTTAAACTCTATTTCTGCCAATATGTCCTCTAAAGTCCTGCACACTGGAGCTTTAACATTTGCTTGAGAATTGAATGAAAACACGATATGTTGTTTTCAGCTTTCACTTTAAGAGTGAGAGACAGCAGAGGAGACTGTGAAATACTATAAAGTGATCTGGAACTCACTGAAACAGATACAATCAAAAGATATGCTGAAATACAACGGAAATACTTGAATAAAAACAATGCCTAGAAACATTATGTGTAGTTGGGACTCTGTAGTGCTTCAGTGTGTGTGTGTGTGTGTGTGTGTGTGTGTGTGTGTGTGTGTGTGTGTGTGTGTGTGTGTGTGTGTTTGAGTCAGTGTGAAGGGAAGTTGTTTGTCATCATGTTGGATGATCTCTGTCACAAAGACCAGCAGCTGTTAGTTTAACATGACATGATATCTTCAGTCTGAGCTGTTGTCCTGCTGAGAGCGCGCACACACACACACACACACACACACACACACACACACACACACACACACACACACACACACACAGACAACTCCTCTCCAGGGCCTCACTGACTCACTCCAGTGTGATCGATGGCTGTGTTTGCTCTCGTACAGACACACAAACACACTGGCTGTGCTGAACCTGTGAGGAGCTTCATCCAGTGTGTTTACAAGTGTCCTGTCTTAACTGACGCTGCGCTCAAGTTTTGGCATCTGTCACTAAATGTAAAGTGACCTCTGAGGTTCTTGTCTGCTGTGAGGGTTGAACTGCGACTGCCGGGTAGTGCTGCCGTCACCACAACTGTGACGACTGTTGTTACCGTTCTGCTAGTTGTTATGATGCTGTAACAGGTCACATGGTGTCATTCATCCAGTTGATTGGACAAGCAGACGGGTGTTATCTAATATAAGCCAATCAGAGACAGATGCTGAATTAGAGGAGGAAGAAAACCTGAGTGCTGCTGAGAAACTCACTCGTGAGACAGTGATGGACAAAGAATGACGACCTCATCCTTGAGGTTTTATGGTTTGTGTCAGCAGTTATGCCTAATTGAACTGAAACAAACGGCTGGTGGAATGTTTCAGTTGGTAATGGAGATGCTAATCTTGGTACCCATTGGCTATCGCCTGATGACCATAAAGCCTCTGGGGCGAGGGTCAGTATCGCGGGCTGATCTGGTAGCTAGCGGATATCTGAGCCACAATTTCCTCTTGTGTGTGCTGCTTATCCAACATATGAATGCAGATAAACAGAAGGTCCAGTGTGTTGGATTTAGGGGGATATACTGGCAGAAAAATAGTATGTTCTCTTGAGAACTGAAAATAAGAATTGTTGTTTACAGTGCAAACAATCCAGACACTGGCTCTGGACAGGGACACTCTACCCACCGTAGTTGTTGGGTTTTTTAACGTGAAACTGCTTCATTCAGTGTTTCCACCAGCGTTGATCACCGTGTACATTTGTTTCAGGGAGAGACGGAGCTCTGCAGACACTAAAAACCTCCTAATGTTAGTTAGTGAGTCTGTGTCTGTTTGGAATTACAGGCTCTGATTGTTAATGATGTCAGGGCCTAAAAGGCGACACAAGAAGATCTACCATATGTGACTTTGATTCATAGGATCTCAAATCACCACTTTGAAATAAAAAGTGTAGAATCAGTGAATCCATGTTTTAAACTGTTTTTAAATGTCCTTTCATATTGAATGGCCTCGTCTGTCTGTTTCATGTCCGTTGTGTCTTTTATGTGAAGCACCAGTGCTTATAATGTGAAGCACTAAGATAAGATGAGATAAGATGAGATAAGATGAGATAAGATAAGATAAGATGATGATAAGATGAGATAAGAGATGATAATAAGATACACCTGTATTGTTCACACAATTGAGAAATCCCAGCAGTCAAGGACAGAGTCAGATTAAAAATTTCAAAATTTAAACTTAAAAACTTAAAACTTAAAAAAACTAGGCATGCAAAATAAAGTAATACAAAAATACAAGAAACAACAACAATAATAATAATAATGAATATTATAATAATAATGATAGATTAGAATGAGCAGTGGATTAAAGAGAACACATCTAGTGCAAGTGATTGTATGTGCAAAAACAGCAACAAGGGGGACATTAAGCTTATAGTTGTGCCTTTAAAGTGTCCATAGTGTCCATAAAGTGTCTATGGTGCAGTTTACTGTGAGCAGTGCGGTTATGTAGCCTGACAGCAGCAGCAGGACCTGCGATAGCGTTCCTTCACACTCACTGGGTGAATCAGTCTCCAGAGCTGCAGAGGGTGGGAGTCATTAATCGTCCTCCTTTCTCCCACCACCTGCACAGAGTCCAGAGAGCATCCCGGGACAGAGCTGGCCTTGTTGATCAGCTTGTCTTTGTGCTGCATTTCTTGTGTGAGAGGTGCTGTTTAATTATTATATTATTAGTAGTATATTTTTAAATGTCTGGATCCAGAAAAGGGTGAGCACACATTAAGTTATCAGAGAAAATAGGTGAGAAACACTTTAGCAAGTGCTGGCCAGCAGCCTGTCTGCGAGATGCCAAACAGCATCAGAAACCCTGATTTGCTCGACTGTCATGACGTGTCAGCTTCATTAAAAGCAGAGCTGCAAATTAAAGCAACAACAGATATAAAAACACACAGAGACAACACATCTGTGATCAGTCCCTCATTTAACTTTAACATTTTTTTCAATCTTTTCCAATTTTTCGTTTATTTTGTGGGAGTGATCACTGTAAGTGCATTCGTCCTTTAAGCTTAATAAAAAATAAAAGCTAACAAAATAAAAGACACTGGTACATTCGTTACAGCTGAATCAGTTTGTAGAACAGTTTTGAACAGTTAGAACAAGAGGCTGCACTGCAACGTGCACATCACTCCTCGTGCTGCCTGCGCTTCCCTGTCCTCACGGCTGCAGCTTGCGTTGTCTTCATCTACCTCATCGCAGCTGCTGTGCACAGTTTTAAAACTACAACACCCATAATTAAAATAATAAATAATAATAATAATAATGCATTTTATTTGTAACGCGCTTTACATTCTAACGAATCTCAAAGTGCATACAGAGTTAAAAGCAAACCATAAAAGCATATTCATGCCCCCCCCCCCCCCCCCCCCCCCCCCGGCATACTGTAATGCATCTTCTCTGTAAAATAAGCCAAGCTCAGTCTGTTGAAATGGAAAAAAAAAAAGCATGTCATCGAATAAATGGTCCAGCAGGCCCATCGCCTCTTCTGGTCGTAGGGATTTAGTAGTGATTGATCTTTAATGAACTCTTTTGACAGATGACGTTGTAAATGAATGAACAAGTTCTTCTTCCTGTGTTTTGATTGAAAGTCTCTTAAAGCAATTACACAGAATTGTGAAATATTGGGCCTCATGTTATGTCATGTTAGAGAGCACACGGGCCATAATACACACTGAGCAATACAAAGCCCCGCCCGCCCGCCCTCTCTCTCCCTCACTGTCCTTAAAGGAAATGACCTCTTCATAATGAAAATACAGACAGTACTTACTGACCCTCATGCCAACAAGAAGTCCAGGGTAGTTTTTAATCCACAAAACTCGTTCGGGGTCTCGAAGGATAACAGCTAGCCGGAATAACAGCTACACTTAACGTGCATGGGACCCACATTTTGAAACTGTAATAAAACCCTGCTAATGCATTTCAAAAACGTCAGAACAGCTCGTCTGTCGTAATCCAAGTGCCCTGAAGCCGCAGCATGCAGCACTGCCTTGAAAAGACGTGACACATTAATAGCATCATTTCTCACCGTGGTCAGTTAGCCCGCCCGGCAACTCGCGCGAGACTGGAGCACCAGCACCAGCACCAGCACCAGCACCAGCACCAGCACCAGCACCAGCACCAGCACCAGCACCAGCACCAGCCATTAGCTAGTCTCGCGTGAGTTGCCATGTAAACACAGCACGCTGTGTGTGATCTGGAAGAAAACATTTGTTTCTGCGCCTTGTTACTGGCTTTTTCATGGTCTGCTGGTTGACACAAAACATACAAGCACGTTCACATTGTCTGAAATGGTTGTTTGAATACGAACCATTCAAACTGGCCACGTTTCCAGGACAAAAGCCTCGTTAGAGTTGGATGATCATTGTTGTTTTGTATTTTCAATCACCTGCACTGATTTGTCTTTCAACACTTCCTCAACAACTGCAGCTCAACCAGTCGTTTGTCTCATATTTCAGTCAAGATGTTTTTGTGTCTTATTTTCTTTCTGAAGTCTCAGAGACACACAGCATGCAGGGACGCCTGCAGGTTGCTTCCCACTGAATCCATGTGAATCAGAGTTTAATTAACTGACAGGGAAGCTTCCCAGGCTCCCAGCAGGATTCAGTGTGTACAGTTTTCACATTGATTTGTGGTATTGTTAGAGGTGGACTCCCCGACTGCATGGACTGTGTTTTCACCACCTCCTGATTGACTTCCCATCAACCGAGTGAGGAGGCAGACGCAGGACAATCAAAGGAGACAGAGACGGAGAGAGACAGAGAGTGCGCTGAACAGAACACTGTAATTATGTCTTCTTGTCCCTCCATCGCCCTGCTGAGATGAGTGTTTAGTGGAAAGAGATGAATCAGCGTTTCCTTTGAGGAGAAAAAATAACAGCTCCATAAAGAGGCTGCACAAAAAGCCCCCAAGAAAACAAAAAACCATTTAACCCACCACACACACACACACACACACACACACACACACACTATACACACACACACTCACACACACACACACACACTGAGATAAACTGAGATAAAGCTAAACAGCCTCCTTGTTTAAATTTAAATGTCACCTTTGATGGCTGCGGCTGTTTCACCTCATCGAATCTGAAATGACCGAACGTGTTTACGCAGAGAAAAACATGGACTTTAAATATAATTAAGATAATGGTGCAGATACAAGTTGACCAGCAGATGAACTGTAATGTTGTTTTGTTCTTATTTGGAGCTGCAGGAAGTGTTTCTCATATTTAACTTCCTGCTTTGCAAAATATGCATTTGAATCTCTGTTATGTTTTTATTCTATGGGCCTGATCTGAGACACACTCATCCAATGTGATGAATTAAGATCCTTATAATGCATAAGCAGTGTTGAGCTTCTTACTCTAAAAATGTAACATGGAGCAACATTTCATCTACCACATATCCAACCACAAGCTCCATCACTTCTTTGTAGCTGCAGCTGTCCACCATTAATATCCAGGTTTGGTTGTTTAGCCAGTGTAGAGCGCTGCGGCTGTGGCAGGCTCACCTTTGGTGGGTGTATTTCCTGGAGCTTCCTGGACCAACAGCCAAGAGAGAGGCAACACACATTCTTCAAGCAGAGCGCTTTGAACGCCTCACTTGTAGCAAGAAGTTCTTGACCTGAGGGCACCTGATTCAGGGAACCCTGTTTCCACTCAGATATATCAGTGTCCTTGTTCTAACTACAACTCAGATGTTGACATGAACAATATTTACAAACTGATCATCGCAGTAATGTAGCGTAAGTTCCAATTTCCAGACACCCAGAGTCTTCGTGTACCTCACAGCAGCCCGAGGTCACCGCCGAGCCGCCCTCTGGTCTGAGCCAGGCGAGCTGAGGTGGCAGGAACACGGCTGAACGGCCCATTAACCGCCGTCTCACCACGCCACACTACAGCACGCCGCTGCTGATTTATGACACTGCAGCAGGCCGGTGAGGGCGAGCGGTAAATCAGAATAAATGGATAGTGGCGGTGGAGTGTGTGTGTGTGTGTGTGTGTGTGTGTGTGTGTGTGCGCGTGTGTGTGTGTGTGTGTGTGTGTGTGTGTGTGTGTGTGTGCGCCTTACCTGCTGCCAGACACTCTCCCAGGAAGACATGAATATGTATGAACAAACACACAGTTTGCTGTTTGGTGTGTGTGAGGGGGTTATTGATGCTGAATGCTGTCATTAGTGTTGAAGGGGGTGAGCGTTAAGTAGCAGCTATATAAATGCAAATTCCTCATCATTTCCTCACCGTGTCTCCTCTCGTTGTGCTGCGTTCGACTTCAGCCTCACTTGGTAAACACTCTCCCCTCTGCTCACCTCCACTTCCTGTCTCACAGCTTGTTATGCTGCTTCTTCCATCAGCTGCCGGCCGCTGAGTCGACTCTCCTGCTTTAAAAGAAAACTCAAAGCAGTCTTCTCATATCGCTCGCTGCAGAATAAAGAGAGGATATTTGAACACATCATTGATTTCTCCCTCTTCACTGACGCTCTCTCTAAATGTGTTTGTCCACGGTGTTTATTGACGTTCTTTGCTGCTGTGTAATTATTCCCATCAGGAGAACAGCCACTGAGTTCTCTAATAACACCATTAGGTTCTGCAGCAGTGCAGCGCAGAGCAAATTAAAAGCCTTATTGACACCCGAAGGGGCTTCTTCACTGTGATTATGGCACAATACTGACGCAGCTTCACTGTAAAGGACTCTGGATTTTTAACAGCAGCAGTGGTGAAAGTAACACTGCACATGAGTACATGTACTCCACTTAGGTACAACTGTTAGTTAATGCACTTTACATTTTTCAGGATATGTACCACACTTTAGAGGGAATATCTGTCTATACTGCAATTATCTGACAGCTGTAGTCACCACTTCAGTGTGTCCTCGTACGACAGTTTGCATGATATCCAACAACTGTGTTTCCCACAGAGTTAGAATCTATGTGTGTCTGTAGCTGACGACGCGGAGGTTGCATATTTTTTATTTATTTTCTTGCCAGTGTGTGTTTGTGTTACGGTTCAGCCTGGTCTCACTTTGAAGTCATCGAAATCTGGTGCTTGGGTGTTGACTTGAGGCGCCGGACACTGACAAAACGCTGTCCTTTAACATCGGCATGATGCACGGCTGGTCGCCATTGTAGTTTTAACAGTGTCAGCGGCGTCAGAGGGGAAAGCGGCAGGACAAGAACAAAAGTTAAGGTGGTGAAAGTCTGATTATGGCGGGAGGAAGGATGGATGGTCCAACAAACACTGACTTTCACCACAGAGAGCGGTGTTCACGTTCCTTCAGACTCTAAATACAAACCCTGTTCTTTTGTCCTCCTTGGACGTTGTGTGTGGACGTAGAAAGTCCACGAGCAAGCAAGTTAATATGTGACAGTGTTATGATATACACTGGGCAGCGGCTATTTCCAATGCCCCCAGCAACTAAAGTGGTATAAAGAGCGAGGAAGTCCGTACTGGGTGGGCAGGAGGGAAGGTTGATGGGTCAGACACTGGACTCTGACCTGGGAGCCCAATTTTCATTTCCCATGTGAAATCAAAAGTCAGTAGTTACTATATTAACACCAGAGTGTGCTAGTATGTGTACCATGCTGCACTAGTGACATGTGTCACATGACTGGACATTAAGTAACGAGAGCCGTACTTATTTTAAGCCAAACTATAATGTTGTGTCTTTTTTTGTCTAAACTTAAGGAAATACACACAGAAACAAATTATGTGTAAGGCAGTAAGTTTATTTTGAAAAAGACTGTGCTGAGTAGAGACTGTGCGTGTCCACTGAAAATAGAAATGTATTTAAATAAGGCACATTGAATGTGACAAGCGTTGATTGAGATGCTGAATGTGTGCAATGAAACTTGGGAGGAGAGCACGTCAACAACAACGTTATATTTTTATGTTCTGAAAATGGACACAATTTCAGAGTGTGTAGAAATAATACTACAGGTCTTTTTTTGTGACTGCAGATGCTGTATTCGCTCATGTCGATGATGCTTTAAAGTCCAGGGGACACACTGATACCTGAGATCATGAGATTGTTGGTGTGTTTCTGTTTTGGACGTGTCACACATTTATGACTTCAGTGCCCTCAGGGTCAGAGAATGTGTCTGACTGTGTGTTTGTAACACTGTGGCTGAACATAAAACAACTCTGTGTTTTAAAGTAGGTGATTATGTCTAGAGATGCAAATTACAGTTTTATAATTCACCTGTGCAAGCTGTCGCTCCCAGATGCCTAATACCTGTCACTTTTGATTTAAAGCTCTTGACCCGGCGAACATCCCCAGGACAGTTGCTGAAATCTGGATCTCAGAAATCTAATTAGCTCCTTTTGACCTGAGGCTCATCTGTGAAAGCTGTCGTTAAGTTTGTGAGAAATCCTGCTGACAGGTGGACACGACAGACAGACAGACTAACCTCTATGAAATCACCAAAATACTCTTAAAACCAGGTGGAAAGAGGTAAACCTGCTGCACAGAGGCTTTCTGTTTTAATGCTGCAGCCTGATTGGATGAATTTAATAATTGAATCAGGACGCCGTCCAGCTGTGATGTTTTTCGCAGAGTTAAACCCTCTTTGTGCGGTATTAACCTCAGATCCTCCTGTGATTTGTAATAACTGCAGAGGTCGTGTGAATCTGTCACAATCCTTAATCTGCAGAGTAAACAGGCCGTGACAAATTACTTCACCAAACACACACCCACACTGACTGCCTGATTCATCTGCATGAATCAGAATTTAATTCTTACATGTATTTTTGCAAGGACACGTGTTTTATCATTAACTCCTTCCTCACTGTTCAAAAGGTTCTGCCTCTAAATTGTTTTTCCATTAAAATATTTTATTGGATTTTGAAAGTGTAAAACATAACAATATATAAAACAGTGTAATACACGGTACACACCCTTCAGTCTCCAGAGACACGAAGCAAAACATGCCCCAGTCAGAAGGTCCACTAACATTCAGCAGGACTGGCTGCCAGATTTACGATGCAACATCACTACACATCAACATTTTTGCGAAATGCCAGGTAAATTAACAAAATGTTCTCAATAAAAAAATAGGAAATGTAATTCAGGCAGACATTATGTTGTATATAAACTAAGAGCTGGCGAAGGCAGAAATCTGAAAAAGGCAAAAAAAAAAAAAAAAAAAAAAAAAAAAAAAGGCAGATTTTGAAGATACGACCTCAGACACACACACACACACGCTTCTTACAGTAACTCAGCTTCCCTACATTGATATGTGATCTTATTTTATTGTAGACTTGCTTGCAGCTCATTCACTCAGTCCCTCCCTGTCCCGCCCTGTTCATCGGGCCAAAAATGAGACAATAAATGATCTGCTAGCGACCTGACAGTCCCTCTGCCTCGCTCCCAGCCGCTGTGGACTGTCTCACTGGGTGAAGAGCGGACAGCTGCTCAGGACACAGACCTTCAGTTGATGGCTTTACTTGCTGGAATTCAGCCAGCACAACCCTCCCCAGCGCCGGGTGTCACAGCAGGCTGGTGGCAGCAGCAGTGGATCTAACTTGTGTAACAGCAGCAACAGAAAGTTTACTGATGCGGCGTGAATGGAGGCTGTCCAGGCTGTCCAGCTGGGGTTTGCACTGGCTGGATTCAGGTTGCTGCTGAGCTGCTGCCACCTCTCGTCCCTGTGAGGTGGTCTGTAGCGACAGGGAGAGAGGCAGAGGACACACTGTGACTCTAGCTAACATTAGCCACATCAGTGTTGGGCTTGTCACTCTAAAAATGTAATATATTACTCATTAAAAGTATTTATTATTTTACTTATTACTCTTTGCCAACAATAATGCATTACACACTTTTTCTATTACACCCAATAAAGTTAGTTGCGTATCTCTCAAATTCAGGTGTGTCTCTGTGTGTGAATGTCAGGATGATCAGCGTTAAGTGTAGCTCAGGCTGGATAGCTTCTATTTACCTGAGGGTCTTCTGTTGCCTGTGAGATTTGCCTTAAAGGCCGAGAGTCACTCATGGAGCAGCATTTCATCCACCACATATCCAACCACAAGCTTTATGACTTCTCTGTAGCTGCAGCTGTCCACGAGTAAATCCAGTTTTTGGTGTTTAGCCAGTGCAGAGCTACAGCCGACCTCTGCGGCCGAGGAGGGCTCGTCTCTGGTGGGTGTATTTCCTGGAGCTTCAGGTTGCTGTGCTGTTGGTCGTAGTCGTGTTTCTGACCGGAGGTTTGAGGACTTGTTTTTCACAGTGGAAAGACTTTTAGTCCAACTACCTGCAGCAGCAGTGTTCTTGTCAGCTTTCCTCCAACAAAATCAAAGTAACTGAAATATTTCCAGCCGCTTACTAAACGATTACTATAATAGTCTGCTGATGTGATGTTGTTTATCAAGTCAGTAGTGATGTGATAACAACAGTAAATTTGTAATGAGTTGTTTAGTTTCTTGAGTAATTCAAAGATTATTACTGAAATTTTATTAGTAATTACTTACACTGCTTGTTACTGGAAAAAAGTAATATTATTACAGTAATGCGTAACTGCCTAACACTGTGCTACATAAATGGGAACTTGAAGCTGCGGCTGTGGGCCTTTGGCTCCGGTTAGCAGAAGACTAGACTATTGGCAGCACTGTCTCTCCATCTCTGAACCACTTCCCTGATATTAACACATTTTATTTATTGTCTCTTTCTGATGAATCCTTCCTGTGTTGTGTTGTGTTGTGTTGTGTTGTGTTGTGTTGCTTTGCAGTGTAGGCAGCTGTTGCCAATGATGGAACTTTCTCTGCTGGATTCTCCCACATTGAATCAGGCTTTTGCCGTCCGAAGGGATGCAACTGCATTTGTAGAACAGCCAATAGGAATGCCCTCTCTCTGAAATGACCTGTGATTGGCCAAAGTCTCCCGTCATGGGCGAGATTTTCTTAAGCCTGAAAACAGAAACAAGAGGAGGTGCAGAGGTCTACTTTTCTCCCAGTTCACTCCGACCTCGTCACATATTGACGTTTGGTCACAGACTTTCCCCGTCATCCAGCCGACCCACTGGGACGTTGCCAGGCGCCGTTAAACTATTACAGCAACCAGCCACGTATAATGCCGACGTAAAAGGACACCTTTTCGTCGGCACTGCCCAAGCACCGGATTTTGACGACTTGGAGTGAGACCAGGCTCGAATTACAATATGCTCAAAGGTTATTATATGATTTTTGCCCAGTGACACCAAAATACAACTGCCTGCCCGCTTTAAGTATTATGGACACTGCAGGAAAACTTCTCATTCTCAACTTCTCAATTCTAGATTCACTGAGCTGCTCAGCTTTGTGTTAAAAGCACATTAAATCCACTTCTTTTTTGGTTGGTGCATTACATATACAGTCACTTTATTACACTTTAAATTGATCTTGGTTCCATTCAATAGTGTTTCATTACAGCAGGAGTTATTTCCAAAATTCTGTCCTCTGAAACCCTCCAGCTAAAACCTCCTGTGAATCAGACTTTACTCTCTAACTGCCTGGAGATAATGCAATAACTTTAAATTAACCCACTCGAACAAGATCAAAGTTACACAACATCTTCATCGACTTCCTGTAGCGAGAGGCCCTTTAACTGCTCGCGGAGCCGCTGTGTAATTAGTCCAGTGAATTGAAATCAATTGATTTGGAAAAGTGCTCCTGCAGCCATCAGCAGTGATGAGGAGGAGTAAAAAAGGATTTAAAAGTGAGGGTGTGTTAATTTCCTGAACGCAGCACAGTGGACCTGAGCCCAGACTGTTGTAAAATAAAATCCAAACAGCCTGAAGGACATTTTTTACTGGGAATATGAGGACTCCAGTAGCCGCTTGTGTCGGCTGTTATGTGCCCATAATCAGCGAGGAGCGGCCTCTCAGGTGGTGCTGCTGCTGTAATATCAGACCTAATTACACAGATAAACCAGCAGTGTGAGCCATAAAGAGTCATTTAGTGTGATCCCGGCTCAGAGGAGCAGGAGCCGTCCTGCAGATCAATAGTCATGTTTAAATGCTTGCTCCTACACAGCTCAATAGGAGACGCACGACTGAGCAGAGGCTCCGAGTCGTCCCCTGGATCGATACCGTCGTTAAACGCTGATTAACACCACATCACTGCTGATGAAGATGAATGATGGAAGCAGCAGGAGCGGTGATACGGCTGCTTACAAAACAGTGGAAGGATATGAGTCTGGCACCTGTTTCTCCATCAGAGTCATCACCTTCTCTATCTGTCTCCACCTTTATCTGTCTGGCCCTGCTCTATCTCCTCCTGGCTCCTCTTTATTAGTCTGAGTCCTCAGTTAGAGAGGCCTGTCGCTGCTCCCTGTGTGTGTGTGTGTGTGTGTGTGTGTGTGTGTGTGTGTGTGTGTGTGTGTGTGTGTGTTAGGTGGTTATTGATTCCTTCTCCTCAGTGGATAAATGCTGCCACGCTTTGGAGTTCAGACTCCATCTCTTTTTCATTATCTGTCCAACTGAGGGAAGTGCTGTTTCTTCTTCTTCTGTCTTTGGAAGTTTGACCCTTAAAGGTACATTTACGTAAGAATGACATTTCCTAAGAGAAAACTGATAAGTGTTCTTTGGTGTGTAAGGCGTGACATGTGACATTCAAAGAATTAATAAAGCTTCAAACCAGTATTTGCTGTGTAAAGGTACGATGAAGAATGGTGTGCTGAGCACAGACTGAAGTCACGCTCCCTCTGTGTGTCGTCATTTCTTTGTCTCTCTGTTGTTTGTTGTGGTGAGCTGGTCTCGCCATACGTGCATGTTAGTGCTTGTGTGTTTACCACTGGCTTGTATATCGCTGTCGCTTTGCACTGTGCTAGTACGACGGCAGCGTGGAAGCATAGCGCCAACGCTCCAGTTCCCCCTTGTTAAAGCAGGATTTATAAGCTACTTATGTGTCGCATCAACAGCTAACCCTACACCGTAGCCTGACGTGCACCTCCCCAGAAATGTAACTACACATCACAGCAGCACAGACCTCCTGTCTGTCTCTGTAAGCTGACACCATTTCCCTCAGTGGAAACAAAGCTGTTTATTGTGTGTTTAATGTGTGTTTAACATGTTTTGAATCAACTAAACTTTACAGCATTTCACAGAAACCTCACCGCCAACTAGTGTTTGGAGGTGTAACTGCAGAGTGACACAGACACACCACCGCACAGTATAAATGCTCACAACAGTGAAGGGTCTGCGGCACAAGTATAACTCTGTCTTATCACTGTTGACTCTGTCAGCACTTGCTGTTGTTAATGGAGTTAACACCATTTACCGCCAGCACAACCACCTTCATGTTGAGAATTGTGTCAGGACACTCACGCTCCAAATTTCACATACTCTGACTTTTGCCACCGTAACTTTCGTTCTTGTCTCATTACGTTTCCTCCTGACACTGCCTGAACTATAATGGCGACCGGTCATGTATCATGCTGATGTGAAACGACAGAAATCTCTGACCAAGTGTTGGATTTTGACGACTTTCAAGTGAGACTGTTGTCAGAGCCAACACTACACCTGCCAGGTTGGGCTATAATCAGGCTTATATCCTGTTGTCTAAACCAATCCAGTGTCTCTCCTGACTCGTCTGATACCAACGCTTGGTTTGTGGCCAATTGGCGTTCAACACCAACGCACAACGACTCAGGCAGCGGCATTTTTGATGATCTGGGGAACTACCATAGAATAGATAGCAAGAAAGTGTGTATAGGGTGGCCTAGAGAGGAACAGTATGGGTCAAACTAATTTCACTTTCACGCAGGAGCCCGCTCTTTGTTTCCAGTGTGAAACCAAACGTCAGTCAACTTATGGTCACTTAACCATGTGATTTTGTTGCCTTCACCCCAGGAAGTAAATCTAAAAACAACGACTACATGAACGTTATGTGTTGCACATTTCCTGTGATCACTGAAGTTTATTTTATAAATAGATAATGCATGTAACAAATGTACATTGACACAATGTCCCTGAACATCCAACACTGATGCTGGAGAGCACCTGGTGCATCAGATTCTGACGTGATGGGTCACTTCCCAAACATCGGTTTTGACAAGTTGGGAGTGAGAGTGTGTTGGTTGAACCTGTTGCTGTGTCTTTGCACACAAAGCAGAAGCACGACAGTCTACAAGGTCTCATCGCAAAGCTAACTGTCGCTAACACGGAGAGAGGAGCAGAGTGATGTTACCTGTGTCTCCAGCTGATCACACATGCTAATGTAGCCAGCTAGCCTCAGCCTGAAAGTGTGAACTGTAGCCGCCATCTGTGGCTTTATTGACCTAATAAAAGTGTCTGTGTGTGAGCAGAGTTGCAGACACTCTGCCACTGTGTGCTGCCTTGCCCACAGGCTCTTTGGCACTGTGATAAGTAGGTCTGAACGCCATCTGCTCGGTTCAGCTGCAGAGCCACCAGACTGCTGCTGTGTGACAGAGGATTTCATTTGATTTAATGTTGCATCATAATAACGATGATTTAGTCAAGTAATCGTGGAACATTCTTTATTCTATTCTAGTTTAATTAGTTTTAGTTATTACGTCTGCATGTTCGACTCTTTTCTTCCAAAAAAATGATCAACTTTTGAATTATATTCTATTTTATTCCACTGTAGTCATTTACTGTTGTAGAGTCAATGTCCTAGCCCACTGCAGTGAACTATATTACAGTCTATTACTTTATTTTAGCTTTTACTCTCTATATATTTCTTCTGTATTCTATTTTATTTCATCTCGATGCTTTTGATTCAGAAACTTCAGCTCATGTGGAGGCCTCTGTCCCTGTCTCCTAGTAAAGCAGTGCACTCCCACGTGCTTAGAATCAAGTGTGCAAATCCTTTATGTCTCTTAATCAATTTACAAACAACTTCAAGGTCCTTTATTGGAGGATTCTTGACAACACTGCTTCACTGCATCTCCAAACTCTCATAAAGGTCACATAAAGAATTAAAGATCAAAAGATGTCCTGCCTCTTTTTATATGGCCACAATGTGCTCCTCACACAGAGTGAAGAGATGCAGCAAGCTGGATGTTGTTTCAATTATGTTGAAATGGAATACAGAGACTCAAAACACATGATTGGACATTAGAGGGTTTACTCATGAGAAAGCCAATGAACTGACACATCATGACACTTTATAGTTTCCCACAAACACGCAGTATCAGTTAAAATGTCTGTAGCTCATTTGTCCCTGCGACTGAATTTCTCATTTCTTTTGATGGAAAATGTTCTCTGAGCTCGACTAAGCACAAAGTTTCAAAATCAGTCAAACCTTGAAAAGTGAGTTTTTCTTATCATACTATATTTAATCTATATCTTTGTGCACATGAGGACACAGGTTATATTTGTATTTCACCGCATCTCAGGGGGAAAGAATGATAAGAAAATGGCTGCATTCAAGAAAATACAAGGATCACAATTAAGTCTGTCTCTAAGAACCTATAACAAGTTGACTATCAAAGATATGCACACACACACACACACACACACACACACACACACACACACACACACACACACACACGCACACACACAGCGTGACATGTGCCCAGTTTTCTTGTTGGTTTTGTCTCCTTTTGAAAACACAGCTGCTGATGTTAAATCTAACGGATCATTTTTCCTGCAGTCTGTGATTCAAGGTTTTAATGTGTCTCAATAATATCTGTTTGTTTTGTTGCCTAATTTTGGTCTTGACCTTCTCTTTAAATACTTGTAAATAATGAATTATGATACACATACAGTCATGGAAAAAATTATTAGACCACCCTTGTTGTCTTCAATTTCTTGTTCATTCTAATATCTGGTACCACTAAACGTATAATACAATGAACACAACAAAAAATGCAGCTGGTCACATAATACTTTATGTCCTATTTGACATTCTTAAGCTTAATTGATTCCCAGGGTATATAAGAGGCCATTTCATGTCACAAGCAGCACTGCACATGCAAAGGCCTAGAGTGGTTTCCTGCTTACATTCAAGCCGTAGCACAACTCAGAAGTTGTCAGCTCTCACATAATGCCTAAAACAAAAGAATTATGTGAAGCCACAAAGGCAGCCATCTTGGCACTGCTGGAAATTGGCATGAGTGAGAGACAGGTAGCGAAAAAACTGAAGATCTCCAAGACAGCCGTTCATTACAACAAAAAAAAACAAGCTGAACATGGCACTACCAAATTGCTACCTGGCCGTGGCAGGAAACGTCTTTCTACCCCACGAGATGACCGTGCACTCATCCGTTCCTGTGTCAGGAATCGTCGTCAGACCTCCAGGGACCTTAAAAATGAGTGGGCACTGTCGAGAAATGTGACTTGTTCGGCAAGGACAGTTCGAAACCGACTTGTTGAAGCTGGTTTGAAGTCACGCAGAGCACGCAAGAAGCCCTTCATCAATGAAAGGCAGAGGAAGGCCCGGTTACTCTTTGCTCGAGACCACAAGGATTGGACTGTTGATGATTGGGCTAAGGTTCTCTTCAGTGATGAATCCAATTTTGAATTGATGCCCACTCCAGCCAACTTACTGGTTAGGAGGAAGCCTGGAGAAGCTTACAACCCAGACTGTCTTGCCCCTACAGTAAAACATGGGGGTGGATCAGTCATGATCTGGGGTTGTTTCAGTCTGAGTGGAACAGGGCAAATGCAATTGTGTGAAGGCCGAATGAACCAGGTCATGTACAGGACTACCCTTGAAAACAGTCTTCTTTCATCAGCTGGAAAACTCTTTCCTGCCTCGAATGACTGGATTTTCCAACAAGACAATGCCCCTTGCCACACGGCAAGGTCAGTTAAAGCCTGGATGGAGAACCACAACATTCGCACCATGCCTTGGCCTGCTCAATCACCAGATCTTAATCCAATTGAAAACCTGTGGAAAATCATCAAACTCAAAATGGAGAACCACAAGCCCAAAAACAAAGAAAATTTGTTTGAATTTGTCCAACAGGAATGGGCTGCTGTGACAGCAGAACAATGTCAGAAGCTGGTGGAGAGCATGCCAAGACGCATGGCTGCAGTCATCAAAAACAATGGTTATGCAATCAAGTATTAACTCTTGTGTGTATCATGTGTTTAAAGCAAACAGAAAAGAAAACATGGAATGCTTAAAAGTAGTGTTTTTGGCGGTACAATGCCATAGCTATTGATGTAAGAATTTAAGTAATTTTGGTTATTATCAAGAAAACCATGGAAAATGAATAGTTCTTAGTTCTTAAATTAAACTCTCATGAGCTATTTTTGTTGTTATCATTATAATTGTCCAAACAAATGTACCTTTAGTTGAGCCAGGCATTAAAATTAACAAGAAATTGAAGAAAACAAGGGTGGTCTAATAATTTTTTCCATGACTGTATATCAGCAGGTCACCTTGTTGTGATGTGATTGTGACTGACTTACTTGATCTTTTATCATTTTAACAGGACAGCTGTTCATCTGAGTCTAACCTTCATCGTTCTCTCTCTGTCCTCAGATCTGACTACGAGATGGAGTACGACAGATACACTGATGAACACTACAACAGGTACACAGCGTTTATTAACCTTTTATTCACCCATTTCTTTGTCTGTTCCACTTCCTGTTTTGTCTCTGAACTCCTGGTTACTGGTGCTTTCTGAAGTCATAAGCGGTTCACCCAGCCAGCTGTGCGTGACCTGACAGCACCACATCCAACACACAGATATCAGCAGAGATGGAAAACGTACTCAGAACTTCATTTACATTTTATTAAGGCTTAAAGTTACGCATAATTAACAGTGGGCCGCTTTTAATGACAGGCTGTCTGCTGATGGCGTCCTCGACTTCTCAGTCAGCTCCTCCACAGCTCCGTGCTCTCACCCAGATATGGTCACTTCTGGCTCCAAAACATCAAGATGGTGACGGACGAAATTTCAAACTTGAGGCTTCAGACAGGGGGCCACATACCAGTGTGTGACATCACAGTCTATGTGTATACTACATCACCTGACATCCTCCTTCGCTCCAGTCTTATGACACTGGGCAGCCTGCAGGGCAAAGGTCATGTGATCTCAGCCTCAGAACACATGGTTATATATGAATTATAGAGCATTCATTTTCGTAGGTTTAAGCGTGAATGGTGAATGAAAACAGCCTTCATCATCGTATCATGGCACCACTGACTCGTGGCTCTGTCCCTGATCCTCCACAGCGCCGTCTCTCAGGCTGCAGCCCTCAGAGTGTTTATGACACATCTGTTCAGCCAAATATGTAATATACTGTATATTCATGTTCTATATTTGTTAATAATATGATTTTAAATAATCTGCCTCGTTGTTGAAAACCGGTCAAAGAGTCGGGATGTGAATAAGAAAAACGTGGAAACACGTTGTTCTTTATTTTATCATGAGCCAGTTTTAGTGTCAGTGGTAGAAACTAACAATCAGAGAAGAGTCTGTTGATGAGATGCTGATTGTGTGACAGGAAGCGACAGAGTAAATATATTCATATCATAGCTGTCTGGAAACTGAACTGATGTTTTGGTCCAAACGATTCAGACAGCCGCGCTGGATGACCTCAAATGTCACCTCAACTTTTTCAGTGTTTCAACAGCTTCAAACTGTTCTTTTTCCCCGAGCCACTCAAACTGCACATTTTCAGCTGAGAGGAGGAAATTGGTCGCCCTCTGCGAGAACATGAACCGCCTCAACTCGCCATTTGTGTCTGGCTCGCAGCGGCAGGCCGATTTCCAGTTTGATGGCAGAGTACGTTGGCCTCTGAGGTTATGAGACCATCCTCCTCTCTCACAGAGCTGTTTACAGTTCCAGATAAACATGAAAGCTGCGACTGGATCCCAGTTTGACCTCGCTGTTTTCAGCTTTCAGCTGGATGAAGAGGCATTTTGTGAGGAAGAGTGCAGCTGCTGGCCTCCCCTCTGCCCCGCACCATCCTCAGCTCTGATTAGTCTGCACGGCGGTGAAAGACAAAATACAGTCGGTACAGTAAAAGACGTCCAACAAGCAGAGAGAAGAGAGATGACAGACCTGAGCTGGGAAGATTAAAATCACATCACTGGGATTTATTGAAACAGAGGAAGAAGGAAGAGTGAGATGGAGATGGAGCTATTTCAGGTGTGAGAGACAGCCAAAGGGAAAGATGAAAGGAGATCAAGAACAAGAGAAAGGAAGAGTTAGCATAGATTCAAGATCTAGTTTTAGTTCATCATCGTCTTGTTTTAATCGTGGACAACAGGTCGTTGACAAAAGATTTGCATCATAGTTTTTGTCAAGGAAGTGAACACTGCTCGGTCCATTAGTCAGTCGCTAGTGGCGCCGTTCTCTCTGCTGGATAAAAAAATGTGAATTAAAAACTGCTAAATGTCAAATATAACTGGGTGGCTGTGAATATTAGAGATGCACTGATTGTGACATTTTCGGGCCAGTACCAATACGATACAATTTGTCCGACATTAGATACAGTTTTTTTTGTTTGTTTCTTTGTTTTGTTGTTATTTATTCCTCCTTTGTGCCACGGAAATAAAGAAATCTTCCTAATAAAGTAATTCATTCATTACACAACCATTGTGAATGGTCACAAATTCAACCATTCACATTTATGAACAAACTTTCCTCTGTGAGTCTGTGTCGTTACATCCCAACCTCTGCGAACATCACAACTGGAAGAAGAGTTTAAATGAGTGCAGAGCAGCATGTGAACAACAAAACTCTTTAAACAGAATTAAATTTGCTCTGATGCAGAAAATAAATACGCAACTAAGCTTTTTTTTAAAACTAAATTACATTCAATTAAAATATCCCTGATGCAGAAAATGGGAAATGAGAAGTGTGTGTGTGTGTGTGTGTGTGTGTGTGTGTGTGTGTGTGTGTGTGTGTGTTTACAACCTGATTCAATCTGTTTTTACTCTGTTTTATTTACTTTAGTTTTTTCCCATTAACTTCCTTCATGTTTCTTCGTATTAATTTAACATCCAGGCTGTGATGGAGAGATTTAAGTGAGAAGTGAATCTGAGGGGATATAAAAGAGACGAGAAGGAACTGGAGGAGGGAAGAGGAGAGAAACTTTTAGAAAAAAAGATGAGATGAGAACAGACGTATGTATGAGAAAGAGAGAAGTTATAAAGAGAGCGAGGTAACAGAAACAGAGAAAGAAAACAGGATGGATAAAGAGAGGGATGCACAGGAGGACGGTGAAGGAACAAGGAGAGAAAGACGTACCAATATCACAGTGTACACATACTCTGTTACAAGCCAAAATTCTGAATTCAAAATTGTACTTAAGTAAAAGCACAAAAGTATTAAATAAAAATATACTTAAAGTACCCCAAGTATCCCCCCACACATCCTGATTTTCGTGTTGATTATATTTTGTATATTAACAATCTGAATCTGCAAAGTGCAGTAAACAATAGGCTCCAGTGTTTCCCCCTGAGATGTAGTGAAGTATAAATTAACAGAAGAAGAAAAATACTCTCAGGTGTACTTGAGTAAATGTACTTAGTTACTTCTGGAGAAGAAACAAGGTGTAAGAGTTAAGACAAAAAAAAGGTTGAGCGAAGTTAGATCAGTGAAAAACAGAGGAGTGTGTGTGTGTGTGTGTGTGTGTGTGTGTGTGTGTGTGTGTGTGTGTGTGTGTGTGTGCTGCTTTACACAAACCTTGACGTGTCCTTGTGTTTCCTGTAGCAGAACCACTGCAGTGTTTCCTGCTGTCGGCTCATCGCACTGGACTCAGTGTTACACTACAGACATTCATGTGTTCACAACAACATAGTACTTTTACACAAGTACATTTTCAAGGTACTTGTACTTTACCTGAGTGTTTCCATTTTATGCTTCTTTATACTTCACTATATATAACAGCTTCAGTTACTTTACAGATTCAGATTAATAATAATAAATATGAATCACCAAATATCTACTTTCACCTGAGAGACCGGTGTTTCAGACTTCACACAGCTCCCTCTGGAGACACTAAAGGCTTTATACAACAGACACCTGTAAACACACTTTGAGGTTTGAAATGAGTGGAATCTCCCTTTAAGAAGGCGAAACATCCTGCAGAGTTTAGATGTAAACTTTCCAGACACTGCTCCAGTTCAGCCGTGATCCAGTTCACAGAGAAAAGATTTAAAGACAGTGAAACATGTTCCTGAAATGATCTGATTATCTGATTTGATGTTTAATTCCATAAATCAAAATTTCTTTTATTATTACTACATTTTATAAATGTTAGTCCTAGTTAACTGTATTCTTCTCAGTAGCAACGTGCTCTGCTCACAAACACAGCAGTGAGGAAAAATAATCCGCCGTGCTGGAATCACATTTTTATCTGCTGCTTATTCACAGCCTGTAAAACTCTGTGACAGCACTGAAGGTGACACGGCTCTTATTTGTGCACACACAGGACTCAGCAAATTCTAGACAACAGAGGAAAAAAACAACAAACACTCTGCCGGTGTTTGTCAGGGAAATGTGCCACAACGGCACATTTAGAGTGAAAGAGAGCGGCAATCCAGTGGAAACAGGAGTTGGTTATAAATCATCTCCTCTCTCTCAAACCTGTAATTCCTCCTCCATGAGCTGCTCTGAACTCACCTGAGATATCACAGCACGGCTGCAGATAAAGCAGAGCACAATCAGAGGCTCAGCCTTCCTCACAGATACTTCATACTGTGATATAAAAGCAGGGAGCGTAGAAATACCTCCCATGACTGAGTGAAGGAGCAGAAGGAAGATAAAGTGTCTCCTCCGTGGAGTCACATTTGTCTTAGAAATACACAAATACTTCAAATGTGTCTGATGTTTCTCGTTGGATCAAACTATTGTCTCTTCAGTGTGAGACTGTGTAGTTATAGTTGTATATAATTACATACGTGTTAGTAAGTAGTACTTCATGCAGCATTACATGAAATAAACATAAAATAAATAAATGAAAAGTAAACTAAAACTAGAATGTGGCCAACTACATTTTTAGTGGCTTTTTTTTTTTTTCTTCGTATAAATAAATATGTACTGCAGGTATGAGTTTAATACTTATAGTGCAGAGTGTATAAAATACATAATGCAAGTATATATACAAGTATAATATACATAGAGCAGGTATGATTATAAAATACATAGTGCAAGTATATTATGCAAGTAAAAAAAAGTATAGTGATGGTAAAAGTATAAATATAAAATATATAGTTCAGGTAAAAGTGTAAGCGTGAAATAAACACAGTGCAGTTGAAAGGATAAGTATGAAATATAGTGAAGGGAAAAGTGTAAATGTAAATATATTCTGCAGGTAAAAGTATGAGTGTAATATACAGCAGATAGTGCAGGTGTAAGAATAAATATAAAATATATAGTGCAGGTAAATGTTTCATTAGTGCTGGTAGAAGTATAGTACAGGTATTAGTGTAAAATATATGGTGCAAGTAAAAGTATATTATAAAGGTATAAGTATGAGTATAAAATATGGTGCAATAAAAGTATAAAATATATGGTGCATATATAAGTACATATCTGTAGTAATGACAGGTATGAGTACATAGTAAGACAAGATTCACAGTAAGATAATATAATGTTAACTTCCTGAGACGGAGCTTTTCAGAGGCGAGGTGATCACATGTCACTCTAACAAATGTCACAGTGTCATTTCAAACTGCTCCACAGATTACATACAGGAAGTTTGCTCCGACGCCGTCCCCTCTGTCTGCAGCGGAACAAGGTGATCCTGAGGAACAGCAGCCTCACTCACTCTCTTGACTTTCATAGAAAGGTTAAAAGAAACAAATGTCTAACTAAAATGCAAAAAAGTGGAAACAGCAGCGGACTGACGGCGCAGTGACCGCCCCACCACGGGCTGAAAACACACATCACTGCAGGCCGCCAAGGACAGGTGGAGGAGGAGGAGGAGGACAAGTGTATGTTAGCAGAAGAAGAAGAGGCAGGGGATGAAAGAGAGGAGGAAGAGGATGAGGGAACAACAGATGAGGGTAGAGAGGGAGAAAAAGAGGCTGACAGCATGAAAAACGAGTGCGTTGGCAGCCGGCAGCCGCTCAGATAAACGCTCCGCTCAGTTTCCATCCTCCCTCCCTCCCTCTGTTCACTCGTCTGCATCACCCTCTCTGTCTCCTCCTCACTTATTTCCTCACACATGCCCTCATTTCAACACAGAGGCCCGCATGATTCATTTGCATAGTGCAGCTCTGGTTGTGGTTCAGTTACTGCAGGACAGTCTGAGTCACCAGAAAAATTACAGCATCAGTTGTTCGTTCAAATGAGAAAAAAAGGACACATTTTACACATGTGACTGTGTAATGGAAAGGTGGACAAGTGTGTGATGAAACTGTCCCACAAAGTGTGTGATGAGACTGTCCCACAAAGTGTGATGAGACTGTCCCACAAAGTGTGTGATGAGACTGTCCCACAAAGTGTGTAATGAGACTGTCCCACAAAGTGTGTGATGAGACTGTCCCACAAAGTGTGTGATGAGACTGTCCCACAAAGTGTGGGATTGTGACATCGAAACTAGGTTTTGACATCAAAATTTTAGGCCAAACATAATCTTAATCTTTAACCCTAATCGAGTGGTTTTTGTACCTAACCCCAACAACAACATTGTTGAAGCTCTAGGTTTTAATATATCCGCCACATAATGATGTGCAGATGGTTTGCAGAAATATACAAAGCCAACATTTATTGTGATGATTGTGCTGGGATGCTGTGGGAGCAGTGCATTGTGGGATTAGAGGATCTCAGACATAATGAACCTCTGAATCTTTTTTACTTGGTTATTTTGTGTAAAACACCTGAGCAGCGTTTGTCCAGACCCAGCAGAATATTTGAGCCATCCAGCCAACAGAGGGACAATATTTTATGCGCACTGCCTCCTGTGAAAAGCCTCCAGGGATGATCTGGAGTATTTTATTTACTTCATTTTTATCTGGAGAATTACACAGCTTCAATTTGTGAGTGTAGCTCCACAGCCGGGCCGCCTCGCTCCATACGGAGTGAGACAGGATGTAAAGCTGTGCAGCCCGGCCGTGTCAACATCACCGCCCTGTAAATATTTATAGGCGTTTATCTGCCGGGTTGCGGATTATCAGCTTAGTGAGGTACAGTAGCCCCCCTCGACCAACACACACTTCCTCACACACTCACACTCTCTTATCCTGATGTGTTGAGACTGCAGGGACAAACACAGCGTCAGGTCTGAATATGTATGTGCTGATCAAACCACCTCACCAATTTAGAAAGTTGCTGATCATATGTTAATCCTCTGCTGTGCTGATGTACTTCTCCATCACTGCAGTGAACGTTTGTGTCACACTGACAGAACAGCAGCGCTCACAAAGTGCTCCACACAAAGACGTGAAAATCAGAATACTGAAGTCTATAAGATGGAGATAAAAATAAAGTCTGCATGAGGAGAGTCAGAGCTGCAGGCTGGAAGTTTGAGAGTAACGAGAGAAACCTCCTGTTCTCTTTGACTGAAGAGTGTCTGTATTTTTAGGTCTCCTTTTACAGCTGGAATCTGTTTTTACAAAAACCTTTATGGAACTTTAACTCTTTCACATTTTGATAACTTTATTTTCAAACTTTGTTTTTGGACAAGAGGTGGTTTTTATGTCTCCATGCCGGTGAAAAGTATGTCAGTCCGTATGTCCATCCATCCCGCTCTCGTGAACATGTATCTCAAGAATACTTTGAGGGAATATCCTCAAATTTGGCACAACATCCACTTGATGAACTGATTACATTTTGGTGGTCAAAGATCACTGTGACCTTGCACCTGTCTCATTCTTATGGATGCAAAATCCTAAGAATACCTTGAGGGAGTTTCTTCAAATTTGGCACAAACATCCACTTTGAGTCAAGCATAAACTGACTAGAATCTGGTGGTAAAAGGTCACTGTGACCTTGTCCATCTCGTGCTCATGAACATGGTATCTCAAGTACATCTTGAAGGAATTTCTTCCAATTTGGCACAAACATTCTCTTGGACTCAACAATGAACTGATTACATTATGGTGGTCAAAGATCACTGTGACCTTGCAGCCGTCTCATTCTTGTGAACATGATATCTCAAGAATGCCTTGAGGGAATTTCTTATATTTGAGTCAAGCATAAACTGATCAGAATTTGGTGGTCAAAGGTTAAGGTCACTGTGACCTTGTCCATCACATTCTCATGGACATGATATGTCAAGAATACCTTGAGGGAATCTCTTTAAATTTGGCACAACCGTTCACTTGGACTCAACAATGAACTGATGAGATGTTGCCGGTCAAAGGCAGAGGTCACTGTGACCTTGAATTCATCGCGTCCATGTTTTCACAGACATGGATGTTAACTGTAACTCTAGCTGTGAGGCAGTAATTGTAGTTTCACATCAGTCGTGGAATCCCACAGTGCCCATAGAAAATGAATGGGTGAACTTTGCATGGCGTCACATCGTGCTGTGCCTGATGGGCAGTTGTGGAAGATGTACTCAAGTCCTTTACTTAAGTAAAAGTACTAATACCATACTATGAAAATACTCCACTCCAACTAATTTTATAGAGGGTTTTTTAAGACACAATTTTCTGTACATGTATTTATGATTTAGCCTCTTTTGGGTGATGAATCTGATATGTTTGATAAATGAAGATATATGTTTGTACACATGCTCACCAGAGAAAGTGAAAGTGAAAGCCAACCCCAGATTCATTCGTTTCTATATTTATGTATTTGGGTAAAAAAAACAAAAAACAGTAATACAAAGGACACACTGAAAAATATCAAACAGTAAGCAACAACCCTGCGTAGTGTACCTTCAACTGGCCAATGTCTCCTGTCATTTTCCAAAAGTGGCCCCCAGGCAAAGACAGTTGAGTATCCTTGGCGAACGCTGTTTTTTGATAGCCTTGCATCTACGTGATGTGAATATAATTACTCTCCTTCAACTCATAAACCTGCAGGCACATGGAGGATACCTGCAGCCTGTAGCTTCTCATGTCATGTGAAAACCCCCCAGTCATTGTAACATGTCTTTGTGGCACACATGATATCATTTTCCTCAGGCCTTTGAAGTGCAAATGGTTTCCACACCATTAAAGCAGCTTTTGAAATGAATTGTGTACATGCAGGTGCGTGTGTTTATGCATGTTTATTCATGTGACAGTAAAAGAGATGAAGTGTATTCATGTTTCCCCTGCAGTCAGTCCTCCTCCAGCTGTAGATGGCTGCTGTGATAGACAGCAGAGGTTGACAGGGAGAGGAAAGGCTGCTCGTCGTCCTCCCGATCGCCTCCTCTATCGCTCTCTGCATCAAATTGGAGGTGTCAGTCAGATCTCACCTGCAGCACATCACACTCTATCAGTTAGCACCGACGCCTGCTACAAGAACGAAGTAAAGCAGGCGGCGCTGAAAAGAGGCGATGTGGGATTATTTGATGAAATGAAATCAGTGCCAGTTATCAGTTTTTATAAGATAAATTGTTCTGTCCTTCATAAAGTTTCAGCTCACCTCGAGCAGGTAACAGCTGGGCTGCAGGTTTAAGACCAAATTCACTTTCACTTGACTTTCAGCTACGTCATAATGTTAGAGCTTTCATTCCCAATTAATTTCCTTATAGATCATTTTAATACTTTTATAAGAATTAAGGGGTATTTCTTCTGGGGAGTGGATGAAGCAGAGAACGTCCTTCAGGCAGAGGCGCTGGGCTTAAACACTTTTGCCTCCCTGCTGAAGTGGCTTTAAAACAGAGATGGACAACATTCTCACTGCGACCTCGTCACATATCAACGGTTCCTCATGGACTTTCCACGTCCAGATACGATGTGAAGGTACCCTGGGTCTGCCGGTGGTTGATGCTCTGGGATGTCGTGTCAAGTTTTCCCTGTTACATGCATTTGTCGTCTTTCAAAATACACTTCCGTTTTTACAGGAAACACACTATGTCAGTACTCCAAGGACTAACACATGTAGTTAGATTGAGGGAAAAAGAACAGGATTTGTCTTTATAATCTTATAATCTCTCAGGTGAAAGCTGGTGGTTGTTGAACCCATCTACCACATATGCAGTCTCTTTCAAAATAAGTGTGACGTTTTTCTTCCCCCAGCAACTAACGCACATGGTTAGGTTTAGGAAAACAAACAGGGTTTGGCTTTAGAATCTTATGGGATGCGAACACCGCTCTCCTGGGTGAATGTCGGTGTTGGTTAGCCTTAATTCAGGCACAATGTCAAGCTCGGCTCACATCCCAGCTACGATGGATCAGCTGACCAATGGGCTTGGAGCTGAGCGCCACGGACAGGAAGTCAGGAAGTACTGGGAGACTGGCTTTCTTGTTAAATTGTGTCTTTTCATGGGATTTGTCGACAATCAGAAAAGTATAGAAAAACACCAGACTACTGCCAAAACATCAGATATCAGTGTCAGTCATTCAGGCAACAAAATGCCTTTTAGTGGATTAATTTTATAGCATTAAAAGTGTTGTGATAAACAAAGATTATTTCTTTTCTATTTCTCCCTGAACTGCTTCATTTAAAAACTTTTATTTCTACATTTTATAAATGACTTGACACACTGATCCGCTGTTCAGTTTGTTGCAAACACAAAGAAGAAATCTGTTGATGACATAAATTACCCTCCACTTCATTACAGTAATAAAACAATCAAGAGAACAGGCCACAGCCTCAGGCAGCAGTGCATAATGGGATTCTGTCTGTGTGTGTGTTTTGCAGGGTGTTTGACTACCAGCGTGTCCCCTCCTCAGTCCCGGCGGATCCCGGTCCTGTCAAACGGCCCCGCCCTTCATCTTCCTCCTCCTCTCCTCCTCCTCTTCAACAGCAGTTCTGAGGACGAAGAGCAGCAGAGGTTCCAGCAAGAGCACCAACACACACACGTCCTCGTCTGACAGCAAATGTAAGAGAGAAACAAACACTCCAACAGTCCTACGTTTATTTCAGCCTGTTCTCCCAACTCGTCAAATAACCACTGCTTTGTCAGTGATCTGATGGCAGGTAGGCACCTTGTGCAGCAGTGTGATACGCGTGGGTCAGCGACAGTTTGTTACACTACCGGCAACCGGCTTTTGTTGCCCAAAGCTGAGGAAGTAAACCTTAAGCCTTTCACTAATCTAGTTTTTTTTTTTTTAAAGACTGTATACATGTAACGAGCAGAAACTTTACATTTCTTGAAAAACTAAAAGTGTATTTGAAAAGATGCAGTGCATGTAAAGAGCATTAATTGACACAACCTCCCTGAACATCCACAACAGGAAGGTACCTGCCATGTCATCTTTGGCGTATAGGTCCACTGACAAAGCGGCACTCGGATGAGAACATGTTGATTATTTTAACTGTTCACTGATAACGTTCATACTGAGTGTAACTGAACTTTAATTTAAGGTAAAGATCGTGGCCTTTTTGTAAATATTGCAGAAATGGAATACTTAGCAGTAAAAGGTCAAATATTTTCTCAGGAGTTGGAGGAGACCAAAAACAGAGCTAAAAGCAGAGTGAATATTGGTCACAAACACAACTCAAAATGTATGATGATGATGTTGCTACATGTTTGACTTTCTTCACCAGCTTGTCTAAAACTGTGTCAGTCTGCAAGATCTCAACAACTTCAGGTCATTCTGTCATGGCATTTGTTGTTTGTAAAAGACCAATCAAAAGTTTTTGGCGACCCCCTGAACCTTCCTGTAGTGGCTCCAACAGGACAAACACTGGAGACAGACAATCATGAAAAGTACTAAATGTAATAGTGTCATATATGTAAATAGTGCTTTTACCGTCTGAAGGGACGTGCAATATCAGCTAGATTTTCTAAAGTCAGAGAACAGAACCAAGAGGAGTTGCAGAAGTCTAGTTTTCTGTCAGGCCATTTCAATTACAATATGCTTAACATTCATTATGGGATTTATGTCCAATGACGACAAATTTAAACTGCCTATCCCACCTTTAACTCCACCTTCTAGTATCCGCTCAACTTATTTGGAACCTCGACTGAAGCGATACCAAAAAAGGTACCAGGTACACTCCACAACTTTTGCAAATGGAGAATCAAAAGAGTGTTTCGAGTTGAGTTGAGCAGAGCTGTACCAAGCTGTGGAAATGGGGCATTAGTTTACCATCAATAAGTCAGAATTATTCCAAACTTCTGGCCACTTCTTGTCGACTGATTGCTGAAAGGTGTCAAGTCTGTTCTTCTTTCCATTACAACATCTTTGCACGTGCATGTTAATGGTACACATTAAGTCTTCTAGCGTGCTGAACTACATGTTGAACTTTGGGTATTTCACCTCCTTAAAGCCAACTTTCCAAAGACTGTTGTGATTCAGATGATTTAGATTTTTGTCCTGTGCTTTTGTTTATCAGAAGTATTTATGAGTCATGCAGTTTTATCTCTCTGCTGAGATCCACATGATCATTGAACCAAATGAATACATACAAAATCATTATGACTGAGGTTATGACCGCAAAGCTGCAGAGTGTAAATGATGAAAAGAAATATTATGACTGCATTTGTGTGGGTTTGAATGTTAAAAAGCTTTTAACCAGAGAGGGCAGAGACACTGACACCCTGCTGATGGCAGAGGTCGATATGCAGGGGTTTTAAATGCCTCAACCTTCTCCAATTAAAGGCTTTTACATTTCAAACCCACACAGCAGCCAGGCCCTGGGTGATCACATTTGTGGCTGTAACATTTTTCTTTTCTAAAATCTCAATGTGCAGCCACCACGAGCTCCTGTGGAAACCTGGAGCACTTAGAGGATCCTTCCTTTTCTAAAACCCTGCTCATGTTATCTCCCGCCTGTGTGATGCCTCGTCTCGGTGGTGGGGCCCCAGGGTGCTGCAGAGAAGGCGGGGTGGAGGGGGGGCGCCAGATGGTCTCTTCATTAAAAGCTTCTGTACCGCGGGGCTCTCCTTCCTGCCGAGCCTATCAGCGCTCGCAATTAGACTGAGTTAATAGTGCGTGGCAAATAAGAATTGTTTATACTAGTTTATTACAAGCCTTAATAGTTTTTACTTCGCCCCATCACAAGGAAATTAGATTGCCTTTGCAAGCTCCCGAGGTCGAAAAGCTTTCAGGAGTGAAGTAGTTTTCAGGGTCGTTTGGTGAGCTGTTGGCGGCGCCTGCGGTCCATTGCAGAGCACAGCGAGGGCGAAGGCTCGTGCAGGGGAAGGAGGCGGGAGTGCAGCGCTAAGAGGACTTGATGGTGCAGGAGTACACGCTTGATGGCTGCAGGGGTCACTGGACATTTGCATCTGCATGGAGCTATAAAACCAAACTCTGGTCCATTTTTAAATATTTTAGCCAACTTACGAAGGAAAAGTCCTAAAACTTTAACACTGTAACACAATTTCAGAAAACTGTTGAGAGTGATCGTTCATGTTGGTTCATGTTCCCATCAATGACTAGAAACTAGAGACACTACATACCAAGCAACACAGACATTACACTCATATCTTCTCTCCTCTATTTTCAGTCTTTCCACCAGATGTCAAAACCTGCTGCAGGGATTTATATTAGTGAGGTCCAGCACTGATGTTGGGTGATCAGGTCAGACTCACAGTCAGGACTCAAGTTCCTCCACACAAAAACCTGAAACCATTTCTTTGAGCTGGTTTTGTGCGTCACGTTGAAAGAGGAAAGGGACGAACACAAACTGCTTATGTAAAGCTAGAAGAACACGAGCTTGTCCACATACTTCTGACCACATAGTGTATCACATACGCAGCTTTTATTGTATTTCTGCTGTCCCCACTCACCTCTGTCTGTCTCTCTGCAGTGAAGATGGCGGAGCTGCTTGCCATAAAGAGGGAGCTGACAGTGATCAAGGTTCAGATTGACGGCCTGTTGGACTGTGTGGACAAGATGGACAGACAGAGGAAGGACTGTTCAGGTAGAGACGACAAGCAGTTGGACAGATTGAGTTCTTCACTTCTGTTCAGCTGCACTATAAAATGTGACAAACATTTTTTACAGCTGGACTGAAACCAAACCGACAACCATAGAAAGACCTGAGAATTTACACAGTTTGACCTGGAATTAAAAAAGAAATCTTCAAATAGACCCTTTCACAGTGACATGATGTGATCAGCTGGAGGTGCAGCTGCCTCTCCCCCACAGGGCTGTAGCTCCACAGGAGTGTTAACATGTGTTTGTCTTGTTGTGTTATTGGAGCCAGAATAGAAGGAGTCACGGCTCAAAACCAGCCGCCACTGCCCGTCAACAAAAACAAAGACAACTATGGTTAAATGTGATAAGACCAAAGGACTGGACGGAGGCCATCATCAAAAATGCTCACATGTGCAGCGCACACTTCATATCAGGTTAGGGAAAAAGTATTTCCTGTTGTAGGGATGAATACGTTATGTGTATTAAGGGTTATCATGTCCACCTCATCAGAAACTGGGGAGGGATTAAGAGGAATATTGGATTTCTCTGCAACGCTCACTTTTTAGCACATTAGCTAACGTTAGCTTCCATAGCAAAACAAACAAGTGTGGTCCTCCTTTGTAAGGTTCCTAATGCACCACAACCATCTTCCTCCATCGTCTAAAATAAGCCAACAGAACTTGTTAGCTCGCGCTGGCTAATGTCTGTGGAGAACTGTTTTGTCTCCATCCATGTTCTGCCAGTCACACTGTTTACTAACAGTAAGGTCTGTAGGGTGGTGCCCCTGAGTCAATGGGGGATCACTGCCTTGCTCAATGGCACCTCAGTCATGCCCAATAAACTGGCACCTCTTCAGCTACCAGCCCACACTCTGTACTTGATCTGAGTCGGACTTAAACCTGCAAACTTCCAAAGCCACGTCCCCACAGACCTGAGCTACCACCAGTGTCTGATGTATTTGCCCAGTTTGGGGAAATCAGACTTATTCTAGAAATAACAAGAGAAAGAAATAATACAGCAGACACGTCACACAGACAGACAGAGGTAGTAGCCAGGAAGTGCTATTTCATGTAGTGGATGCATTTTAGGGAAGTTGCAGGCATCAACGGCGTGTCAGCAGGGCGGTGACATATCACATCAACCCATGATGACGAATGTCAAGATGCAGTGCGTACGGTCTGTAATGGAAAACAACACATGTTGGTGTTTTCACAAGCATCATATGCTGTTGGCGTGTGGCGCTGAGTATGATACCATCTATCAGCTCACATGTTCAACATCAATTAGCTCATTAGCTGCAGCTGATGAAATATACACCACTCAGCCCAAACACAGGTACTGACAGGTGAAGTAAATAACACTGATCATCTTCTTCCAATGCATCGTTCTGCTGGGAAACACGGGGTCGTAGCTTTCATGTGGACGCCACTTGACACACTCCACCAACCCAAACACCATTATGGATCAAGCAAACCCCCTCATGGCATCAACACTCCTCAAAGGCAGTAGCCAATGGCAGGACGATGTGTGATGCCACACTGCAACAACTGCTCAGTAATGGCCTGAGGAACACGACAATGAGCTTAAGGCCTTGACCTGGTCTCCAAATCCCCCCGATCCAAGTCCAATCGAGCATCCTTGGGACATGCTGGTAAGTTACCTCACAACCGACAGGACTCAAAGGATCAGCCGTGACGACCCTGGTGCCAAACACCACGACACGTCCCCAGACTTTCCGTGTCCATACCTTGACATGTCAGAGCTGTGTCCAGTCCACAGAGGCCCCATCGTGGACGGGCCGTACGTCGCAGGTACTGGCACATCCCACAGACGGGTTATTTTATGTGACACCAGAGGCTTCCATTAATGACCAGTGTTAATGAACATGTAATCTGTCAGCGTGAACCAAGCTCATCACATCACAGGCAGATGATCTCAGTTTTATTAAAACCATATCAGCCTCACACATCAGTCGTTCTCCAGGTTTTAATCCACCCCGAGAACGACTGAACTCAGAACAGATGTTTATTATTTACAAATGATCTGCGAGGGACCAGCGGTGCCGAGAAAGAGAGTTGGTTTGTTTACCATCAGTTGTGATCAGCTATCACGCTCCATCTGTGAGTAATGGTTCAATGACAAAACTGCCGCCAGCGGAGCGTGGATTATGACAGGGAGGTAAACAGCGATAAACACCGGCCTCATAAGCTCCCCTTCAGCGCTCAGGAGTTATCTTGTCTTCAACCAACTCTGCGTGTGTGTGTGTGTGTGTGTTGGTTTTATTTCTCTACCTTGGAAGAAGAAAATTTTCTTGCGAGGATAAAAAGATGAGGAAATTATCCAGAGTGACATGTTGACAGTGCACATGTTATTGAATGATTTTTTATTTTTTTGTGCACATTAATATTAGAAAACTGATCTTACTCAGGGAGCAAGACACTTTACTGGAGTAAGAAAAACTTATATGAGAAGCCATAAACCCTGAGCTTTAACCAGCCATGTCACAGCTTCCATATCTGTATGAAAATATATAAGTTTAAAAATATGACTGAAAAGTTAACTTCTTTTCAGATGTCTGTTTCACATATGACCACTCTTTCAACTTCAAACTTAATTTATATATGTTGCAGCTTCCTGAGCATTTTACTATTATTAAAATGTGCTTGTGTATTTACAGAATTACCTCAAAGACACTCAGTTATTTTGTGAGAGGTAGTTCAACACATTTTATATAGTTTCATTTTAAGACTTTAATGGACAAAAACACGTGTATTTATTCTGCTTCTGTACAACTGAGCCATTTACATTCAAACCTAAAATTGATCACATCTTCACAGTGACCTTGAGAACAGGTTTCTCAGTAACTATAGCAAAGAGAGTCTGTTCTGTCTGACCAGTGTTATGGTTTTATAAAGGACCACAGTGGAAATAAGCCTTTAAAACAGGCTGTAAAAGGCTGACAGGAAGCGCAGGGAGCGAGCTGCAGGACGACGTGCAGCACAGGGGACATTACAGTTATATGGTCAGTGAATTAAAGCCTCAGGCCACCAGGATGCTCCAAAAACTCTTTGAGAAGATGTTTAACAAATGCTACATGTCACACTCGTGGCTTAATAAAACTAACATTTAACAAAGAACATTTATAGACGAGCCGTTATAGCAGACACTGACTCTTCAGGTGACACGACAGACACAGTGTCTAACTGCCTCACAGTGAAAACACAAAACCCACCGAGCAACAATCCACTTTACAGTTTGGTCAAAGAAAACATGCTGTTAGTGACACAACTGTAGTAACACTCTGTGTGTGTGTGTGTGTGTGTGTGTGTGTGTGTGTGTGTGTGTGTGTGTGTGTGTGTCAGAGTGTCCTCAGGGCAGGGAGCCCAGTGTGTCGGACTCTCCTCACCGAGGTTCAGTCAGCAGCCTGGAGAGAGAAAGTCCTGAACCAGGAGAGGCCAGTGAGGACGAGCCGCTGCACTACCAGCACTATTACCCCCACAGCTACCCCCACAGGGTAAATATATACACCACTACTACCCCCACAGGGTAAATATATACCACTACTACCCCCACAGGGTAAATATATACACCACTACTACCCCCACAGGGTAAATACATATACCACTACTACCCCCACAGGGTAAATACATATACCACTACTACCCCCACAGGGTAAATATATACCACTACTACCCCCACAGGGTAAATATATACCACTACTACCCCCACAGGGTAAATATTACCCCCACAGGGTAAATATATACCACTACTACCCCCACAGGGTAAATACATATACCACTACTACCCCCACAGGGTAACTATTACCCCCACAGGATAAATATATACCACTACTACCCCCACAGGGTAAATACATACCACTACTACCCCACAGGGTAAATATTACCCCCACAGGGTAAATATATACCACTACTACCCCCACAGGGTAAATACATATACCACTACTACCCCCACAGGGTAACTATTACCCCCACAGGGTAAATATATACCACTACTACCCCCACAGGGTAAATACATATACCACTACTACCCCCACAGGGTAACTATTACCCCCACAGGGTAACTATTACCCCCACAGGATAAATATATACCACTACTACCCCCACAGGGTAAATACATATACCACTACTACCCCCACAGGGTAACTATTACCCCCACAGGGTAAATACATATACCACTACTACCCCCACAGGGTAACTATTACCCCACAGGGTAAATATATACCACTACTACCCCCACAGGGTAAACATATACCACTACTACCCCCACAGGGTAACTATTACCCCCACAGGGTAAATACATATACCACTACTACCCCCACAGGGTAACTATTACCCCCACAGGGTAAATATATACCACTACTACCCCCACAGGGTAAATACATATACCACTACTACCCCCACAGGGTAAATACATATACCACTACTACCCCCACAGGGTAACTATTACCCCCACAGGGTAAATACATATACCACTACTACCCCCACAGGGTAAATACATATACCACTACTACCCCCACAGGGTAACTATTACCCCCACAGGATAAATATATACCACTACTACCCCCACAGGGTAACTATTACCCCCACAGGGTAAATATATACCACTACTACCCCCACAGGGTAACTATTACCCCCACAGGGTAAATATATACCACTACTACCCCCACAGGGTAAATGTCTAGCTCAGTAACTGCCCCTCTGCACTGAGCTCTACTGTAGAAGGTAAGTTGATGCTGCCACCTTGTGGATAATTTATTCGCAACTCCAGCTACTGTCAGTTCATCAGGACGATTTGGCTGCTGTGAGTCTGTCAGCTGGTCTATAATCATCAAGGGCCAGAACACAGAGAGAAGTTACACGTCTTCTTCTTCTTCTGTTATTCAAATATCCAAATATCAAAACCCAACAATGTTACTCTGATATGAAACAGCTGAGGACTGAAAAGCTGGAACCAGTGAATGTTTGCTAGAAAGAATTACTTTAGTTATTCAATAATCAAACTAGTTCCTGCTTCAGTCTCTGTCAGTGAACTAACTGTGAATCACAAATTGTTTCAGCTCGATGCAGAACAAAACACACAACAAATAAAAACAGACCTGAACTGTGTTGAAGGTAGATCAACATCAGAAATAACTTAAATAAGAGATTTACCTGCCTCAGTCCGTCCCTTCACCTTTCAGATCTCAGACGACTGATTCAACTCAGAACAGCAAAGTCTTGCTGCTCCACGCTGCACAGTGATCACACGCAATTCGCATAATCTGTGCTGGACAATGTGTTTACTGTCGCCTTGCAGGTCTTTTTATTCAGCACCTCGCCGGTGTGAAGCAGATCAGCTCGCCGTGTTCCTGTTACTTTACAGGGAAACATAATGATATAGAATTAGCCTGCAGGCTTCCTACCTGCCTGACAGAGCGGAGCTTCCTCATTAAGATGAGCGGAGGCAGACAACAGATCGGCCTTTAATCTGCTGCATTGTTCCTCCGACAGGAAGAAACTGAGTGTGTGTGAAGGAGAGTGTGTTAGTAATTACCATTATCTCTGTGTGTGTGTGTGTGTGTGTGTGTGTGTGTGTGTGTGTGTACGTGCAACAAAGTGTGTGAGTCAGAGCAGGAAATCTTTTATAGACTGTTGGTACAGGTAACTTGATAATATATTTGTTTGCTCAGCGTTGTGTGTGTTGATGATGACGACGATGACGATGACGAGAGACAAATGGGAAGGCTGTGTTAATGACAGTTACCTGCAGTGTGTTTTAACTGACCCACTGTCTCTAAGAGCTTCTTCCTCTGTGTTTGCAGATAAAGCAGCATCAGTCTGATCTGGAGGACGATCTGTGATACTGCAGCTCAGGTATAAACTCTCACACTGAGACACTTTATAAAACATTAAAAGATGAGGCAGGTATTTTATATTGTATACTTTCTCTATTGTCAGCAAATGCCGTTAAAGGTCCAAAACCAATAATGTCTCATTCCTTCCCTTAATACTTTCTGACTTCTCCACCCTGTCTGCAGCAGCCTTGGGTCCGTTGCTCCCTACTGAAGACAGCATCTTTAAAAACTGCTCACAAAAATATGGTTTCATTTTAGCCACATCAGCGAACTCTACAGCCTCTACGGCCTGATCTCAGTCCCAACTCATCATACCAACACTTTGTCAGTGATCTCGGCGTCCAGTACCATCACACACTTTTCGTGGCGGCATGATACACACCAGTTGTTAACACAGCAGGCAAGAACCAAACTCGTCAAATACCACCAATGTGTCAGTGGGTGTCCATGTTGGACACTGATGCACATGGGCATCTTTCAGATCAATATGAAACACACCGGCTGGCAGCAGTTTGTAACGCGGCCGGTGACTATAAAGAGCAAGACAGTCTGCACAGGGCAGGTGGACGAGGTGGTGGATGGGTCAGACAAACTCCAGACTTTCACTCGGGTGTCCAGGTCATTTCCCACGTGAAACCAAAACTCAGCTGATTTATTTTAATTAAACAATGTAGTATGCTAGTATGCATAGCATGCTGTGGTAGTGTGGTCACATGATGCGTGCCACATGACGTTAGCAAGAACTATACTTATTTTACGCCAAGCCCTGACATTTTTTTCTAAACCTAACTTAACTAATGAGAATGTGTCGGGCTCTGTGGGTGGCAGTGTTGGTTCTTTGGTCAGTTGGTCCAAAATATCTACTTTAATCTAAATGGATTAGAAAAACATTGAGCACAGAAATTCCTAGAGGATGAAACCTACTGACTTTGGTGGTCGTCTGACTTCTGGCACCATCATCAGGTCAACAGTCTGTTAACTTCCTGAAGATCGATAGATGTCTCGGTTCAGACTCTTCTCCTGTTCTCTCTCCAGATCCATCCAGAAACAGAAGCTGGGATCGGCAACAGCTGGGATGGAAGAGCTCAGCGGAGGTGTTGGCAACATGAACTGCATTGACCTGACTCTCTTCCACCCTGAATCTGTGTCTTACCTGTCTGTCACTGTCAGTTTGATTTTATTCTGCTGCGCCATCTCAAGTTCTGGATTCCAGTCGACAAGTGTTCTCCAGTGTTCCTGGTACATCACTGAATCTGATGCTCCCTGCTAACATACTGACACATGGGACAAAATATTTGAACATTTAAACATGAAGCATCATGCCGTTACAATTTCTAGATGATTTCAGGTCACCGTTGATTTTAATTACAGTAATTTCAGAATGCTATAAAATTGACTTGTAGAGGCTTGATACTTTCTGCAGACCAATTATTTATAACAGTGAGCAATATATGTAATTCATTTTGGTTTTGATGTATTAAAAATTGATAGTGTTCCTCCAAAAATAGCATTTAATTCATGGGCTATATTTGCAGTTTTTAGTTCTTCTAAGTTGTTTTATTTTAGTTCTCACTATATTACATTATATTATATTATATTATATTATATTATATTATATTATATTATATAAAAGGTGGTGTAATATTGGCCCCATTTATTGCTCCACCCTTGCTCCACTGTTGAACGCCCATCTGCCTGAATAAAATCAGTGTGGCAGCAGCTGGCAGCTTCTTATCACACAGTTTATTTTCATTATTTTATCATTACGTGTAACCAGATGTGTACAGGACGGCATTATACGGCTCTGTGGACAGGGTTCAGTGAGCACAGCTTTATGACTCTCTGGGTAAATTACACTGTTTAATTCACTCAGAAATTCAGTGAAAAAGAGAGAGACTCTGACAGTTCCCTGAAATGAAGATTAAATCTGAATAAAAACTCCATGCTACACATGGGAAGATGATGGGATGAATAAGTAAAGCTAGCAGCTACTGTTTGGTTCAGGTTAGCATCAAATGACACGTAACTTTAGCTGACTGATCGAAACTGACTTGGTTGAAATCAGCTTTATCTCTCAGTCTTTGTAGATGTTTGGTTCAAGTTAGCTGCTAAAACAGTTTGGTTTACCTAATGATTTAGTTCAGCAACTAAAACAGTTTGGTTTGGGTAAGCCAGTAGTTAACTACCCTAAAACAGTGTGTTTGTCACAAGATTAATTTTAGGAGATACAACTGTTTTTCAAAGTTAGGATCAGTGTAGTAGAAGAAAACAGTTCACTTCACGACAGCTTAACAATAGCAGATAAACTGATTGTTGTAGGATAGTAGATACAACTATGTTTTCAGGGTTCTATGTTCCCCACTTACACATAAAAGGAAACACAGAACCCGGGAAACATAGATACGCTCCCAACAGAACAGTTAACCAACCCAAACAGCTGGTTAGCGAAGTCAGTTTAGCAGTCACAACACTTTAGGGTTAGCTAATGGTTCAGCAGCTAAAACAGTTTGCTACATATGCTAATTTAGCTCCTGGAGAAGGCAGTTTTGTTGAGGTTAGTTAATGGGTCAGGTCAACAAAAAAATAATAACAATTTGGCCACATAACTTGAAACCGTTTAGTTTGGGTAAACTATGGCATCAGTTACGCAGAGCAAATTGTTTGGTTCAGATTCTGCAGTTAAAAACGTTGGTTCACATTAGTTCAGCAGCTAAAACAGTTTGATACAGGTAAGCTAATGAAATAGTTAAATAGAGAAATGAGTAGTGTATCAAAAAGAGAAAAAAGCACGTAATTTATTTATTTATAATTTATTGATTTGTTGGTTTAGGTTATCTCACAAATAAGTTTGGCAGGTAAATTAATATTTAACACTGGGTCAAATGCTGCCCTCACACAGGGTCATGTTTACTGCGTTCACAAGAAGAGTCGATAGACATGCCACCCTGTTTGGTGTTCGCGAACTTGATAACGTTGCATACTTGACTCGTCCATATGTGTCCATACATGGACTACTCTGCATATCAGTCCGTACGTGTGCATGTTTTCTGAAAACTTACAGATACGGAGGAAACAGAGCAGTGCCATCAGAGATCGTAGCGGCAGTGTAGTGTAACGTTATTTCAGGTGAGATATTACTGTAGGAAATGATGAAGACATTTAAAATATGGCAGAACGGAGCAAATCTGAAATGAAAAGATGTGTCTGTCCACATGTTGTGATGTATTTAATGGCCTCCTGTCTACCTTGCAGCCTCTGTTAAAAGGTACATTATTAGGCCCACGACCTCTTCCACTGTCACCTCGCTTGTTTTGTCTGAAACTTATGACTCTGCCCTCTACTGTTATCCATTGGCTCAATCTATGTAATCATAAAGGACGCGTGGAAGGGAGTGTAAATGAGCCCTTGCCGTGACTACTTCAACACCATGATATTTGGTACAGTTTCATATAACCCCTGAAGGCAGCACTGTTCAAGGCTCAGTAGTTAAAGTTTTAACCTTTGTTCAGTCAGTGAAGAAGAGCTCAGAGATGAAGAGTTGTCATTAGCTAAAGACTAAACTGAGGTCATCAGAGCTGAATGTAAAAGTACCAAAAGGGCCATTTTACAATACGTTGGTACCTTTATGGCATAAAAGCAATGTGTTTGGGTTTGCACTGACTGGAATGTCAGATTCAGGCTACTGTTTGTTTTTTCACTTTTGCTTGTTGTCAAAATGGCAGTAAATTTAATGATGCATCTGTACAACGGTAACTGTCACTTCTGGCTACAGAAACAAGGCCTTTTTATTTCTCTCTGTACAACCATCCAACGCTTAGATGTTCCTTGTTATCTTTAAACTATTGGCCAGACATTTGGTATGAATGTTCATGTTCCCCAGAGGAAGAATGAGAATGTTGTTAATGCCACCCAAACCCTTGTGTTTGTGTTTACACCATGTATTTCCTGTTTTGAGTCATGGCACCACCATTAAATTTTACCTTAAATTTTTCCTTTGCAATGTTTCAAGCGTAAATTTTTGGCTGAGACACAGGCGATGGTCAAACATCAGCCTACGTCACCACAGTTCACTGATGTCGGTTTGCTGTGTCTGGGCCTTTATGGTAATCATGTTTGTTTCATTAGGTTTTGGGTGACTGGTCTGATGCAGAGCTAACCCACCAAATGTTGTCAAATCAAATCAAGACTTTTCCTCTACCATGTTTACCCAGCTGGATGGACAACTGTGACTGACTGTACATATGTTTAAAGCATTCATGTAAAATATTTGTTGGTTTAAAAAATGACACTTGAAAATATCTATGTGTACATTAGTGGCTCTTTATACTTGCACAACATTTCAGACTTTTAAAAAAATGTTACTAAAACGTTTTAATAGGAAAATCTGTAACTGCAGGTACAGAATCATTTTTGAAAACACTTCATTTGGCTTCACTGTAGTTTCTGCTGTTGGTGCTTATGTGCTTGTCCTCAGTGCTAAATGTAATCTATTTCAGTGTGAGTGTAGTAAAGGTATTTTTCATAAAATAGATGTGTGGCTGGAGCTTTGTGCTTAATGATCTTATGATTCTGTGTTTATGTGTGAAGCAATTTCAATTATTATTTTGGTTTAGTTCAGTAGAAAACGTAATATTCAGTTTTGTTGCTCCATGGATGCCAATAGTTCTTTCCTTTCCAAAGGAAGTACAAAGGTCAAAGGTGAGGTTTCATGGGAATTTAGTGTCTTGCTAAAAGCTGTTTGTTTCTGTTTTTTATTACAAATAGGCTTGAAATCTGCGTAAACCACAAACAGTTGAATGCTTTACAACAGGTTCACATTTTCAGACAGTCCCTTTAAAGAGGGAATGCCTAATGATTAACAGAAATACAGAGAATAAACAAACAAATAATAATCTGAAGTTTCATAAATGTTTGAAGAAATATAAAATATTTAACAGCAACAATTAAAGGTATAGTGTGTAACGTTTGGGTGGCTATATTTGCAGAAATGGAATATAATGCTTATGTTTTCATTGTGAAATGGATGTTTTTAGTTTACAATCAAACTAAAAAGAATCATTGTATTTTTAGAAGGTGCCAATTATATCTACATATCTACATACGGAGGGCGTCCTCTTCGATGGAGTCAGCCATTTTGTCTCTACAGTAGCCTAGAATGAACAAACCAACACTGGCTCTAGATGGGGTAATTTCATTTTCCTGTCAGCCACCATAGTTAGCAGCCCATCTGCAATGATCAGTGCCAGAAAAACACAGATTTTTTTTTTAGCATAAACTGCTTTATTTGGTTTTCTTTTACCAGTTTTACCACGTCATTTAAACCAGTAGAAACGCTGAATAAGGCAGTTTCACGTTACAAATCGACGCTGTTTGGCATGTTGAAGACAACTGTTAGCCGAGCACCTGCTAATATGTGCTCACCTTTCTTCTCTGATAACTTAAGATCCAGACGTCCAGGAGATTTTTTACCGGGATCTGAATCATCCACAGACCTCTCCTCCTCCGTAGTTCCCGTAACAAAGGCACAAAGGAGAAGATTCATTTCATTGCAATCTGCAACCTCACCACTAGATGCCACTACATCGCATGTCTGCACTATAATTAAAGAAGAGTAACTTTCCATTCAGGCTGTGTATAATATTATATTGTGGGAGTTTTAATTAAATTAGTAGAGCTTTATCATGTATGAACAGTTTAATCACAGTCAAACACTGGATCACGTGCTGTTGACTGAAGCGAAGCTCTCAGCTCGTGTTATTGATTCATTAGAGTCAGCACAACCTTTGACACCATGTCTGTTTGTGCAGTGCATGCTGGGTGAGTGGCTTTGAGCAGTGGGCGTGCAGAGTGACAGAACAACTGGTTGGATGAGTTTTGGGAACTGAATGAACAGGCTGCAGCAGAGAGGTGTGCTCACACAGAGGTAAGGCTTCTCTTACAACAAACTAGCGTGTTCATGTTCCACGCTAGTGCATTTTCATTTTAGGAACACTGTGTGTGTGTGTTTGATCCATATTTAATCAGTCAGGATCAACATTTGTGCTCTGATCTTTTTCTTTTTCCACGTCTTCTTCCTATTTGCTGTACTTTTCCTGCAGAGTGAGCAGCTCAGTTTCTCAGTCTTTGGGCTGGGACCCCTCTTGTGGTCTTTTGAAGTGCACGAGGGTCATGAACTTGTTTACATTTTTACTATAAACGATCTATGCTGCCTCTGTGTTCTAGAAAATAAAATATCCCAACATACCAAATGTCAAAAAAATCACTGAAATGGATTGAACAGATTCCTACAGCATGATTCAAATATGTGTAACGAAATACCTCAGTTTAATTTAATTTTGTTAGATGCTTTTCTGTTTATGGGGCAAGTTATAATTAATCACAGACAGTATGTTAACAGTGTGAGGATGTCGATAGGCTCAGTAGATAATGTGTATCCTGCAGTCCGCACTGACTGAGATGCAGCAGGAACTTGTTTGTTTGCGCTCAGTAAAAAACCTGCTTCACAAGAAGTGACCAGCTGAATCAAACTTCCAGCTGCTGCTTGTATAGTTTGAATTTTCATGATTATGGGATTAGCTTAAAGGGAAACTGCACTAATGTTACACATCACTGTGTTTGCAAGTGTTAGGGAGCGATACAGCATGTTTTAAAAGTAGTTTTAACCTGCACACAATAGGAGGGTTAACTGAAACTAATGATTAGCCGTCAGCTCACTGCTCTTGTGTCTGGCAGCACTTGTCATGGTGGCACTGAGGGCACATCCCCATGAAATTCATGACATGAAATATGTTGATACTCAGTTGGCACTAATTGTTCTGCAGTGTAATTCCAGCCCAGACACAAGAGGAAACTGCTGGCATTGTAGCTTTTGTTTCTGCAAACCACAAATACATTTGCACGTTTCATATGTGTCATGTTAACGCTGCTATAGTGACGTATATACGCTGACATCATGAGACAGGGGGTTGGTGGTTGGCGTGTCACTGAGGGTAGATGCCTGCCAAGCTGCAGACCACTGCTCAAGATCAACAACCAACAAAACGTGGTAGTTTTTTAATAAGTCACTGCTGTTTTTTCCTGCGGCTTCGTAGCCCACGAACGCAGGTGTTTTTTAGTGACTTGTGGCTGTTTTTCCAGCAGCAGGTAAAGTGCCACGAGAAATGTTTTTATACTGAGACATTGCTTCATAGTGCGTGAATGTATTAAGAGACCTGGATACAGTGTTAACGGCAGGATCCCGTTCATTACCGTGAAAGTTTCGTAGTGGCGATGAAGCCAACAAGCTGTTTCCGGGTAAAATAACATCAGTGGGCCCATAGAGCAGGGACTACTCACAGTTTAACGCTCCGCAAACTTCAACAGGGATAAAATGATTTAATCATGTGACTCTTCCAGATGGTCCCAATGTTATCAGACCAAACTGATTAAATCCTGATAATGGAACAGGTCATTTTACAGGGACTGTGATGCCTCTTTCCCAATGTAAGTCTATAGGAAAAGGTCTTTTTGGACCCAACGGCATCACCACAGACTCGAGAGTTGTAATTCCACTGTTTTGCCACTATGAAACCTCGGCTTCAAAGCCCAGTGCACTTCCTGAGGCCCTGGGATAGTGGCAGGAAAAGCTGCAGAGTTTTTTTCTGAGACATCGCTTTGTGTCCGGCAGGGTTTGTTCCCCCAGAACCACCAAAATATAATCTTTTCCTAACCATAACCAAGTGGTGTTTGTGGCTTAACCTAACCACAGGTTAACCACAGCGCTGTTGAACTGTAAAGATTCAGTGTGTCCCCTACATCATAAAGTTCATTTTGATTTTCAGAAATGTACAAAAGCAACATTTCTTCTGGCCATTGGGTCGTCCGTTGAGACTGTAAAAGGTAAAGCTCACCTGTCCACACCTGTCCAGCAGATCATGACGGCAGCAGAGCCCAGCCCTCTGACCACTCACGTGCTGAACACAGGCGACGGCGTCCCGGCAGCCAGACTGGCCCTCAGCTTGCACCGGCTCGACTCCAAACTGATGATCTGGAGCATGCTGAGTGTCGGGTAAAATACGTCACTGTTGCAACTTCAAGAAGCAAAACATCAGAATCTCTGAATTTGTAAATAAGCGTTAAATCTTTATTTATTTATTTCAAGTTATTATTTAAACGTAAAACTTATTGACTTTGTCGAGAGAGAAGTTTGGGGGTTTTGCTGCTCACTTCAATGCAGTATTAACAGCATGATCAGGTGATTACAGGAACTGGAAGAGCATGTTGGTTTCCATTTGCAGCACTTGCTTCACATCAAATTACTCCTCTGACAGACATGACGTGTCTTGATGGATGCACTGTGGTTGGAAGATAGTTGTGTTTAGATTTCAGTCATAGTGAATATTCTAGACAGCACAGGGGCCAACTGTGACAAAACTTGAGGAAGATATGCTGAATTTTTATTTTGAACATTTAAAACTGAAATGAAATCTTTGTAAGAGAATATGAAGAACCTGAAGGAAGAGTGTTTCTTTGTTACTGAGAGAGAGGTTAGGAGAGTGGAGATTAAAGTCTGAAACAGAGTCCTTTGAGCTTTTATGAACTTTACAACTCAGCAGTTTAATGATTTTTAGGACAACAAACGAAGATGGACGCTGCTCGGGACTCATCAGCAGAGAAGCTTTCAGCCCCGGCATGTACAAGCTGCGCTTTGAGACGGGTTCATACTGGGACAATCTGGGTCAGACATCCTTTTACCCATATGTAGAGGTGAGCTGTTCTGATCACTTGCAAACACAACATGCTTTACATTATCCAACTGGTGTTTGTCGGCTTGCTGTCAACAAATCTGTGATTTCACTTGTAGTCCTAATCCTTAAATGATCATATTTCAATACTTGCAGGCAGTTTAACTGCAACATTTGAATTTTGATGCAGATTATTTAAAAAATACTTCACTGCTGAATTATGCTATGAATAAACACCAGATTTATATATGGTCTCACCAAGCTGTTTGATTCTGTTTATAAAGCGCTAACGGAAGAATAGCTGCTGAAAGGAAATTGTTTTTCAAGTTATAGGTTGTTTTTGTTTTATCCTTAACTGAAAAATCATTGCCGACAGATCCTATAAAAAGACTGTTTGTCTGACTGAAGATGTAAATCTCCACAGATGGCTCACAAATATAAGGTTTTACTTTAAAAAGGGCCAGTGATATAGTCGACCAGAGCAGATGGCTCCTGGAGCTTTCTGCAGAGTCCTCAGGCTGATGAAAACACTTTGGATGTGCAGTGATCACCACAGGGTGTCGCCAAATCAGACAAAACGGACAGTCATCAGGACACTTAGATATGTTTGTTTTCATCAGTTTATTTAGACAACAGTACTGTGTACTTTAATATGTCAGGATTATGACATCATCACGATAAATGATAAAAACAACAGTGTGACACCACAGAGATCAGAGAGCAGAGTTTCATTTGGAGTGAAGCTAACTGCTCAACATTTATCACACTAACCAAAGTAAAGATAATGTGATTTGTAATAAACGTTATCGCTATCAGTTTGTATTAATCGTGTGTGTGTGTGTGTGTGTGTGTGTGTGTGTGTGTGCATTTCCAGGTTGTGTTTACCATCACTGACCCTGAGCAGAGATTCCATCTCCCTCTACTGATGAGTCGGTTCTCCTACAGCACCTACAGAGGAAGCTGAGAGCTCTGAGGACGACCAGAGGACACACAGACAGACACACAGACACACAGACAGACAGACAGACAGACACACAGACAGACAGACAGACACACAGACAGAGGAGATTTATTTACATGAATCTATCCAGTCTATTTTTTTTTTTTTTTGGTCTTCGGCATAATTCTTCATTTTTGTAAATATACATCAGCTGATTTACAAATGTTATTTTTTGAAATATTCCTTTAACACTTAACTTTGGTCCATTTAAGATGAGATGAAGTTGTTTTAGAGTTACTTATTAAATGCATATTTAACACATCTGTTTTTAATGTTTATTTCTCATAAGACTACAAACCTTACATCTTTGGAAAAGGAAAAATCTTAATTTACATGAACCTGTGATTGTTTTTCATTTCTCATTTACACTAATGTTTAAAGTTTTATAGAATCTGTCATCTGTATCAAACAGTATGAAACAATTGAAAATACAACTGAAATTGTTGAGTTATCTTTCTTACAATGTATTTTAATAATCGATCAATCATTTCAAGACTTTTTTAAGCAGAATTGCACAAACTTGTTGTGTCTGCAGCCTCCTCTGAAGAGATGTGCTGCTTTTCTTTGTCTTATAACGTTAGTTCATTAAAAGTCAGTGTAGATGTTGGACTGTGTATCAGAAAACAAGCAGTGTGAAGACCTCACCTGAAGCTCTGAAACTGAATTGTCGTGGATGATTCTCACTATTATTAACTGATTAGTTAAATAATCGGATGATTAATCAGCAGCGAGAATAACTAGCTGCAGGCTCTGCTGAAAAATGTTACAAAACGCCTTTAAACAAAAATAATTTCACTGTAATATCATTGTCCTGTTTCTTTTAACTTTTACCTGTTTTGTTTCTTCTCACAATTAGCAACATGTTGAAAATGTTTTAACACCTTCCGTAAAGTTAACTGTGTCATTTTTGACATGTGAGCGGAGTGACGTCAGTGTTTCAGTGACAGTTACGTGAAGCTGAACGCGCGCACAGGAGGAAGCGCCTTCGTGTCTCAGCCAATCAGAGAAGGAGCTCTGTGAGGACCCAGTGTTGGCCCCGCTGACGCCTGAATGTAATACAGTTATCATGAAACTAATTAACTATTAAATATATTTCTGTGCAGTAAATTTGAGGAATATTTTGTTTTTTTACTAGAGTGACCATTTTATGACCAAGAAGAAGATATAATTCAGTAATCTATTTCTTTTTAGAACAATTTCCGGCAGGTCTTCGCAGAGACAGTCTCTCGGGCCTTTACATCATCCTCCCGTTGACATTTCACGCTGTTACTCTTATTCAATAACACTTGTTGGTGCGACACGATGAAGTTCACGAACGGAGTTTGAAGCAGAAGCGTCGTGTTTGGACTGACAGCGTGGGGTCGCGGCACAGGGAGCATGTCGCAGCTGCTGAGGCTTCTCTCGGCGGCCGCCCTGCCTCTCTGCCGGGCCGGAGGAGCCCGGGCTCGGCTCTCAGCGGTGGCGGCAGGTCGCCTCCTCACAGCCGGATTCCGAAGCTCCGCTGCGTCGGTGAGTGAAGGTGGAGGATTCCTGCAGTGACTGTTGTCTAAGAAATGTGCGAGTCCGTCTGTGAGCTAAACACCAAACTGCCTCTTCACCCTGGTTGGAAATTAGCTTCACACTAAAACGTGTCTTGTCTCGAGAAGCGGATCTCTAGCTAACGTTAGCTAAGTTAGCACACGTGCCAAATCCCATCTTAAAGTCACGCAGTTCAGGGATTGTTTACGTATTATAAAGACAGAATACCATCCAAAACTTAATGTAAAACATTTTCTGTCAGATTATAATCTATTTTGTAATTCGGCCATATTTCACTTTAGGTAGTAGCTTCTATTGTAAGAAAAATGTGATTTTATTCTGTGCTCGTACACAGTTAACGTTAGCTAGCAGACTCTGGGAATTACAGACAAAAGGTCATATTTAAGGATGTGGTAAGATTTGTCCTGTAACCTGATGCATTCTGTACATTTCAAATATCCCACTAAAGTGTTTGCAAAAGTTATTCATGAGGCTCTTCTCATAAATAAAGCTAACAGCTTACTAGCACCTGAGCTAATCTAGCTAACAGAAGCAGAAACTGAGGCCCGTTAAATGACTTCAAAGTAAATTTGTATCTATAACGTTACTCACGTGTTTTACTTTGGGTCTGATGCCAAAGCCAAAGTCTCCTTCGACACCAGTGTTGACTGATAGATTAGGTCGGAATAGTAAACAACACAGTCAATCATTAAACCGTTTAAAGCTAAAACTAGCTCACTAATAAAATGTGTTTTTGTGCAGTTTATTTAACAAAGTGTCAGGTTTCCAAAAGAAAAAGGGTTGAAACTGTCTTTGTTTGTCCACCTGCCACTGTGACTGTTTGATTCCTAAATCTGCCCGGCATTCACTAGATAAGATAGATTACATTAATAAATAACTTTTTTTGGCTGTTGAATAAAACGAATCTAGCAGCCGCTTTTGGCTGGTGTCAGTTTCTAACCTTGCTAACAACTGTCTGATTTTAAGTCTTACAGCAGTTTCAATTGTTGCCAACCTTTCCTTCCTTTCTTACCAAGCTCTAATGTGGACTATGATTAAATATTTGGTGTCTTAATAGGTTCACATTTTCATTCAAGTTAATCTTTATACAATAGCCACATACACACATGTACACTGAAGGTAGTAGTGATTATTGTGATGAGCTACATAGTATGTGTGTGTCAGCAGCATGCTGCTGTATGTAACAGCTGAATTTTATAGGTCTGATAAAACAGCCTCCACTCTCCTGGAAAGACTTGTCATATTTGAAGGTGCTGGATGGGGTTGAGGTTTAGACTCTGTGTAGACCAGTCACGTCCTTCCTCGCCAAACTGAGACAGCAGTTTCTTCATGGAGCTGGCTTTGTGTGCAGGGCTATTGTCTTGTTGAGACAGGAAAGGGACAAACACAAATTGTTGACACACTGAAATATAACAGTGCGCTGTACAGCAATTAGTCAACCTGCAGAAAACTGTTTTGATAATCTGTTTAAGTCAATTTTAAAACAACTTCTGAACTGTGGTTCAGACAAAATAAGACGTTTGAAGACGTCGCCACGGGAATGTTTTCAATATTTATCGGAGAATTTGCAGACAAAACCATTAATCAATTATTCATGCAAATAAAATAAATTGAATGAGAATGAACATAGTCATTAGTTCTTGCAGATTCAGTATGCTGGAGCGTTAAGCGCTTCCTTTGTTGGAATTAAAGGAAACATAATGTAAACAAGGTTGTCCACTTACTTTTGGTTATGCAGTGTATCAGTGTCAGTGTCAAAGTCATGCTGACATGATCAGATTGAATGATCTCACAGCTCAGAGTGTTTATGACAACTCAGATTTCACTGCCAGGATTTTCAAAGAAATGTGACCTTCAGTGTTTGTTTGTTTGCCTGTTAGAAGGTGTGGCCTTAAAGCCACTCTCACGTTGGTGTGTATTTGATGCACTAACAGTGATTCTGTGGTGGGGTTTTTTTTTTTTTTTTCAGAGCTATTGTCGGACTCCAACAAACTTCCTGTCCTGTCGCAGATTCCAGTCAGTTCAGCGACGACTGTACTCCACTGAACCCAAAGGTGAGAGCTGCTGCGTGTCTGAAGCACAAAAGGTGGATATTGTTGTCATTCAGCCCCAGCTGGGTTCAGGTGCAGGACAAAGAAGCTGCAAAGAAGCGCTAAAATTTGCAGGCACTTATGTTTTTATTGATGCAGCAGCATCTCAACCTACAAGATCTTCATCGGGCAGACATCCATGTAAACAAAAAACAGGCTGCATATACGGACAAATGACAATTAGGAGATCACGTGATACAAAATACCAACCTTTCAGTTTGCAGCGCCTTTGTCCTCATTTTTGAAATGCACCTTTACTCAATTAATTCCTTGCCATGTACGTCCAGTAGTCAGTTCTATTATTTTATTATCTTATTGTATACTTTATTTTGGTTTATTTTTACTTTTATGTTCTGTTATTATGCTTTTATTTTGTGGGATTTTGTTTTCATTTTAAAGCACTTTGTAGCTTTGTTTTAAAGGTGATATACAAATTAACATTATTATTATCATTATTATTATTATTATTATTATAAACAGTATTATTATAATGTCCTAAGGTAAGCACTGTAGCCCACAAACAACACACATTTTAAACAGAATATTCCAATGTTATTTTAGCTTTTCCATCAAATTTACTTTTTCAACCTCTAATGTAAAATTTGAATTGATTTTACCTTATTGACCAATATTAAAAACATTTTTCAGTCAGGTCAGCAAGTTCAGTCACACATTTAATTTGAGACAGCAGCAGAAACAACTCCAGACACACTGGAAGTAAAACTTAAACCTTAACTCACATGAACTTCTGTGACATTTGATCTGGCAAATAAGCCAGTCTGGTGTTGTAGGACAGATGTGAGCTTATCAAATAAGAGCTTTTTTTGTGTTTGTCCAGCCGCTGCTCGATGTTACAGTCTGTTGATTCTGAACTGATATTTTGGCCGCAGGTTCAGGCCTCATTGTGACAGGGTTGAAACATGGTATGAAACAACAGAATCAGAAACAAAATCTTGGTACGTTCTAGCTTTGCTAAAGCAGATCCGGGTATTAAAACTTACTGGAACAAATGTTTTTTTTTTCCTGACAGGTGAATAATCTAACACTTGTTTATTTCAGATGGAAAGGGTGGAGCAGGAGGAGGAAGATCATCAGGTGGAGGGAAGAGAGGAGGAAAAGACTGGTGGAGCCGAATGCAGAAGGTTTGTGAAACTTCCTGAAAGAGCCAAATGTCTTGTTTCACTCAGCAGACATGAATTGTACTTACTATGTACGTACACTGGGTGGCGCTGTATGGATGTTGTGAGTGTTGGTGCATAAAGGCAGGAACAACATTGTTGCTGTCAAGTGTTTTCAGCCCTTAAGAGCCAAAGGTTTTTGACCACTGTGGCACAGGACAGTGTGCAACATGCTGAAGGCTGTGCGTTCAGTTTGAATGAAAGATAAAGAAATGGACATTTATTCACTGTGTGTTTGGTGGTGTGAATAAACACAAGGAGTGTTTGGCAACTGGAACCTGCAGTTTATTGTCTGAACTCAAGGAAGCTGTGACATCAGCCGTGGTTAGTGTGTGAGCCAGGTCAGGCGGGTGAAACATCTCATGTAGCTGCAAGTAATCGGCTTAGCTGCTACTCTTCCAAAATGAAAACGGCATCACGTTGAAATTATAATTCACAATTTTGCAGTGAATTCCAGTGCAGCTACATATATTTAACATTTGATGCAGGAATGAGTCCTAAAACGGGTTTAATGGGTTTTCAGTTAGATGCCTGAAATGAGGTCTGTGGTGAACAGAAGCTTAAGAGGCTTTGGTGGTTTGTTCCTTGACATATAATGAATCAGCTAAATGAGTTTACAGAACGTCACCACGCCTTACACGACTCTACGCCCTCGCTGTGATGGTGACGTTCAGGCTATGCGATTGTGGTGCAGTTTGGTTATAGCCTAACGTTAGCTGTTTACTCATGGTGAGTGCATTATGCTTCAGTGATCCTGACAGTGGTGTTCATTTGTAAATATTACCTTTTTGAATAAAACATGAATGTATCATTAAAGGTTGTTTACAGCGGAGCTTATTTTCTGCAATAATCCAAAATCCAACATAAAAATCGCATTGGAATTTTGATGAGGGAACCAGAGCGATTTTAATTTCTTGTGTCGGCCTACGAATAACTATCCTCCCTGCAGCTCTCCATTATGTATGCAATATAAAGGCTTTTGTTTTAAATATTTGCTCATCCATTTCTACTCCTCCAGCTGCTCCACCCATTTCCCAGTCTCTCTTATGATCACCAGTTGCTTGCAGATATTGGTCCAGTAAATGTCCAGTGTGTTATCACTGCTGTGTAACATGCGTGTGTATCTCTGCTGGTCCTCAGGGTGACTTCCCCTGGGACGAGAAGGACTTCAGGTACTTGGCGGTCACTGTGGCCGGAGTCAGTTCAGTTCTGCTGTATTTATACTTCAGAGACAACGGCAGAGAGATCAGCTGGAAGGACTTCGTCCACCGCTATGTGGCCAGGGGAATGGTGAGGAGGAACTTTATACTGGGATGTACTGAGAACTTGACATGATTTAGAGTTCAAACAGGTGTCATTCGCCTTGATAACAGGTGTTCAGAGTCCTGCTGCTAAAGAAAAAAAAAGCTCAAAAGACTGTAAACATGAATCATTATGTACGTATATTTTTCTGTTCAGGTGGAGCGGTTAGAGGTCGTCAACAAACAGTATGTCAGAGTCATCCTGGTGCCGGGAGCCGACCCTGATGCGGTGAGAACAAATAATCTGATATGGAAGCAGACATGTTAACCGCATTTCATTTCATTGTACATTAATCATGTCGCCCTTTGGCGAGGCATATTGAACCCAGAGCAACAGGGAACAGCACTACAGTAATATATCAACAATATCTCAGGGTGTCCACCATCAGGAAGTTCCTGTAAAAGTTATAAAATTAGAAAAACGGTTTTCCAGGCCAGGAGATGGTTTGAAATGATCAGAATTCTTTGGAAAATTTTGAATATACATTGTTGGCTATTGTTTAAAATGTGTTTATAAAAATCCCCAATGAGGTTTTCTGAGCTTTGCAAAGTACTCGCATGTGCTGGTGTGGTCTATGGCACATGCAACTAGTTGAGTGAAGTGAAGTTATTAAGTGCTAACAGTTTGTTTATCCACAAAAGCCTGCTAAGTGCATGTTCAATAGTGAATGGTTGTGTCATGATATAGGCCTGCCCATTTTAAACTACTTAAAAAAGGCATGAAAATGGAGTAAAATATAATGTAGAGGTTGTGGAAAAGTTTTGAAAATTTATTGGAGAAATTGTGGGAGGGCTGATATCCACTAATGAGCACGTTTAGTCATGCAAGCAAACAGCATGAAGAAACAAAACACTGCTGATCGTAACCACTTCTTGATGCATGCAGATGTGCAGAGCAGCAATGAGACACAAGTAAAATACAACATTCATAATGAGAGATAACTCTGATATGACACAAAAACATAGAAGCCACACAGCAAAGAGTCATGACACAGCTATATCTAACTGAAACTTTCTAATTTATATGAAGCCAAAAAAAATTGTCATGGCATTCTGAATAAATGTGTGAACATTTGCTGTATTTTGCCAAAAATATAATATGTAATGTTAGAATGAAATGAGACCAACAGGTGCTCATCGTGTCATACTACAGTGATGTTTCTGTTACTCCTTATGTATTTGAATTGAGACCTAAATGACATGTAATAGTGCGGATCTTTGACAAAATAGAAGTGATTTAGTCTCTGTCAATAATAACCCAAAAAGTCAAATACTCCTAACAAAATAAAACAGTAACAATAAATCACACAGATTTTTCACAGACTGAAAAGTTGCAGGAAGACGCAACATCTTATTGTGTCATGAAATCTTATGTGACCTGCAGAGCTACGTCTGGTTCAACATCGGCAGCGTCGACACGTTTGAGGAATCTGGAGGCGGCGCACATGGAGCTCGGCCTGGAGCCGTCACACAGACTTGCTGTCATCTACAGCACAGAGAGCGACGGGTGAGTTTAACACACGTGTGCTCTCATTGATTCACGTTATGGAAACCAGTGGGTTCCACTGTTCCCCCTCTGTTTCCACAGCTCCTTCCTGATGAGCATGATACCCACCCTGCTGCTGATTGGCTTCCTGCTCTTCACCTTGCGGCGAGGACCAATGGGAGGAGGCCCCGGCGGCGGGAGGGGCGGGCCCTTCAGTATGAGCGAGTCCACGGCGAAGATGATGAAGGACAACATTGAGGTGAAGTTCAAGGATGTGGCCGGCTGCGAGGAGGCCAAGCTGGAGATCCTGGAGTTCGTCAACTTCCTGAAGAACCCACAGCAGTACCAGGACCTCGGGGCCAAGATCCCAAAGGTAACAGAAAACACAGGGACACACGCAGGGCTCCAGGGTGTGACAGCAGGTCCCGACACAGGCAGGGATTTTAGCATTCAGTGTAAAACTGCTGAGGGTGAGGGTTAGGAGGCAAGTGTGAAAACTGAAGTCTAAAATAAAGACTGATGATGAAGAATGATCCATTGTAAAAATGAACTGTAGCTCCAGTCAGGGTGCCGGTGTCTGTAGCTTTGTGACAAATCAAGACTTAAAAGAAGTTTTATCCCAGGGTGCCGTGCTGTCCGGACCTCCTGGGACGGGGAAGACTCTGCTGGCTAAAGCCACAGCCGGAGAGGCCAACGTCCCCTTCATCACCGTCAACGGCTCAGAGTTCCTGGAGATGTTTGTGGGCGTCGGTCCTGCCAGGGTGAGTAAAGGAAACCAGATCAGATACCTGTCAGACCACAGGACCCCACTCAGCTCTTTACTGGCAGTGATGTGCAACATTAAACCAAAAAACAACAAAACAAAACAAAAGTTGTTTCCTCCATCATTTTCCAACATATTTTAGCAGTTGGAAGATGAAGATGAGTTTTGAAACAACAGTTTTTTAGCCATTGGCCTTGTTTTACTTGCTACGAGCATTATTTTACCCAAACATCTGTCACTCACATCATCTTCAGAGTTATTACAGATAGAAAGTACCATCGAACTCTCAAGGATATTTATATATCAGTATTTTTGGAACACTTTACACACAATTTCCTCAAATAGTTATTTTCTGACTTTCTGACGTTTCAACTAAAGGCTGTTTATAAAGATGGACGACATGACAGCTCCACAAAAGTGAAGCCGAAACATCTCGATTGCCCCCTGGTGGCTGGCTGCAGCACAGGTCGTAAAGCCGCCCTCTCAGTGTTAATGAATGGACGTGGACCAAACTAAAAACGTAAAGTGAATGTCAAATACATTTCTGTCATTTAAGGTATTTTTATCAGGCTGCTGTTCCAAGGGTTCATTTTTCTGATAGGTTTGATTTTAATTAGTTATTAAATGCTATAAAATGAGAATTCTACAACATGATTGACAGCTGTGTGAGCCAGTCAGTGGGCTCACATTCAGTGGTGCTGTTTGCGATTGGTGAAACAGGTGTGTGGGCAGGAAACTTGATACCGTGGAGATCAGACTCTGGCTCCAAATGACATCACCAGAGTAAGAAGGCAGCGGCCATATCCAGGATATGTCAGCTTCACTTCTGTACAGTGCGCGTATGTGGAGATACTTCGTCCATCTTTAGAAACAGTCAATGGGTCTCATTCATGAAAAGTGAGTAAATCTGTGTGTAGATTTGCACATAAAAGCCTACTCTACTAAAAACCTACTCCGGATTCAGGAACGCCGCGGGAAACTCAGATTTGATCGTAAACACGTGTGTATGATCATGAATGCCAATCCATCGTAAAGTGACAGCGCGCTCCCGGTAATCAGCAATTAGCATAAATCCCCGCCCATGAATAGCCAATGACCACCATATAAGGAGGTGTAGGTGCTTCCTGTCGACCTGTCAGTCATGGCGCAAAGAAAGAGAGAGAAGGAGAAAATATTTTTTCCGAAGCGGAGATCGAAATAATTTTGGGTGAAGTGGACTTAAGAAAAAACATTTTATTTTCTTCAGTTAGTAGTGGTGTGGCAGGCAAAGCGAAGGCCTGGAGGGAGGTAACACATGCTGTTAATGTTGTCTCCGTCGTACAAAGAACCAGACGTGTCAGAGGTGAAGCGTAAATGGTTTGATATGAAACTGGAGGCAAAGAAACGCATAAGCACACACACAAAAATACAGCCGTCACCAAAGAAACAGAAGATTCATTTGTGGGGTTTTGAATGAAGTGGGAACAGGAAACCAGAGATGTTTGTGCGTAATGGATAAACTAAATCAGTGATGGCTGTCGGAATGTAGAGCTATTTAACATTTATTTTAACAAATGATACGGATAACATATAGCCTACAGCAGTCTGTATGCATCGTCCTCAAATTATTTGAATCTTAATAGCCTAAAGCTCTGTTTGATACAACGTAAATTAAACATTTTCAAATCAGATTTATTCAGTCAAACAATCGTCCTCCTTCCACCTGCTGCCCTGCTGAACCCAGGCATCCAGGCCGAAGAGGCTGTGATCCGGCTGTCCTTACGGATATTTTATTATCATCATTCAACGTGCAGAAAGAACGTGTAATCTATTGAGTCGATTTACGTAGATAATTCACAATCATGAACCTAATCTGGATCTTAAACCTGCTAATTGCCAAATAATTTAACTAAATGTGTTATATTTTAAATATTTTGTCATGTTTAGATTACGTGTTTCAAAGGCATCTGTGTATTGTGTACATAACAGAGCGCAATACGAATTAAAATTGTCATATCCAATAGTGAAAAGCAATATTTATGTGCATTACTATATTTACACAAGCACTACGAGTGGTCAGGAGCAGGAGTAGATTTTGTTAGTAGCTACGAAAAGATCGGAGCTACTAAAATATTGATGAATGCGGACACGCACGTAAATTTCCGTCTGCGAACAGTTTACACACAAATTCCTTCTGCTCACGTTTCATGAATGAGACCCAATGATTTTAACTGAATTATGTGAACTGCGAAAATTCCGTTTCCATTTAAGTTTCAGTACATTGCTCTGTTTAAAAATGATGGATGGTCGTCCTTTTTTTCAGTCAGTAACAAAAAACGTTTGGTTCAGGCGACCTCTGACCCAGACTCTCCTCAACAGTTATGATGTCTGTGGAACTGCGATATCAGATTTTTCCAAGAGAGTTTCCTCTCTGTCTGTGTAGAGGCAGATGTGTGTCTTCCACATGTTTTGCCAAACATTATCTGACATTTCAATATTCCGTATGTCAATCTCACAGATACTTCTCTGGATTCAGTGTTAGTTGTTTCCAGAACAGCCGTCATGTTTGTTCACTCTGATAATCTGATGTTGCAGTGACAACACCATGACTAATTGAGTTTCCTCCTCCACAGGTGAGGGACATGTTCTCCATGGCGAGGAAGAACGCCCCCTGCATCCTCTTCATCGATGAGATCGATGCTGTGGGGAGGAAGAGGGGAGGGGGGAACTTTGGTGGTCAGAGTGAACAGGAGAACACGTTGAACCAGCTGCTGGTGGAGATGGACGGTACGATGAAGATGAGCCCAGTCTTCAGGTTTGGATTTCAAACAGTGTTTTATTAACAACACGTTTGTTATATTGTTGCAGGTTTCAACACGGCGACTAACGTGGTGGTTCTGGCTGGAACCAACAGACCCGACATCCTGGATCCTGCTCTGATGAGACCGGGACGCTTCGACAGACAGATCTACATAGGTAGAGTTCAACGCTGAGGGCTGATTGGTGCTTCTGGTGAAACTGAAAGAGTCATCTGGCAGCCCAGGCTCCGCACATGGCAACAACAACACTTCACTTCTGTTTACCTCCAACAGTGTTACCAAACACAGCGGAGCTAGCTCACCTTGTAGCCTCCTTGTAGCCTGCAGCTCTAACTGCCTCTCTGGGCACTGCGCTCACGTGTGCGTGCTTGTGTTCGCTGGTCTCGCGCTGGCTGGTTGGTGCAGCCTGGACCACACTGTTGTTGTTGCCATGTGCGGAGCCTGGGCTACAGAGCAGACTTATTCACATGTAGCTAGAGGATCGTGACGACATGTTTGCTGTATGTGACAAAAACTTTTCAAGCTTAGGAAGACTTTCCAAACATCAGTCACAGTTTCCATGAGCCCCTGTTGATATCTTCATATTATTTGATTAATAATTTTATTTATTTTTTTTTTATTTAATCTTTATGTCTGGCCGATAGGAAAAACTCACAGATATTTGGTTATCTGTAAATTAAGGAAAAGAAAGGCAGCAGTCCTCAAACTGAGCAGCTGGAAGCGTCAATAAAAAACTGATTATTAAAATAATTTCCTGGTTATCAATTAATTGACTAACTGTTTTAGCTCAGTTACAACATTATATGTACTTTTATATACTTAAACATATCATATTTATGTGAATAATATTAACTAGATAAATAAAATGCAATACGAGAACTGCTACAAGTCGACATTAGCAGTTATACTGATGGAGGGCATTTTGTTGTTTTCTCACTACAAACTTTTCCAGCCTTATTATTATTATTGTTGTTGTTGTTGTTGTTTTAAAAAGCGATTAAAAAAATTATCATTTAAAAGATCTTTTAACAAATAATTATGTTCTTTTTAAGTCATTAAAAAATATTTAGACAAATAATTTAGACAATAAAAAAGTCATTAGAAAATAATTACAAAACATTTTAAATTTTAATTAAAACCGTTAAGATATTTTTAAAAAAATCATTACAAAACTAAAAACAAACTGCTACATGAATAAAGTTTATCCTGAAATAGAGGTTTTTGTTTTCTTATCATCCCAGACTTAACTGGCCAAATAGATCATATTTTAATATTATTGGTAGTATTCTTATTCCTTATTCTTCCTCTAGTTATTGTCATTTAAAAAAAATAATTTGTAAAGAAAATTAAAAATAATTCACTACTTTTTAAATCATAAAAAATATTTTTAAAAAATCATTACAAAAATAAAAACTAAGAAATCAATAAAAAATAATTAACAAAAAAGCAAAATGGCAAATAAAAACATAAATACATAAAGGAAAAACCATGTTTTAAGTATTGCACATTTTCCAATAAAAAGGACAATAGAAAACAATGAAGCTGATTCTTTGTACCACTGAGAAAACACAATCATCATTACATATCTACTGCTGCATTAAAATATCTACTTCTTACATAAATTATATATTTTCACTATTTTCGTATTTTCTCATCTTAAACGTATCCAGGCTGGTTTAGTTTTGTTCTTCTCAGTTTACACGTCCAGTGTTGATCTTTCATCGTTTGAAAACATTTATTAGTTATTAGTTATGTAATATTGTGCATAATGTGTTGAACCATTATTTCCAATAAACATCTTTTCTTTATCATTTTGCTTCCTTCCATGTTAATTCACTGATTGTGTAACTGAAGCAAAGTTTAGGTTTTAAATGTTTAGTGTCAGAACACTGAGGGTTTTTCTTTTCTCCGTCTCTCCTCTCAGGTCCTCCGGACATCAAGGGCAGAGCGTCCATCTTTAAAGTCCACCTGCGACCAATCAAACTGGACCCCAACATGGACAAAGACGTTCTGGCCAGGAAGATGGCCGCTGCCACGCCAGGATTCACTGGTGCGTCACAGAAACATCGTCTGTCACAGTTTAGTGTTTTCATTAAAGCTGTCAGAGACATGTAGAAGAATTTAAAACATGATGGTGAGTCAGTCAGTTTGTTTTGAACATCTGGATGCTCAGTTAACGCTAAATGACCAAAATAAACAGAAACAGAAAAGAGATGAAAAATTTGAAGGAAATGTTATGGAAAGTAGACCTTTGTTCGTTAGACACACTTGCAAACCAAATTAGGTTAGTCATAAAGTGTTGACAGCCTTTAGATTGGTTTATTAAAAAAATGGTGTAAGATATTCAGAGGAAATCAGCATTCACCACTTCAAGCACTGATACGATACAGCGCTTAAAAAAAAAAAAATATATATATATATAATATATATATATATATATATAATATATATATATATATATATATAATAATTTTTTTTTTTTTTTTAAAAAGGTTTTATATCGTAGGCAAAGCAGTTTTATTTCTGTTGCACATTTTATACACCAGGGCAACTCAGTGTGCTTCAGGGTACTGAGAATACAGCAAAGATACTGGAGTTACAAGTTCAGAGTTCACATAAGGAAACAGGTTTTAGAAGTAAGCTTTTGCAGTTTGAGAATTAAAGTAAAATAAAGTAATTTAATATATAGATATAATTTAAGAAATTAGAAATAATGAATAGTTAGATTATGCTGTGTGAAGAGCACAGAGTCTGCGCTTGTCTAAAATCATTTGCTAACTCTTGTTCGCATGTCTGTGGCTACAGTTGATGTCTTTAGCAAACTAGTGTCAAAGTTTGTGGATGTGTGTGTTTCATCAGGAGCTGACATCGCTAATGTCTGCAACGAGGCGGCACTGATCGCTGCTCGACATCTCAACGAGTCCGTCAATGCCAAACACTTTGAACAGGCCATCGACCGGGTCATCGGAGGTCAGTGTGATGTCACAAACTGACCCAACTCACAATCCTCTCTCTTTTCATCAACTTTTATTTTACATGTTCCTGTTTTTATTTCACTCTGCATCATAAACACTTCCCTTATTTTCTTTTCTTTAATACAAATAAAAAAGAGAACAAAAACGAGAGCAGTAAAACATAAACATCATCATCATCCAGTTTGTTTTTGTCGCCATCAGACATCAGTTTATAAGTCGTGTGTTTTCAGGTCTGGAGAAGAAGACTCAGGTCCTGCAGCCCACAGAGAAGAAGACTGTAGCGTATCACGAAGCAGGTCACGCCATCGTGGGCTGGTTCCTGCAGCACGCCGACCCGCTGCTGAAGGTACGTCTGATGTTTTACACCTTCTGTGTTCATAGCTCAGAACTTCTGTGTTTCATAGTGACAAAATGTCTGACATGTAGAGAGAGATTTAAAACTTGACATGGGTCAGTGTCAAAGTGTCACTGTGTCATTAAGACACAAAAACAAAAACAACCATTTGAAGTTATAATAATGCTATTAAAAATAATAAAAAAATACTTTGTTAAATTATTATTATAAATCATTAAAGATAATAATACAAATAATCTTTAGAGGAAATTATTTAAAAAAAATGTTTTGAGAAGCCTTTAGAAATAATAAAAAAATATATTAAAGAAATATTTAAAATAAATATATAAATTCAAAAATCATTTTAACATACTAAAACATTTTTCAGAAAATATGCTGTATGACTTTCTTGTATAAAAATGTAAAATAACTCAAAGACATTTCCTGTGCGTCCAGGTGTCGATCATCCCGCGGGGGAAGGGTCTGGGTTACGCCCAGTACCTGCCCAGAGAGCAGTACCTGTACAGCAGAGAGCAGCTGTTCGACAGGATGTGTATGATGCTCGGAGGCCGCGTGGCAGAGCAGGTCTTCTTCGGCAAGATCACCACCGGAGCTCAGGACGACCTGAAGAAGGTCACGCAGTCCGCCTACGCTCAGGTAAACAACACACACACACACACCTGATACATCTGTTGTATTCAAAGTGTTTTCCCACCCTGTCAGCTGCTTCTCCTCCCTGACTCCCCTCCAGGTGGTGCAGTTTGGGATGAGCGAGAAGGTGGGACAGGTGTCGTTCGACCTGCCCCGGCAGGGTGAGATGGTCATGGAGAAGCCGTACAGCGAGGCCACGGCAGAGCTCATCGACGAGGAGGTCAGGGAGCTGGTGGAGCGAGCGTACGAGAGAACGCTGGCGCTCATCGAGGAAAAGAAGGAGCTGGTGGAGCTGGTGAGACTCTGATGGATCGTGAGCTGGTTACTGTGCAGAGCTTCAGGTCTCCTGGTGCTGCTGCAGCATCACTGAGTCTAAACCAGCACGTGCCATTTAATGATTGAAAACACAAGGAAATTCAAAAACTAAGAAATAATAGTCAACAATAACTCACAAAGAAACTTGAGTTTAGTTCTATGGAAAATTATAATGTTCCTAATTTTCCAGCTGCATCATTTTATTTTTTTCAACTTGTTACATGTTTTCTCTTGATGGAAATAAATAAATAAATTAATACAAAATTTATAATAAACAGGAAAAAGGGATGATGACGATAATAATAAAATATATTACAAATAAAAGTTTAAGTAAATATAAATAAATAACTAATAAAATTGTTCAGTGCAAATAAATAAAAAACGATGATCATGGTAATTGAGTTAAGACCCCAAACATGTAAATTAATAATAATAATAATAATAATAATAATAATAATAATAATAATAATAATAATGATGGGGTAGACACAGTCATATGTTTTGGCATTCATCCCTGGTTTCTCCCTCAGGTGGGGAAGCGTCTCCTGGATAAGGAGGTCCTGGACAAGGCGGACATGTTGGAGCTGCTGGGCCCGCGGCCTTTCGAGGAGAAGTCTACGTACGAGGAGTTTGTGGAGGGAACAGGAAGCTTTGAGGAGGACACGAGTCTGCCAGAGGGGCTCAAAGACTGGAATCAGGAGAGAGGAGGAGAGGCGGAGGAGACGAGTCCGACTCAGGACAGACAGCAGGCCGTGTAGAGCCGCGAGACTCAGATAAGACAAACAAACGCTTCACATCCCAGCTGCAAAAAAACCCAACAACCAACTCGACGCTGCCTCAGTTTCACAGACTCTGGGAGGAAAAATGATTCCCACAGATTAGTGATCTACACCGTCAGTTGACTTTATTTCCCTCAGGTTAATAATTAAGACCCTTAAATGACTGAATCCATCACAGCAAATTCAGTTTCGTCTAGTCTGTCCTCAACTCTCACCAGAGACTGCACTGATTTAGATTTTAATTTTGCACACAGACGTGGATATTTTTCAGTTTTGTCTGGTAGAATTTTCTGGATCTTTTCTGTTTCTGAACAAAAGGAGGCAAATACATTTATTCAAGAGCACAAAGTGTTATTTCAAGGACACAAATGAAGTCATTAAAGTGTATGAATTACTAATCTGAGGGAGTGATGGTCAGAAATGTTCCTCCCGAGATCCACCAGGCTCCGTACAACCTAAATGTGGACTGTGCATTTCACTGAGGCTGCCATCAGCTTGTCTTTTCACCGTTGGGACAGGAAGTTGCTCCAAACTGCCTTAACACTGATCAAACTGACTGTTTGAAATATTCCCCAGCAGAGTGTGAACGAGGCACATTTACAGCGTGTGAACAGACTGACTTTTCTTTTTATTTATTGTATAAAAAGCGAGTTTCGCTCCCCGACTGACGAGGAAGAAACGGCTTGAAGAACTTTTCCTGCAGCTAAATTTAAAACATTTTTACTGGTTTAAATATTTTTGAGAATTTATGTGAAGTTATTTTTTGTTTCCTGCCATTTTAACATTTTAATGAAGTTTTCTTTCATGAACTGGCAGCACTGACACGTTTCACCCTGTGCAGTAGAGGTGGGAATCTCCAGAGGACCCACAACACGATATTATTGCGACATGCTGAGTATTGCGATTCAATAAATTGTGATATATTGCAATTTTTTGCCTTTTTTCCTACTGCAATTTTTTTTCTCTCCCAAAGAAACATGTAACTTTTACCTCATAAAATAAAGTTCAGTCTGCTCATCGACTTCTGTACCAGCTAAATGTGACACAGAGCAGACAACTGACCGACACTGTCATAACACCTGTCAGAAACACTGCAGTCACCTGACAGACTGAACTGTGGGCAGATTTAACGCCCCTGCGAGGACAGCTCAAGCAGGGATGAGACAGACGTCACATGCAGGTGTCCCGCTAACTGAACAGCAGCAGCCATGTTAGAAGTGTTGTCTGTTACATTGTTGTGCAGCAGGTCTGCTGTGTTTGCTCCGCTGTGACTTCAGTGAGTCATGATTCGTCAGCTCTGCGCGTCACGTCTCTGCAGCGCTCGGGTACAGCTGTATTGGTGAAAAACGTGGGGGCGGAGTCACATACCTGGGTTCACATGTTTTTAACATGTAACAAAAGCCTTAGTTCTCAACATCGCTGTTTAGACGCAGATCTTTACACAGGAAGTAGGTGATGGACGTGTTATTTTTGTTGTTTTTTCTAGTTGTGTCGAGCTAAGCGTGTCCGGTAGTGGCTGGTTTCTCTGCAGAGCAGGTTTAGCGTTCGCTTGGCCATCAGCGGCTAACGCGATCTGTGGATGGTGGCGCGAGCTGAGCCCTCATCTCAGTAGTATTTTATTCTTGCTTGCAAATGGCATGTGTCATGTCCAAGTCCTCCTTTCTTTCTGAAGTCCAGACGTTTGATTCAAACATTGGCGATAAATTTCTGATTTCTGTCTCTGGTGAACTTCCTGCCTGAGACCTCTGCTGACCTCACCAGGAAGAAACATCAGCACCATCTAGTGGACTGAAAAAGCAGCTGATTTTATTATTCTAGTACCAAAAGTTGTATTAAATTGTGTATTGCAAAAATCAATAATGTATATTAAACTTGCCGTCCGTGTATCGATAAAATATCGTGTACGGTGCTGTGTGGATTTCCCCACCCCTACTGTTCAGCTACTGAGTTTGTTTTATACAAACAACTCGATGCTGTAAAAAGATGATTGTATGGATTTTGTGTGACAACGACTCGACAGGAAGCTGCTACATCACCAGCAGCCCCGCTGGCTGATGGGACACATTAATAATATCAGATATTAACATTTGAGTTCTCTCTGAAGGATTTCTGCTGAAACAACACTGAAACAAGTCCTTTGTCTTCATGACTTCCAGTTTCATTTATGTTTTCCACCTCGACACAGTTTCACAAACTGAGGCCTCATTTAGCCTTTGAGTGTTTTTAATCACCGGCTCCCCTGCAGAGAGTAAAACCAATTAAATGAATCTTTATGAACATTAGTAAGAGCCAAAAGACGCTAACCATTCAGACACTACTGTAAACACATGAGACATTGTTGTTTGGTGACAAATTCCCTTTATTACAGCTCAGTGTATCTCCTTGAATAAATATAAAATACATCAACATGTCCTCACATGTGACACTGAGCTACTGTGTCTTTAGCTGCTGAAACAACTTCACCAAAATGTAAAACAACACCTGTGTAACAGAATGTAAGTTATTTAATGTTGACGTAAAATGTGGATATATCAGCTCATGTGATTGAGTCCAGGTCAAGTTTAAAGCCTCTTTCTAAAGTTACAGACATTTAAAGATGCTGTTAAACCTTCAGGTATGACACGCTGCATTAAATGCAGCTGCACACTAAACCACTAAACTAAACTCTGTACTTTCATTATTTTCATCCACAGTTTATGCAAACATGTTATTGGGGGCTGCAGCTAACGATGTCGCAGATTAATCTGTAGATTTCTGCTCAGTGAATCGTTTGGTCTACAAAACAGTGTTTGAGAAAACGGTGAAAAAAAAAGCCTGTAACATCCCCGAGACAAAAGTGACTTTATCACGTCTTGTTTTGTCCAACGTTTCCAAACCCTAAACTATCAAATTAACTATAAAGTAAGACAAAGAAAAGCAGCAAAGCCTCACATTTAAAATGTCAACTTTGAAATAAAAATTTAAAGGAGCAGTGTGCCAGATTTCGGGAGATTTATTTTTTTTGGCGTCTAGTGGTGAGGATTGGAACCAGCTGAAACTCCCAGTTAGAATTCCTTCAGTGTTCATTGTTTAACACGTTTTTACCAGGAGCTGAATTATCCACACAGGTCTCTTCTCTCTAAAACAAACAGAGCAGCTGATTTTAGCCAGTGAAGACACTGAATAAAACAGTTTCTCATCGAAAATGAGCAACGAAAGAAGAAATGACCCAAAAAAATAGCAAGAAATGAGTAAAGAGAAAATCAAAAACAAGTAAATTAGTTTTTTTAAAAAAAAAAAAAAAAAGATAAGTGCTTGAAAATTAAAATAATTCTGTAACATCATTTTAAAATGTAATAATAATTAGAAAAATGGTTTTTCCCTTCTTTTCTTTAAACAATTTTTTTTAATCTATTATTTTTTGCAATTTGTAGGACATTTCCTACCAAGTTGCTCTTTGCCATTTTCCCCATGGTTTTGACAAAAAAAAGTGCACCAATTTTCTGAGGTTTCAAAGGTTTAAATCCTCATGAAAGGGTTCTGAAAGCAGCACAAAAAAAGTGACATCGCTCCAGGTTTGAAACAATAATGTTCTTCTTATATTTTGTCCCATTCATGCTGATAAATCGCCCTAAATCCTTCACACTGGACCTTAAAATCCTTCATTTCTATCAAAGTTGTTGCAGATTTAAAATTAAAATTTTGTCATGAGAGGAAAAAAAAACTTTCCAGATGAACATCAGACCAGTAAACTGTAAAACCTTTGGTCATTGTACAGCAACAGCTGATCAGCAATAAATAATTAAATGTGATCTGATTTAGACTCAATAATAAAATCACACATTCCAAAGTTTGCATGATATTAATAATTCAGATGCTGCTTCCATCTAAACTTCCCGTCCTAGAAATCATTGGCTGAAATAAAAGTAACGGCCCATACACAGAAGTGATTAATCACAGTTTCTATGTGTGATTTTTTTTTAATTTTTCTTAACGTCACGTTGTTGTTGCTGCTGCTGCTGTCCAGCAGGTGGCGTCCTCACTGTGACTGCAGGCAGAATGTGAGTGTGTGGACAGCAGGAGGGCTCGACTGACGGTGAAGATACTTCATGTTAACATGCTGCTAAATCTGAACCAACTTCAGTCTCTGTGAGTCTGTGAACGCTGCCTCGGAGATTTTGGCGACTAAATTAAAAATATTAAAGCTGAAAAACAAAATTTGGCCTCGAACACACGAGTCAGTGGATCCCTCCTGTACATGGACCGTATATTGAAACTGCTGAAGTGTACACACACACACACACACACATTATGACAGAAACATTAACGTGTTCTACAGTAATTTGCTGAAGTAAAACACCACGTCCTGTAAAATCAGGAAACATAAAGCGAGCTGCACAATAAATATTCTTTATATCAAAATCTGAATTTGAGTTTTCAAATGTAAGAGCAGGGATTTTCATTGTAACTACCTTTGATGTAGAAACACAGCTCTGTTAAAACGGGCAAAATGCTTTTCATTTCTGCAGATTAATGTGTCGTTTGGCAGTTAGCAGTTAGCCACGTGCTAATTCTGTAGTTTACTATGAGTAAGACTCAGAGACGAGCATTTGAAATGATTTATCTTCATTCAGAGCCTCACGTGTCTCAGTTTGTTAAATGCTTTTTTAAGTGTAGTCGTGTTTCCTAAAATCTTTCCAACAGAGTTCGACAGCCACAACATTAATAATCACAATGGCCACAATAATGGAAATCTTTTGTCATCTTGGGAACACAGGGTCATTATTTTGTTAGAGATTTCACAGCTTGTTTTCTCACGAGTTGTGTTTAGTTATGTCGATTCTTGAGAAAGCAAAAGGCAGATTTCTCAAAATGACTAAATCATTGATCAGTGTGATTAAAGGTAACGACGGCTCACTTGAGCGCGACATAACTACAGTGTGAGCTTAAACAAAAGCAGTTTTCTCGTGATAAATCATTTCGCTGTCTTGAGAAATCGGCCATTTGTTTTCTCAGGAAATGACATATTATCCCGTTATCACAAGAAACTAAATAATTAATTTGTGAACCTGAGATAACAGAAAAGGGTAAAACCAATTTCGCAAGCACGACTGTTCTTTGCCTCTCTATGTAACACCAAGGGTTGCAACAGTATATTGGTTTCAAGGTAGACCGTCATGTTATAATTGACAATTATTGTACCGTCTACATTTGCTTCTCGACAATGTTCAGGGAAAAAAGCACCTGGACAGAAAATCTCAATTTTATTTTAGTTATTTTTTAAAACGGAGATTTTGTACACAAACTCTCAAGTGTCAAATATAGTAATAAAATGTTTGTTTAACCAAAAATAACCTTCCATTTTATAATTTATAATTCTGTGATACCATGAAACCACAATATTTTCTCATACTGTGAAAAAGTTAGTGTTCAGTCAGACAATAGAAACTCATGTTTCATCACCACATTTAGTTCAGCGTTACACCAACAACCTGTTCACAGACAGGTTTATAATCTGTGATGTGACCTTTAAGAAAACATGTCAGAAAATATTCACCTGAAGCTTCTCTCAACATCATCTCTCATTTCAAGTAGAAAGCAATTTGTTTGGGGAGAGTTGGACGTAATGAGTTACAGCGCTACACACACACACACACACACACACACACACACACACACACACTCTGCCTTCAGCTTCACTGGTGAGTTCAGTTTCTGAAACACAACCTACCTGCAACTAAAAGTCTCTGGATCAAAGCAAGTGTAAATGTTTTTAATTTGAGGATAAACTCAACACCTGATGCAACAGATACGTTCTGACTATGACACGACTAACACAGGTTTAAAGAAAAGATGCTGCAGTCACATCCATGTTACCTGCAGGTAAATAATCTGTATGACACTGCTTAATATTTGGCCACTGTTTTTCCTGTTGACCTTTGACTCCTCAAAGAGCTGAGTGTGTTAAGTCCTGCTTTTTTGTCTCTCTTTTTTTTAAACTGTAAATCATTTGAATGTAAAACTCTAATTTATTTACAATATTTCTGTATCAAAAGCTACAAAGATGCTACATTCTTTGAGTTTAATGGCAAAAGTTCTCCACACAAGCTGCACTGCTTACGTCTGTCCATCAGAGTCTGTTCCAGCAGAGTGAGGACTCTTTGTTCCTCGTTCAGTTTAAAGTTCAAGAAGGAGAAGTAAGTCTTAAAAAAATGGAAATAGCCCTTAATGTCCACTGCAGAGAGCAGAAACTCGTCTGAACAGCAGGAAGAAGAAAAGAATCTGAGAAGTCCCATTGTCTCCTGTGGTGAGTAGAAAACGTCCTTTGGCTAGCTGCTCCACGTTTTTTTTTTTTTACTTTCCTGCCGTCTCCCTTGGAGGGCCCTGATTGGTTGGCTGGTCCCTTCTTTATGTACAATGGTGGAGGAGAGATGAGACGAGCAGAGAGGCCGAGAAGACAGAGAGGGACAGCGAGATGGCTGACGCTCCGCCGCAGTCCTTTGCATCTTCCTGTTGTAAGTATTTTAACATCAGAATTAATAACAATACAGATAATTTTGTATTATTATTGGCTGCAGATGTATTTCTGCATTATGTAGAAAAATATACTTCTACATAAAAATATGTATAAGTATGTGTTTCTTCATTTCTTATCAATGTACAGCAACTTAGTATTTTATTATTATTAGTAAAAGTAGTAGTCATAGTATAGCATGTCGTCCAAAATCATGAAAAAAAGTCATAGTATAGCATGTCGTCCAAAATCATGAAAAAAAAGTCATAGTATAGCATGTCGTCCAAAATCGTAAAAAAAAGTCATAGTATAGCATGTCGTCCAAAATCATGAAAAAAAAGTCATAGTATAGCATGTCGTCCAAAATCACGAAAAAAAGTCATAGTATAGCATGTCGTCCAAAATCATGAAAAAAAGTCATAGTATAGCACGTCGTCCAAAATCACGAAGAAAAGTCATAGTATAGCATGTCGTCCAAAATCACGAAGAAAAGTCATAGTATAGCATGTCGTCCAAAATCGCGAAAATACGTCATAGTACAGCATGTCGTCCAAAATCACAAAAAAAAGTCATAGTATAGCATGTCGTCCAAAATCATGAAAAAAAGTCATAGTATAGCACGTCGTCCAAAATCATGAAAAAAGTCATAGTATAGCACGTCGTCCAAAATCACACAAAAAAGTCATAGTATAGCATGTCGTCCAGAATCACAAAAAAAAGTCATAGTACAGCATGTCGTCCAAAATCACACAAAAAAGTCAGAGTACAGCATGTCGTCCGAAATCACGAAAAAAGTCATAGTATAGCATGTCGTCCGAAATCATGAAAAAAAGTCATAGTATAGCACGTCGTCCAAAATCACACAAAAAAGTCATAGTATAGCATGTCGTCCGAAATCACGAAAAAAGTCATAGTATAGCATGTCGTCCGAAATCATGAAAAAAGTCATAGTATAGCACGTCGTCCAAAATCACACAAAAAAGTCAGAGTACAGCATGTCGTCCGAAATCACGAAAAAAGTCATAGTATAGCACGTCGTCCAAAATCATGAAAAAAAGTCATAGTATAGCACGTCGTCCAAAATCACGAAGAAAAGTCATAGTATAGCATGTCGTCCAAAATCACGAAAAAAGTCAGAGTACAGCATGTCGTCCAAAATCACACAAAAAAGTCAGAGTACAGCATGTCGTCCGAAATCACGAAAAAAGTCATAGTATAGCACGTCGTCCAAAATCATGAAAAAAGTCAGAGTACAGCATGTCGTCCGAAATCACGAAAAAAGTCATAGTATAGCATGTCGTCCGAAATCATGAAAAAAGTCATAGTATAGCACGTCGTCCAAAATCACACAAAAAAGTCAGAGTACAGCATGTCGTCCGAAATCACGAAAAAAGTCATAGTATAGCACGTCGTCCAAAATCATGAAAAAAAGTCATAGTATAGCACGTCGTCCAAAATCACACAAAAAAGTCATAGTATAGCATGTCGTCCGAAATCACGAAAAAAGTCAGAGTACAGCATGTCGTCCGAAATCACGAAAAAAGTCATAGTATAGCATGTCGTCCAAAATCACACAAAAAAGTCATAGTATAGCATGTCGTCCGAAATCACAAAAAAAAGTCATAGTACAGCATGTCGTCCAAAATCACACAAAAAAGTCAGAGTACAGCATGTCGTCCGAAATCACGAAAAAAGTCATAGTATAGCACGTCGTCCAAAATCATGAAAAAAAGTCATAGTATAGCATGTCGTCCAAAATCATGAAAAAAAGTCATAGTATAGCACGTCGTCCAAAATCACGAAGAAAAGTCATAGTATAGCATGTCGTCCAAAATCGCGAAAATACGTCATAGTACAGCATGTCGTCCAAAATCACAAAAAAAAGTCATAGTATAGCATGTCGTCCAAAATCATGAAAAAAAGTCATAGTATAGCACGTCGTCCAAAATCATGAAAAAAGTCATAGTATAGCACGTCGTCCAAAATCACACAAAAAAGTCATAGTATAGCATGTCGTCCGAAATCACAAAAAAAAGTCATAGTACAGCATGTCGTCCAAAATCACACAAAAAAGTCAGAGTACAGCATGTCGTCCGAAATCACGAAAAAAGTCATAGTATAGCATGTCGTCCGAAATCACGGAAAAACGTCATAGTATAGCATGTCGTCCGAAATCACGGAAAAAAGTCATAGTATAGCATGTCGTCCGAAATCATGAAAAAAAGTCATAGTACAGCATGTCGTCCAAAATCACACAAAAAAGTCATAGTATAGCATGTCGTCCAAAATCATGAAAAAAGTCATAGTATAGCATGTCGTCCAAAATCACACAAAAAAGTCACAGTATAGCATGTCGTCCAAAATCATGAAAAAAGTCATAGTATAGCATGTCGTCCAAAATCATGAAAAAAGTCATAGTATAGCATGTCGTCCGAAATCATGGAAAAAAAGTCATAGTATAGTATGTCGTCCAAAACCATGAAAAAAAGTCATAGTATAGCATGTCGTCCAAAATCATGAAAAAATGTCATAGTATAGCATGTCGTCCAAAATCATGAAAAAAGTCATAGTATAGCATGTCGTCCAAAATCATGAAAAAATGTCATAGTATAGCATGTCGTCCAAAATCATGAAAAAAAGTCAGAGTACAGCATGTCGTCCGAAATCATGAAAAAAAGTCATAGTATAGCATGTCGTCCAAAATCATGAAAAAAAGTCATAGTATAGCATGTCGTCCAAAATCATGAAAAAATGTCATAGTATAGCATGTCGTCCAAAATCATGAAAAAAAGTCATAGTACAGCATGTCGTCCAAAATCATGAAAAAAAGTCATAGTATAGCATGTCGTCCGAAATCACAAAAAAAAGTCATAGTACAGCATGTCGTCCAAAATCACACAAAAAAGTCAGAGTACAGCATGTCGTCCGATATCACGAAAAAAGTCATAGTATAGCATGTCGTCCGAAATCATGAAAAAAAGTCATAGTATAGCATGTCGTCCAAAATCATGAAAAAAAGTCATAGTATAGCATGTCGTCCAAAATCACGAAAAAAAGTCATAGTATAGCATGTCATCCGAAATTGTGAAGAAAAGTCATAGTACAGCATGTCGTCCGAAATCATGAAAAAAAGTCATAGTATAGCATGTCGTCCAAAATCATGAAAAAAAGTCATAGTATAGCATGTCGTCCAAAATCATGAAAAAAAGTCATAGTACAGCATGTCGTCCAAAATCATGAAAAAAAGTCATAGTATAGCATGTCATCCGAAATTGTGAAGAAAAGTCATAGTATAGCATGTCGTCCGAAATCATGAAAAAAAGTCATAGTATAGCATGTCGTCCAAAATCATGAAAAAAAGTCATAGTACAGCATGTCGTCCAAAATCATGGAAAAAAGTCATAGTATAGCATGTCATCCGAAATTGTGAAGAAAAGTCATAGTATAGCATGTCGTCCGAAATCGTGAAGAAAAGTCATAGTATAGCATGTCGTCCAAAATCATGAAAAAAAGTCATAGTACAGCATGTCGTCCAAAATCACACAAAAAAGTCATAGTATAGCATGTCGTCCAAAATCATGAAAAAAAGTCATAGTATAGCATGTCGTCCAAAATCACACAAAAAAGTCATAGTATAGCATGTTGTCCGAAATCGTGAAAAAAAGTCATAGTATAGCATGTCGGCAAAAATCACGAAAAAAAGTCATAGTATAGCATGTCGGCAAAAATCGTGAAAAAAAGTCATAGTATAGCATGTCGTCCGAAATTGTGAAGAAAAGTCATAGTATAGCATGTCGTCCAAAATCATGAAAAAAAGTCATAGTACAGCATGTCGTCCAAAATCATGAAAAAAAGTCATAGTACAGCATGTCGTCCAAAATCATGAAAAAAAGTCATAGTATAGCATGTCGTCCAAAATCATGAAAAAAAGTCATAGTATAGCATGTCGTTCGAAATCATGAAAAAAAGTCATAGTACAGCACGTCGTCCAAAATCATGAAAAAAAGTCATAGTATAGCATGTCGTCGGAAATCATGAAAAAAAAGTCATAGTATAGCATGTCGTCCAAAATCATGAAAAAAAGTCATAGTATAGCATGTCGTTCGAAATCATGAAAAAAAGTCATAGTACAGCACGTCGTCCAAAATCATGAAAAAAAGTCATAGTACAGCACGTCGTCCAAAATCATGAAAAAAAGTCATAGTATAGCATGTCGTCTGAAATCATGAAAAAAAAGTCATAGTACAGCACGTCGTCCAAAATCATGAAAAAAAGTCATAGTACAGCACGTCGTCCAAAATCATGAAAAAAAGTCATAGTACAGCATGTCGTCCAAAATCACACAAAAAAGTCATAGTATAGCATGTCGTCCGAAATCGTAAAAAAAAAGTCATAGTATAGCATGTCGTCCAAAATCGTGAAAAAAAAGTCATAGTATAGCATGTCGTCCGAAATCACGGAAAAAAAGTCATAGTATAGTGAAATGCAAACAAAAAATAAACATTATCAGTCGTATCAGCTATAAGAATGTTAAAATAGATATAAAGTATAGTAAGATGTAAAAAATGAAGAAAACAAAGTGTATGTTACGGCCGTCAGGTGATTCTTGTCACTGCGGCTCAGTCTTTTCTCTGTCAGTTATGCAGGTCCAGCTCTGGCAGCGCCTCTGAACCTCCCTGCTGTGTTTGTGCCTCCATCTTCCGCGTCTCTGGCTGATCCCTTGTCTTTGCCACGTGACCTGCTCTGCCACTCACAAGCCGTCTGGATCCATCAGCCAGCTGATACAAGCCGCTCTGTAGTTATGGCAGAACCAGCTGTGATGGACCCTGAACATTCTGCCCCTGTGTCTCTCTGTGCAATGTTAACTTGTCTATGCTAACTGTTAACGCTAACGGAATTTTAGTGTGTAGCTCACGTTAACTAGTACAAGGCAGTGACTTGGGGTTGTGTGATCTGGGCAGTTGGCTTGTTGTGTTTGCTTTGCTTTCTTATTCTGCATCGCTGTCTGCACCACACACAGCTATTTTCCTCACTGTACAGAGTCAGTGGAGTTTTGTCAAAGATTAGTGAGTTTGGTCTGTTCAGTTTGTTTTATGATTTGGTGCCACACACTGACCTTCCCTTTGTCCTCGCCTCATTTCACTCCTCCTGTGTTGAGCATTTTGTATTTAAGTGTTAACCAGAAAGCCTTCATTTGTGTAACTTTAATTCTACTGGTTCAATAAACAGCAGTGTTTGCCTGACGACATCGGCTCTGAGTTTCTTCCCTTGTGCCAAGACATCGCAACAGTCTGTAACATTGTAGCATGTCATAAAAAGGAAAAAGAAAAGATTGTAGTTGGCATTCCATAAAAATGTATTTAAAAAAAGTCACAATAAAATAAGTCATACAGCGTGGAAAAAAAAGTCATAGTATAGCACATCGTCCAAAATCATGAAAAAAAGTCAGAGTACAGCATGTCGTCCAAAATCACGAAAAAAATCATAGTATAGCATGTCGTCCAAAATCACGAAAAAAGTCATAGTATAGCATGTCGTCCAAAATCGTGAAAAAAAAGTCATAGTATAGCATGTCGTCCACAATCATGAAAAAAGTCATAGTATAGCATGTCGTCCAAAATCGTGAAAAAAAAGTCATAGTATAGCATGTCGTCCAAAATCGTGAAAAAAAAGTCATAGTATAGCATGTCGTCCAAAATCATGAAAAAAAGTCATAGTATAGCATGTCGTCCACAATCATATAAAAAAAGTCATAGTATAGCATGTCGTCCAAAATCATGAAAAAAGTCATAGTATAGCATGTCGTCCACAATCATATAAAAAAAGTCATAGTATAGCATGTCGTCCACAATCATATAAAAAAAGTCATAGTATAGCATGTCGTCCAAAATCACAAAAAAAGTCATAGTATAGCATGTCGACCAAAATCGTAAAAAAAAGTCGTAGTATAGCATGTCGTCCACAATCGTAAAAAAAAGTCATAGTATAGCATGTCGTCCAAAATCACGAAAAAAGTCATAGTATAGCATGTCGTCCAGAATCGTAAAAAAAAGGTCATAATATAGCATGTCGTCAGAAATCACGAAAATACGTCATAGTATAGCATGTCGTCCGAAATCACGGAAAGAAAGTCATAGTATAGCATGTCGTCCAAAATCGTAAAAAAAGGTCATAGTATAGCATGTCGTCCGAAATCACGGAAAGAAAGTCATAGTATAGCATGTCGTTCGAAATCACGGAAAGAAAGTCATAGTATAGCATGTTGTCCAAAATCGTAAAAAAGTCATAGTATAGCATGTCGTCCAAAATCACGAAAAAACGTCATAGTATAGCATGTCGTCCAAAATCACGAAAAAAGTCATAGTATAGCATCTCGTCCAGAATCGTAAAAAAAAGGTCATAATATAGCATGTCGTCAGAAATCACGAAAATACGTCATAGTATAGCATGTCGTCCAAAATCACGAAAAAAGTCATAGTATAGCATGTCGTCCAAAATCACGAAAAAAGTCATAGTATAGCATCTCGTCCAGAATCGTAAAAAAAAGGTCATAATATAGCATGTCGTCAGAAATCACGAAAATACGTCATAGTATAGCATGTCGTCCAAAATCACGAAAAAAGTCATAGTATAGCATCTCGTCCAGAATCGTAAAAAAAAGGTCATAATATAGCATGTCGTCAGAAATCATGAAAAAACGTCATAGTATAGCATGTCGTCCAAAATCATGAAAAAAAGTCATAGTATAGCATGTCGTCCACAATCATATAAAAAAGTCATAGTATAGCATGTCGTCCAAAATCATGAAAAAAGTCATAGTATAGCATGTCGTCCACAATCATATAAAAAAAGTCATTGTATAGCATGTCGTCCAAAATCACAAAAAAAGTCATAGTATAGCATGTCGACCAAAATCGTAAAAAAAAGTCGTAGTATAGCATGTCGTCCACAATCGTAAAAAAAAGTCATAGTATAGCATGTCGTCCAAAATCACGAAAAAAGTCATAGTATAGCATGTCGTCCAGAATCGTAAAAAAAAGGTCATAATATAGCATGTCGTCAGAAATCACGAAAATACGTCATAGTATAGCATGTCGTCCACAATCGTAAAAAAAAGTCATAGTATAGCATGTCGTCCACAATCGTAAAAAAAAAGTCATAGTATAGCATGTCGTCCAAAATCGTAAAAAAAAAGTCATAGTATAGCATGTCGTCCAAAATCGTAAAAAAAGTCATAGTATAGCATGTCGTCCAAAATCATATAAAAAAAGTCATAGTATAGCATGTCGTTCAAAATCATGAAAAAAAGTCATAGTATAGCATGTCGTCCAAAATCGTGAAAAAAAGTCATACTATAGCATGTCGTCCAAAATCACGAAAAAACGTCATAGTATAGCATGTCGTCCAAAATCACGAAAAAAGTCATAGTATAGCATCTCGTCCAGAATCGTAAAAAAAAGGTCATAATATAGCATGTCGTCAGAAATCACGAAAATACGTCATAGTATAGCATGTCGTCCAAAATCACGAAAAAAGTCATAGTATAGCATCTCGTCCAGAATCGTAAAAAAAAGGTCATAATATAGCATGTCCTCAGAAATCATGAAAAAACGTCATAGTATAGCATGTCGTCCAAAATCATGAAAAAAAGTCATAGTATAGCATGTCGTCCAAAATCACGAAAAAACGTCATAGTATAGCATGTCGTTCAAAATCATGAAAAAAAGTCATAGTATAGCATGTCGTCCAAAATCGTGAAAAAAAGTCATACTATAGCATGTCGTCAGAAATCACGAAAATACGTCATAGTATAGCATGTCGTCCAAAATCACGAAAAAAGTCATAGTATAGCATCTCGTCCAGAATCGTAAAAAAAAGGTCATAATATAGCATGTCCTCAGAAATCATGAAAAAACGTCATAGTATAGCATGTCGTCCAAAATCATGAAAAAAAGTCATAGTATAGCATGTCGTCCACAATCATATAAAAAAAGTCATAGTATAGCATGTCGTCCACAATCATATAAAAAAAGTCATAGTATAGCATGTCGACCAAAATCATGAACAAAAGTCATAGTATAGCATGTCGTCCACAATCATATAAAAAAAGTCATAGTATAGCATGTCGTCCGAAATCATGAAAAAAAGTCATAGTATAGCATGTCGTCCACAATCATATAAAAAAAGTCATAGTATAGCATGTCGTCCAAAATCATGAAAAAAGTCATAGTATAGCATGTCGTCCACAATCATATAAAAAAGTCATAGTATAGCATGTCGTCCAAAATCATGAAAAAAAGTCATAGTATAGCATGTCGACCACAATCATGAAAAAAAGTCATAGTATAGCATGTCGACCAAAATCATGAAAAAAAGTCATAGTATAGCATGTCGTCCACAATCATATAAAAAAAGTCATAGTATAGCATGTCGTCCACAATCATATAAAAAAAGTCATAGTATAGCATGTCGACCAAAATCGTAAAAAAAAGTCGTAGTATAGCATGTCGTCCAAAATCACGAAAAAAGTCATAGTATAGCATGTCGTCCAGAATCGTAAAAAAAAGGTCATAATATAGCATGTCGTCAGAAATCACGAAAATACGTCATAGTATAGCATGTCGTCCGAAATCACGGAAAGAAAGTCATAGTATAGCATGTCGTCCAAAATCGTAAAAAAAGTCATAGTATAACGTCGTCCAAAATCATGAAAAAAAATCATAGTATAGCATGTCGTCCAAAATCGTAAAAAAAGGTCATAGTATAGCATGTCGTCCAAAATCATGAAAAAAAGTCATAGTATAGCATGTCGTCCAAAATCACGAAAAAAACGTCATAGTATAGCATGTCGTTCGAAATCACGGAAAGAAAGTCATAGTATAGCATGTTGTCCAAAATCGTAAAAAAGTCATAGTATAGCATGTCGTCCAAAATCACGAAAAAAACGTCATAGTATAGCATGTCGTCCAAAATCACGAAAAAAGTCATAGTATAGCATCTCGTCCAGAATCGTAAAAAAAAGGTCATAATATAGCATGTCGTCAGAAATCACGAAAATACGTCATAGTATAGCATGTCGTCCAAAATCACGAAAAAAGTCATAGTATAGCATCTCGTCCAGAATCGTAAAAAAAAGGTCATAATATAGCATGTCGTCAGAAATCATGAAAAAACGTCATAGTATAGCATGTCGTCCAAAATCATGAAAAAAAGTCATAGTATAGCATGTCGTCCACAATCATATAAAAAAAGTCATAGTATAGCATGTCGTCCACAATCATATAAAAAAAGTCATAGTATAGCATGTCGTCCACAATCATATAAAAAAAGTCATTGTATAGCATGTCGTCCAAAATCACGGAAAGAAAGTCATAGTATAGCATGTCGACCAAAATCATGAAAAAAAGTCATAGTATAGCATGTCGTCCACAATCATAAAAAAAGTCATAGTATAGCATGTCGTCCAAAATCATGAAAAAAAGTCATAGTATAGCATGTCGTCCACAATCATATAAAAAAAGTCATAGTATAGCATGTCGTCCACAATCATATAAAAAAAGTCATAGTATAGCATGTCGTCCACAATCATATAAAAAAAGTCATAGTATAGCATGTCGTCCACAATCATATAAAAAAAGTCATAGTATAGCATGTCGTCCAAAATCACAAAAAAAGTCATAGTACAGCATGTCGACCAAAATCGTAAAAAAAAGTCATAGTATAGCATGTCGTCCACAATCGTAAAAAAAAGTCATAGTATAGCATGTCGTCCAAAATCACGAAAATACGTCATAGTATAGCATGTCGTCCGAAATCACGGAAAGAAAGTCATAGTATAGCATGTCGTCCAAAATCGTAAAAAAAGTCATAGTATAACATGTCGTCCAAAATCGTAAAAAAAGGTCATAGTATAGCATGTCGTCCAAAATCATGAAAAAAAGTCATAGTATAGCATGTCGTCCAAAATCGTAAAAAAAGGTCATAGTATAGCATGTCGTCCAAAATCATGAAAAAAAGTCATAGTATAGCATGTCGTCCAAAATCACGAAAAAACGTCATAGTATAGCATGTCGTTCGAAATCACGGAAAGAAAGTCATAGTATAGCATGTTGTCCAAAATCGTAAAAAAGTCATAGTATAGCATGTCGTCCAAAATCACGAAAAAAAACGTCATAGTATAGCATGTCCAAAATCACGAAAAAAGTCATAGTATAGCATCTCGTCCAGAATTGTAAAAAAAAGGTCATAATATAGCATGTCGTCAGAAATCACGAAAATACGTCATAGTATAGCATGTCGTCCGAAATCACGGAAAGAAAGTTATAGTATAGCATGTCGTCCACAATCGTAAAAAAAAGTCATAGTATAGCATGTCGTCCACAATCGTAAAAAAAAAGTCATAGTATAGCATGTCGTCCAAAATCGTAAAAAAAAAGTCATAGTATAGCATGTCGTCCAAAATCGTAAAAAAAGTCATAGTATAGCATGTCGTCCAAAATCATATAAAAAAAGTCATAGTATAGCATGTCGTTCAAAATCATGAAAAAAAGGTCATAGTATAGCATGTCGTCCAAAATCGTGAAAAAAAGTCATACTATAGCATGTCGTCCAAAATCACGAAAAAACGTCATAGTATAGCATGTCGTCCGAAATCACGGAAAGAAAGTCATAGTATAGCATGTCTTTCGAAATCACGGAAAGAAAGTCATAGTATAGCATGTTGTCCAAAATCGTAAAAAAAAAGTCATAGTATAGCATGTCGTCCAAAATCGTAAAAAAAAAGTCATAGTATAGCATGTCGTCCAAAATCGTAAAAAAAGTCATAGTATAGCATGTCGTCCAAAATCATATAAAAAAAGTCATAGTATAGCATGTCGTTCAAAATCATGAAAAAAAGGTCATAGTATAGCATGTCGTCCAAAATCGTGAAAAAAAGTCATACTATAGCATGTCGTCCAAAATCACGAAAAAACGTCATAGTATAGCATGTTGTCCGAAATCACGGAAAGAAAGTCATAGTATAGCATGTCTTTCGAAATCACGGAAAGAAAGTCATAGTATAGCATGTTGTCCAAAATCGTAAAAAAGTCATAGTATAGCATGTCGTCCAAAATCACGAAAAAACGTCATAGTATAGCATGTCGTCCGAAATCACGGAAAGAAAGTTATAGTATAGCATGTCGTCCACAATCGTAAAAAAAAGTCATAGTATAGCATGTCGTCCACAATCGTAAAAAAAAAGTCATAGTATAGCATGTCGTCCAAAATCGTAAAAAAAAAGTCACAGTATAGCATGTCGTCCAAAATCGTAAAAAAAGTCATAGTATAGCATGTCGTCCAAAATCGTAAAAAAAAAGTCATAGTATAGCATGTCGTCCAAAATCATGAAAAAAAAGTCATAGTATAGCATGTCGTCCGAAATCACGGAAAGAAAGTCATAGTATAGCATGTCGTCCAAAATCGTAAAAAAAGGTCATAGTATAGCATGTCGTCCAAAATCGTAAAAAAAGTCATAGTATAGCATGTCGTCCAAAATCATATAAAAAAAGTCATAGTATAGCATGTCGTCCAAAATGAAAAAAGTCATAGTATAGCATGTCGTCCAAAATCATGAAAAAAAAGTCATAGTATAGCATGTCGTCCAAAATCGTAAAAAAAGTCATAGTATAGCATGTCGTCCAAAATCATATAAAAAAAGTCATAGTATAGCATGCCGTTCAAAATCATGAAAAAAGGTCATAGTATAGCATGTCGACCAAAATCGTAAAAAAAGTCATAGTATAGCATGTCGTCCAAAATCATGAAAAAAAGTCATAGTATAGCATGTCGTCCGAAATCACGGAAAGAAAGTCATAGTATAGCATGTCGTCCAAAATCGTAAAAAAAGTCATAGTATAGCATGTCGTCCAAAATCATATAAAAAAAGTCATAGTATAGCATGTCGTCCACAATCATATAAAAAAAGTCATAGTATAGCATGTCGTCCACAATCACGAAAAAAAAGTCATAGTATAGCATGTCGTCCACAATCATGAAAAAAAAGTCATAGTATAGCATGTCGTCCAAAATCATGAAAAAAAGTCATAGTATAGCATGTCGTCCAAAATCATGAAAAAAGTCATAGTATAGCATGTCGTCCACAATCATGAAAAAAAGTCATAGTATAGCATGTCGTCCACAATCATGAAAAAAAGTCATAGTATAGCATGTCGTCCAAAATCATGAAAAAAAGTCATAGTATAGCATGTCGTCCACAATCATGAAAAAAAAGTCATAGTATAGCATGTCGTCCAAAATCATGAAAAAAAGTCATAGTATAGCATGTCGTCCGAAATCACGGAAAGAAAGTCATAGTATAGCATGTCGTCCAAAATCGTAAAAAAAGTCATAGTATAGCATGTCGTCCAAAATCATATAAAAAAAGTCATAGTATAGCATGTTGTCCGAAATCACGGAAAGAAAGTCATAGTATAGCATGTCGTCCACAATCATGAAAAAAAAGTCATAGTATAGCATGTCGTCCACAATCATGAAAAAAAAGTCATAGTATAGCATGTCGTCCACAATCACGAAAAAAAGTCATAGTATAGCATGTCGTCCACAATCATGAAAAAAAAGTCATAGTATAGCATGTCGTCCACAATCATGAAAAAAAAGTCATAGTATAGCATGTCGTCCACAATCACGAAAAAAAAGTCATAGTATAGCATGTCGTCCACAATCACGAAAAAAAAGTCATAGTATAGCATGTCGTCCACAATCCTGAAAAAAAGTCATAGTATAGCATGTCGTCCACAATCGTAAAAAAAGTCATAGTATAGCATGTCGTCCAAAATCATGAAAAAAAGTCATAGTATAGCATGTCGTCCACAATCATGAAAAAAAAGTCATAGTATAGCATGTCGTCCAAAATCATGAAAAAAGTCATAGTATAGCATGTCGTCCACAATCATGAAAAAAAAGTCATAGTATAGCATGTCGTCCACAATCATGAAAAAAAAGTCATAGTATAGCATGTCGTCCAAAATCATGAAAAAAGTCATAGTATAGCATGTCGTCCACAATCATGAAAAAAAAGTCATAGTATAGCATGTCGTCCACAATCATGAAAAAAAAGTCATAGTATAGCATGTCGTCCAAAATCATGAAAAAAGTCATAGTATAGCATGTCGTCCACAATCATATAAAAAAAGTCATAGTAAAGCATGTCGTCCACAATCATGAAAAAAGTCATAGTATAGCATGTCGTCCAAAATCATGAAAAAAGTCATAGTATAGCATGTCGTCCAAAATCATGAAAAAAGTCATAGTATAGCATGTCGTCCAAAATCATGAAAAAAGTCATAGTATAGCATGTCGTCCACAATCATATAAAAAAAGTCATAGTAAAGCATGTCGTCCACAATCATATAAAAAAAGTCATAGTATAGCATGTCGTCCACAATCATATAAAAAAAGTCATAGTATAGCATGTCGTCCACAATCATATAAAAAAGTCATAGTATAGCATGTCGTCCAAAATCACGAAAAAAGTCATAGTATAGCATGTCGTCCAGAATCGTAAAAAAAAGGTCATAATATAGCATGTCGTCAGAAATCACGAAAATACGTCATAGTATAGCATGTCGTCCGAAATCACGGAAAGAAAGTCATAGTATAGCATGTCGTCCAAAATCGTAAAAAAAGTCATAGTATAACATGTCGTCCAAAATCATGAAAAAAAGTCATAGTATAGCATGTCGTCCAAAATCGTAAAAAAAGGTCATAGTATAGCATGTCGTCCAAAATCATGAAAAAAAGTCATAGTATAGCATGTCGTCCAAAATCACGAAAAAACGTCATAGTATAGCATGTCGTCCGAAATCACGGAAAGAAAGTCATAGTATAGCATGTCGTTCGAAATCACGGAAAGAAAGTCATAGTATAGCATGTTGTCCAAAATCGTAAAAAAGTCATAGTATAGCATGTCGTCCAAAATCACGAAAAAACGTCATAGTATAGCATGTCGTCCAAAATCACGAAAAAAGTCATAGTATAGCATCTCGTCCAGAATCGTAAAAAAAAAGGTCATAATATAGCATGTCGTCAGAAATCACGAAAATACGTCATAGTATAGCATGTCGTCCGAAATCACGGAAAGAAAGTCATAGTATAGCATGTCGTCCACAATCGTAAAAAAAAGTCATAGTATAAGCATGTCGTCCAAAATCGTAAAAAAAAGGTCATAATATAGCATGTCGTCAGAAATCACGAAAATACGTCATAGTATAGCATGTCGTCCGAAATCACGGAAAGAAAGTCATAGTATAGCATGTCGTCCACAATCGTAAAAAAAAGTCATAGTATAGCATGTCGTCCACAATCGTAAAAAAAAAGTCATAGTATAGCATGTCGTCCAAAATCGTAAAAAAAGGTCATAGTATAGCATGTCGTCCAAAATCATGAAAAAAAGTCATAGTATAGCATGTCGTCCAAAATCACGAAAAAACGTCATAGTATAGCATGTCGTCCGAAATCACGGAAAGAAAGTCATAGTATAGCATGTCGTCCAAAATTGTAAAAAAGTCATAGTATAGCATGTCGTCCAAAATCACGAAAAAACGTCATAGTATAGCATCTCGTCCAGAATCGTAAAAAAAAGGTCATAATATAGCATGTCGTCAGAAATCACGAAAATACGTCATAGTATAGCATGTCGTCCGAAATCACGGAAAGAAAGTCATAGTATAGCATGTCGTCCAAAATCGTAAAAAAGTCATAGTATAGCATGTCGTCCAAAATCACGAAAAAAGTCATAGTATAGCATCTCGTCCAGAATCGTAAAAAAAAGGTCATAATATAGCATGTCGTCAGAAATCACGAAAATACGTCATAGTATAGCATGTCGTCCGAAATCACGGAAAGAAAGTCATAGTATAGCATGTCGTCCACAATCGTAAAAAAAAGTCATAGTATAGCATGTCGTCCACAATCGTAAAAAAAAAGTCATCGTATAGCATGTCGTCCAAAATCGTAAAAAAAAAGTCACAGTATAGCATGTTGTCCAAAATCACGAAAATACGTCATAGTATAGCATGTCGTCCAAAATCGTAAAAAAAAAGTCACAGTATAGCATGTCGTCCAAAATCATGAAAAAAAGGTCATAGTATAGCATGTCGTCCACAATCGTAAAAAAAAAGTCATAGTATAGCATGTCGTCCAAAATCGTAAAAAAAAAGTCATAGTATAGCATGTCGTCCAAAATCACGAAAATACGTCATAGTATAGCATGTCGTCCAAAATCACGGAAAGAAAGTCATAGTATAGCATCTCGTCCAGAATCGTAAAAAAAAGGTCATAATATAGCATGTCGTCAGAAATCACGAAAATACGTCATAGTATAGCATGTCGTCCGAAATCACGGAAAAAAAGTCATCGTATAGCATGTCGTCCAAAATCGTAAAAAAAAAGTCATAGTATAGCATGTCGTCCAAAATCACGAAAAAAGTCATAGTATAGCATCTCGTCCAGAATCGTAAAAAAAAGGTCATAATATAGCATGTCGTCAGAAATCACGAAAATACGTCATAGTATAGCATGTCGTCCGAAATCACGGAAAGAAAGTCATAGTATAGCATGTCGTCCACAATCGTAAAAAAAAGTCATAGTATAGCATGTCGTCCAAAATCGTAAAAAAAAGGTCATAGTATAGCATGTCGTCCGAAATCACGGAAAGAAAGTCATAGTATAGCATGTCGTCCACAATCGTAAAAAAAAGTCATAGTATAGCATGTCGTCCAAAATCGTAAAAAAAAGGTCATAGTATAGCATGTCGTCCGAAATCACGGAAAGAAAGTCATAGTATAGCATGTCGTCCACAATCGTAAAAAAAAGTCATAGTATAGCATGTCGTCCACAATCGTAAAAAAAAAGTCATAGTATAGCATGTCGTCCAAAATCGTAAAAAAAGGTCATAGTATAGCATGTCGTCCAAAATCATGAAAAAAAAGTCATAGTATAGCATGTCGTCCAAAATCACGAAAAAAGTCATAGTATAGCATGTCGTTCGAAATCACGGAAAAAAAGTCATAGTATAGCATGTCGTCCAAAATCGTAAAAAAGTCATAGTATAGCATGTCGTCCAAAATCACGAAAAAACGTCATAGTATAGCATGTCGTCCAAAATCACGAAAAAAGTCATAGTATAGCATCTCGTCCAGAATCGTAAAAAAAAGGTCATAATATAGCATGTCGTCAGAAATCACGAAAATACGTCATAGTATAGCATGTCGTCCGAAATCACGGAAAGAAAGTCATAGTATAGCATGTCGTCCACAATCGTAAAAAAAAGTCATAGTATAGCATGTCGTCCAAAATCGTAAAAAAAAAGTCACAGTATAGCATGTTGTCCAAAATCACGAAAATACGTCATAGTATAGCATGTCGTCCAAAATCGTAAAAAAAAAGTCACAGTATAGCATGTCGTCCAAAATCACGAAAATACGTCATAGTATAGCATGTCGTCCAAAATCGTAAAAAAAAAGTCATAGTATAGCATGTCGTCAGAAATCATGAAAAAAAGTCATAGTATAGCATGTCGTCCACAATCGTAAAAAAAAAGTCATAGTATAGCATGTCGTCCAAAATCGTAAAAAAAAAGTCACAGTATAGCATGTCGTCCAAAATCACGAAAATACGTCATAGTATAGCATGTCGTCCAAAATCGTAAAAAAAAAGTCATAGTATAGCATGTCGTCAGAAATCATGAAAAAAAGTCATAGTATAGCATGTCGTCCACAATCGTAAAAAAAAAGTCATAGTATAGCATGTCGTCCAAAATCACGAAAATACGTCATAGTATAGCATGTCGTCCAAAATCACGAAAATACGTCATAGTATAGCATGTCGTCCAAAATCACGAAAATACGTCATAGTATAGCATGTCAAGACAATATAGTCATAGTATAGGATGTAATGAAAATTGAAAACAAAGTCATAGTATAGTGTGTAATAAAAATGTTATATCATAAGAAGTCATGTGATGACAGACTCACCTTGGGGTGGTAGGCGTGGCAGGACTCTGGCCGCCGCCGCACCTTCTGGGATTTCATCCTGTTGCACTTCACTGTAGCGTTATGTTCACTGCCATTAAGGAAAATACACCACTCATGGAGGTTCAGCATCATTTCAACATTTTAAGTACTCGGTGTGAGACCATACCTGAGTTTCAGCACCTGAATTAGGTTTTTTTCTAGAACCAGACTTTGAAGACTATAAAACCATTTTTATTTCCTTAAATTGAGCAAAAGTTTTATGTATACAAAAGAAATTTGTCTGAGAGAACTGTTAGTGTTTGAGAGTGACACAACAACTAAGTGCCTGGACAGACTGTGTGGTGAGGGGCCTGCAGCAGTGACTCTGACAGTGTGTCTCCAGCAGGGGGCGTCAGTACGTCAAGGATATATTTGATCTCTTTGGGCTCCAGCAGGATGGGCCCATACTGACGGGAACAGTCACAGTCGGCCTGAGTCACAACCACAACCAGGTTACTGTCAGGAATCTGCTGCACCACGAACATCCTGAAACACAAACGACAGGGAGCCGCCAATCAATCAATCAATCAATCAATCAGTCAATCAGTCAGTCAGTCAGTCAGTCAGTCAATCAATGAGTCTCACCTTCATGCTGTAGTTATCGATAAAGAGCTGATCATCTCTCTGAATAGATTTTAGACTAAATTGGATTCTGTATCAGCTCAGCTGTGCTCACCTGTTCACAGGTGTGACCCATCTTATGTTGCCAAACAGAAGCCTGTGGAGTTATCTGCGCTGGATATTCCACTACAGTCACTTGTTGCTTGTGTTTATAAAGAGGGAAATATTACAGATGGTGAGTCAATTTCTCATTACAAGTATTGGCAGAAGTGGTGAATTGATTCGAGCTACAAAGAGACGATAAATTGATCCTGACTTTACACCAGCATCACAACATGATGGATTCAGACGCTGGACCTGTTCAGAGGTCTGTACTACGGAGCAGGATTTACAGTTAGTGAGCTAACTTCAGGGTTAACTCTGGGTTTTCAGTAACTACGAAGCTGGTTCTGTTTTTACCGGGATAAATCACCGTGGTAACTGATGCTCAACAGCTGACCTGCTCTGGAGCCGGTTAACTCCAGAGTATTGAATCACAGCCTGTCACCACTCCGACCTCTGACCAATCAGGTCACTGAAGAAATAAGTATCCACGGACGACAGTCTGGAGCGACAGGTAAAAAAGAGGAGTCTGAATATTGTTGTAGGTCAGTAGAATCGTTTGATTGTTTCAGGGCTCTGTTTCCACTGCTTTTAATACAGAGCAACACTCAACACATGATTTTAACTGTAATTTAACTTCTGCAAAGTTTATTTTAGTCGCAGTGACAGTGTTGATATTTGACACTGATTCTGTCACTGCAGCTCAGAATAACAAGAGACACCTGTGTGATGAGCACTGGGATAAAACAGATCATATTTTATCAGTAAAATAATCCACACACTGTTAATCAGCTCCTGTTATTATAAATGCAACATGTCAGTCAGACAGACGTCATCAGTCATTAGCTACTCTTTACTTCAGCAGCACAAACAGTGTGGTGTTACTTTAAAGTGTTTCTGAGGAGTTTCATCATCATCACACTAAACAGCAAAACAAACCGATGCTTACAGCTCAGTGACAGCTGCACGTCATTTAAGTCTCAGATGACGGTGAATGTTTGGATAGTGTTTTCAATGTTTCCAGATCTTCTGTTCCAAGATTACAGAGTACATTCCACGCCACTGACATTTTACCGTCTGTGAGTCCCAGACACTCTTGGTTCTGTTTCACCTCATCTCATATTAAGCATGGCTCTGACGATGTCGCTCGTAATTAACAGCCCCGCCTCTTCCACTCATGGCACGAAAGGAAAACCCAGAGCTGACTGAACTCGTTGATAACCAGCTTTGTAGCACCGGTTATCCAGACGGCTAATGTGATGAGTTAGTCGGGCCAGATAATGAACATATCTTGGGTAAGTTGAACTGACTTCATAGCTCAGGCCTCTGGTATCAGCTCCATATACAAGATTGTGAAAAAATGGTAAATCTGTTATGACATTATAAACATCCCATGACCTCATATTTGTCTTTTTTTGTTCCCTGTGTACTGATGTTTAATTTTATTCTTTAGTTCCTCCACCTATTGAATGTAAAATATGTTCATAAATAACATGTATAAAAAAAAGCAAACTGCAGCAAGGTGTATGTAGAAATGACAAATCTAAGAGTTCATAACTTTGATATACACAGTGTCAACAAATAAAAACAACACACTATGTATAGCTTAATGTGGTCCAGAGTCAGGGATGCACAATTAACAGAAATATTATCGCAGTATGGCAAAGTGCAATATATATGATACCAAACTAGTAGACTTCTTTGATAAAAGAAAAACATGTCACAATGTAAAACCATAAGTAAAGCATTGTGGCGCTAGAGAGGTCATAGTATGGTTTGCCAAAGAAAGAAAAAAAAAGTCATAGTATAGTGTGTCATGATTAGGATCTTGAAAAAGTTATAGTGTATGATGATGATGTGGTAAAAGACCTTAGACCTGGCGAGGTTCCCCCCCACAGTTTTTAAATCCTGTAAAGTGACCCTGAACTCTGTTGGACAGCTGACTGTAAGTAGACTCTTCGCTATCCAGAATGACTTTAATCTAAATTCAGTTTCAGGGTGAATTTGCCCTGCAGTTTTTTTTTATACTTATTTTTGTGAGTAAAGACAATAACGTTGATACACTTCTAGAAGGTTCCCTTGTTTGACCACAAGATGGAGCCGTGAGAGTATTTTTGTTCTTAGCAGAGAGACTGTTTGTTGACGTCTGTGCGCAGGTAGGAGTTGGGTTTAAAACAGTAAGAGGTGAGCAGGATGAGTGGGTTTATGTAACATATGTTCAGTGTTAGACTTTAAAGATATTTTTGGAAAGTGAGGGCATTTTATCTGATGCTCTCTTTTTGTTGCAGTTGAGGTGAGAATTAGGTTCATGTTAAGGCTTGAATGAAATTCATATATGATGCCATGTTGTGGACTGAACTACCTGACAGAGTGTAAATGAGTAAACTGCAACAGATGCATTAATGCAGCAGTAAGATTAATCCAACATTATCAGACAGAAGAGGAAAATGCTGACATGGAACTTTTTACTGTTCTATACTTACATTTAGGTCCAGTGTGTTGGATTTAGAGCAACATACTGGCAGAAATGGAAAACAACATAATACCTTTGTTTTCTTTAGTGTATAATCACCTGAAAATAAGAGGCACTGTGTTTTTGATACCGTAGAATAAGTCGTTTACATCAGTGTAGTATTAGTACTTTTACTTAAGTAAAGGATCTGAGTACTTCTCCCACTACTGAGTGTATGTGCTTGTATCTATACTCGTACATGCTACACAGTGAGGACCAAATAATGTATTTTAGCAGCAGAGTGAGGACAGTTTTACCAAGTGAGGACATTTTGGCCAATCCTCATTTTTCAAAGGTTTTATGGTTCAGAGTAGAATTAGGGTTAGGTTAGGGTCAGGCATTTAGTCGTGATGGTTAGTGGGTTAGGGGCTCGGGAATGCATTGTGTCAATACGGGTCCTCACAAAGACAGAGGTACAAGAGTGTGTGTGTGTGTGTGTGTGTGTGTGTGTGTGTGTGTGTGTGTGTGTGAGACTCTTACTTCTGGCAGCGTCCACACTTGATGAGGCTGTTGGCTTCTCTGACAGACGAGTCATACATGAAGCCGGGATACGCTGTGTCGCAGGGCTGCAGAGCCTCCACCTTCTTCTGCTTATGACCTGACACACACACACACACACACACATTAACACACTGTGAGAACTGAACCTGAAACAAACTCCTCCGACGTCTAAATAAAAACTAGTCCACTGACTAAAGGACGACAAAAGTCTTCTCATCATCTCTCTGTACCGTCTGTATCAACACACACGTCGTACTCACTTGTATGATAGCCAGCTTTGCCTGAATGGATGAAGATGGCCACACACCCGGGTGATGATGACAGTGATAATGATGATGATGGTGAAGATGAGGATGAAGATGAGGCCGCCATTGTGCAACAGAATGTTGTAAATGAGAAATAAAGCAGCGATGAGGTGACGAAAAACAAACACAACACCTTAAAGTTTTGCTCTTTGTTCTGAGCTGTTGTGTTGGTGGGAAAGTAACTAAGTAAATTTACTCAAGAACTGTACTTAACTACAGTTTTGAACAAAATTCCTTCAGCATAAGTCTAGTTAGATTTTTAGACTTTTTAAGACTTTATGCAAATGCACTCAGAATGAAATGTGAGACAAGTTTACAACAACAAATTTGAAGAAAAACAAAACAAAACAACAAAAACATGAACCGGGACAATTTAGTGACTTATTTGGTCAAGTTAAAAATTTAGATGATCAACTTCAAATGCTGAAAACCTTCCAAACTTTCTGAGGTGGAGCACGTGATGGACAATGAACATATTACATCATCATAAAAGTACTCATTTGGTTTACCTTGAAAAAAAGCTTGTTCATGAGTCAGCTTATTGTGAATGAATGTAAATGTACACGAGTATTGTTTGTTCCTCTATCATGATCTACACGATGAAATATTATCTAAAAAACAGATTTTACCACTTATTTTGAAAGAAAAATGATTCATAATATCCTACTTCCCATTTCTGAGCATTTTTAAAACTTCTTAAAACCAATAAAGGCCTTATATTTCAGTTTAATGGATTCAGTGCCTTTAAGGACACTATTTAAGGATCAGCTGGAGGCCTGACTTTGAGGAACTTGTATTTTAAGTATTTCCATTTTCTGCTACTTTATACTTCTACTCCACTACATCTCAGAGGGAAATATAGTAGTTTTTATCCCACTAACTTTCTTTAAGAGCTGTAGTTGCTACTATTTAACTACATTTGTTACTTTAATAAATACAAAATATGATGTATATTATAGATTAAGATAACATAGGGGGAGATTAAAAGCTACAAGGCAGTATATAACATAAGTAAACTAAGCCTCACCTTTACGAGCTGCAATATTAAAGTGATGAACACATACATGCATTAATAATTACACTCCAATAATATAATATAAATTATATTATTGTACTTTTACAACTTTAAATCAGCTACAGTTCTACTCTACTCTGATGTATTTCTCCACTGTGGCCTTACTACTTATCCTACAGTCAAACATCAGAGTTCTCTTCTTCTTCCACCTCTGTGTTTCATATCTAACATGTTCACTTCTTACCGTCCACAAAATAATCCGAGTGCCAGAGACCACAGAGGTTAAAGTCCAGCAGGAACCTGACAGCAGACACAAACACATTGTTAACAACAAAAATCATATTTGAAATATTAAAGTGTTTATGTGTTCACACACACACACACACACACACACACAGATCTGTTCTGTATCTACATACATGTCACAGAGTAGGTACATTTAGTGACCATGGACTCAGTAAGTGAAAGTCTTTTTCTACTCAGTGATCTTTAAGATTATCCATTTTGTTTAATTTCTCTCTCACAAGTGGTGGATTTCATTTTACATTTAGACTCTTTGATTTATGCATATTAAAAAACATTAAATCCAGCACACTGACTCATCAATATTAAAAATATCCACAGGATATAGTTCACATCCTATTAAGGTTTGAAATGCAAAGATACAAACTCAGCTTTAACACTAGAATTACTGCCTTGCAAGTTACGCCCCCGCGATCCAGTCAAGTTACTCTCACAGTTTACATCCGTGTCAGTGAAACCATGGATGCTTCACACACAGAAGATCTATACAATCAGCACAGTTTTAAGGTGGACACCTAAAATGTGGGTCACCAACTCAGTATCTGACCAACTGCAGGGTTCCCACACATTTCTATTCACAAAATTTCAAAACTTCTCCACAAATTTTCAAGGACCTCTAATGAAACTGAGCGACAACTCACAACTTATAACACAAAGAGAACTGTACGGGATACTTTACTCCAAATGTTGATTATTGTGTGGAAATTAACAGCAACCTCTTTCATAGTTGTTAATGACATCATGTGTAAGATTATCCAAAGACTACTGCTACAGATTCATAACAAACAAAATTCCATGACTTTTCCAGGTTTTCCATGAATCCTGCAAATGTCTCTCCCTCTGTTCCTGAGGTACAAGGTTGATTAATGAACAGAGAAGTGTCTTTGTGGAACATTACGATGTCACAGTGAAGCTGACCTTTGACCTTTAGGATATAAAATGTCATCACTTCATAATTTTACCCTTTTAGACATTTGTGTGAAATTTTGTCATAATTAGTGGATGAATACTTGAGTTATGGACAAAAACATGTTTTGTGAGGTCACAGTGACCTTGACTTTCGACCACCAAAATCAAATAAATTCATGACTGAGTCCAAGTGAACGTCGGTGCCAAAGTTAAAAAAAAAGTCCCTCACAATGTTCTTTAGACATCCCATCTACAGGAATGACATGGACACACGGTCACAGTGATCTTGACCTTTGAGCACCAACATCTTATCAGTTTATCTTTTAGACCAAGTGGACGTTTGTGCCAAATCAGTAAAAATTCTCTTGAAGTGTTCTTGAGATATTGCATTCACAAGAATGAGGTCACAGTGACCTTGACCTTTGCGCTATTGCCACCAAAATCTAATCACTTCATCGACAAGTCCATGTGGACGTCTGTGCCAAATTTTTAAAAAAAAATCCCTCGTGGTGTTCTTTAGATATCTTGTTCACAAGAATGACGTGAACACAAGATCACAGTGATCTTTGACCACCAAAGTCTAATCAGTTTATTGTTGAGTCCAAGAAGACACTTGAAAAAATTCCCCGAATGATATCACATAGTATCAGATGTATGTACATATGGACAACCTGAAAAACAAAATGGCATCCAGCATAACAAGTTGGCTGTCATGTATTTTCTGTTTCATGTTTGTTTTGAATAAATTAAAATAATGACTAAATGAACACAAACGCAGTCCGTTACAGAACATCTGCAACTTTCAAGATTACAGAAAAAAAAAAAACTTTCTTTGAATGTCGCCTTCACCAGGCTGTAATGATCTCACCTGTTCACTTATGTTAATAAAGTTAATGAAAAAGCCACTGTGAATTATTAAAGGTTAAAAAAAAAGAAAAAGAATATTAAACATCCTGTTGTCTGAAATCCTTCAGCTGCATGGCCACAGGTGTGTCTCTGTCACTATTACTCACCTTTACCTCCTGTCACTGTCCATGATAGACTATGGAATAACAAACAGCTGTTAATACTTACATCAGAGCGTTGGAGAAGAACCATCTGATTAACGCTGCGATGCCATAAAACGGCTGAGGGAGAAAAAAACAGCAGGTTAATAAAGAAATGCACGTTAGCAAAATACTGACATAGAAATTAATGTCCACAAAGTGAGAAAATTAGCTCGTCTATAAACACGACAAAAGTAGAAAATCAAGATGGTCTTATTTTTATTTGTCAAGTCATTAATGTGTCATTTTCCTGCTGTAGATGTTTGAGATTGTGCTCAGCTTCACTCCTTTACACACCGTTGGGTCGTTTTATCTGTGGCAATGCATCATATTGTATAAGATCATGTGTTAGTAAATGGAAACACTAAAATAAAGTACAAGTTCCCTGAATTACTGTAGTTAAGTACAGTACTTGAGTAAGTGGACTTACTGTAGTTACATTAAAGGCTAAGTTCGGTTTTTTGACACCTGGGCCTTATTTTTAGGAATAAATATGTCGTAGACTCACCCAGACGATTTTGGTGGAGCTCGGAGCCGTTTTCGAGCAATTTAGATCCATCCGACGGCGTCTTCTCTCATGCCATAGAAGCGGACGGGGCCAGACATCGAAGCCCCTAAATTAGACATTATCTGCTGCGAAACTCGCTCATTTCACCTACATTTTATAAATGAATGGCCAGTGTTATCACCATGTCAGCTCAACTTCCTTGTTATGGTCATCCGGGGCTTTACAAGGATGGGTCACTTTTGGTGACGTCATAGACGTGCGCCGCAGGAGCGCAGTACAGCCGGCGCTAGGCTAGGAGCTATACGGCTACACGGTACAAACATGGTTTGTCATTGCGTTTTTCCACTTTGTCCAAACAAAATGACAAGGTGGACAAAGTTCACATTCCACAGGCTTCCTTTGAAAAACCCGAAGTTACTAAAACTCTGCTTGTTGTCCTGAAAATGGACCCGAATATTCCTATGGAAGAACTGAGGAGGGTCAGTCACCGGGTCTGCAGCGCTCACTTCGCTCCAGAAGACTTCATTACGAAGACGACAAAGATAAGAGGCCAGGAAGCTCAGCGTCAGTACCTCAGGAGGAATGCCATCCCGATTGTTTCAGAGGGCAAAACAGACGCAGCGGAGGTAATGCATTTCTTTTGAAGATGTAATAATATTGGTCGATAACCAGTGCACGTCGGCCAGCGTATAAAGCTCCTTGTATAAAATGAATAGCTGTCTTCACAACCTAGTTATGTCTGAGCAGGAGTAGCCTTCTAAAAACATTCCTGCAAAAGAATACTGCACTGTAACGCAATATAATTTACTCTAGTCCATGCTAGTTTTTGAAAAACTAACTCGCAATGCATATGATATGGTTATTCTCTGCAGGCAATAAATTGTGACTCGAGCTGCAATCACCGCGGGTCTGCATTGTTAGCGCACACTTACAAGTATCATATGCTTTCTCCAAAACTAATTGTCAGTTGTTTCGACCGTTATTTATTTATAAAGAAAACACTCATAGAAAATATACCCCTTTTGCATTTGTATGGGCTACTTACTCTATCGAAAGTTGTCCGTTCGGTCCTGCTGGCTTCGGCTGCGTCTGCCAGTTGACTCTCGGGACATGAAAAAAAGTCTCTACCACAGCCCGGTTTGTCATGGCAGAAAAATCTTCCAGTGTAGTGAGACACGTATTTTGGGGGGCATCAATACGTGTTTCCTCTGGTCTCAAGTCCCACTTTGAGCAGCAAAAGCTCTCCTCTTCTGTTGTCTGTGGCGTGTAGCGTCCACAACAACAACACCACCAGTTAGCCCCCATTCGTGGACGTGCAGTGGTCGCTTGTTCTCTGGCCAGCTGTTCGGCTCTTTCACTCTGCATCCTCCTTTCAAATAGCTCCTTGTCGGTGTATTCTGGCTCAAAACGATACGGGCATCCATCATACTCAGAGTCGTCATCAGACACGTCTACATCGGATAAATATTCCGTCATGTTGCACAAGAATAGCTGTATAGCTGTATAGCCTAGCCTAGCGCCGGCGGAACTCAGCTGCGCTCCTGCGGCGCACGTCTATGACGTCACCAAAAGTGACCCATCCTTGTAAAGCCCCGGATGACCATAACAAGGAAGTTGAGCGGACATGGTGATAACACTGGCCATTCATTTATAAAATGTAGGTGAAATGAGCGAGTTCCACAGCAGATAATGTCTAATTTAGGGGCTTCGATGTCTGGCCCCGTCCGCTTCTATGGCATGAGAGAAGACGCCGTCGGATGGATCTAAATTGCTCGAAAACGGCTCCGAGCTCCACCAAAATCATCTGGGTGAGTCTACGAGCGTATTTATTCCTAAAAATAAGGCTCAGGTGTCAAAAAACCGAACTTAGCCTTTAAGCCACTGAGCTGATGCACCTCTTCCTAAAACTGTGATTATATGCTTATTACAGCAACAGTGACTGAGCCTAACACAAGTTCTGTTTGGTTAATAGTAACTCACACTGAGCAGAGGTCGGGCGCTGCTGGCGTGATGATGACTGTTCTTACACATGGCCTGGTAGTCATACAGCGACACTCTGCAAACAAACAAACATACAGTCGTGCTTCAGTAACATCTGCTGACTTCATACATCACACACACACGCGCACACACACACACACACACACACACACACACACACACACACTCACACACACACACACACACACACGCACACACGCAGACACACACACACGCACACATGCATGCGCACTGTGTTCAGTGTTTTCATTTGAGTAAATCTAAACCTACATATCATCTAAACCAACTTCACATGTAGTTTTTACACATTAACATCAGTTAAACAGCTCGTCTGGCAGCAGAATCAATCAGCTGTCTGAACAGCTTCATAATATCTCTCATCATATCTTAACGTGCCTTATAAAGTACATTTAGTCTGTCACTCATACTTTCTGTACATTCCCATCTTGATCAGCGAGGCCATCACAGACCCGTCCACCTCGCCAAAGAAGCGACCAACCTGAAAAAGACATGAGGAAAATTTATTAGTTTGTCTCATCTGTCCACACAGAGACAGAGAGACGGCCGTTACTCAACACAGTATCACCGGCTACACGACATGGATGTCTAATGTTTACAATTCTTTGACTACTACCAAGAACTGAGTCCTTGATTCAGAAAATTTTCAACGATGCCCGTGTGTATCCTCAGCACTCTTAAAGCTCTTGAAGTTGTTTACGTAGTCAATAATATTTAATGTTAGAAATACTGAACTATATTTAATAAGAAATACTTTAGATTTCTAGCTGTTTCTCCCTGCTTCCAGTCTTTATGCTAAGCTAGGCTAATCATATCCTGATTCCAGCTCTGTATTTACCAACACAGATAAGGCAATCATTTCTATCTGACCCTCAGAATAAAGTGCGTAAATGAGTGTATTTTCCAAAAATGGTTGAACGATTTCTTTAAATAAGACGTGCATGAAACAGCCTCCACCTTCCTCCTCTAGTCTATTAATCTTCTCCCTTTTCTTTGCTTTGCTTCTCTGCTGCTACAATTCAGTTTCCCCCTTTTTATCCAATTTAGTTCACAATGCTAAGAACAAACTCCTTCAGTTTCAAATCATAAGTAGGTCTTACAGATATTAAAACGTTTCCAGTAAAGACAGAGACAGAGCAGAATCAAATTATTGTCACTGCAATTCATTGCATTTCTGTTGGAAGTCTCCTCCAGCCTGCTGCTTACAGAAAACACTAGTTGTAACACAACAGATGCAAAAATAAAAATAAACGGTCTGGTTGCTGAGTAAAAATACTAGAAGGTTACACCGGGAGTAAAAACAGATGGTGTGAGGTGTTAAACTGTGATTTAGAGTCATTTCAGTGCGTCTGCAGTGAGTCTGGCCCTCAGCAGCAGCAGCAGCACCAGAGTCTCTGAATTATTCAGAGCGTTTTGTCTCAGCAGCTCTGTTCACGTTTACAAGCTGCTCTCTGCCCACTCTTTATCTCCGTCTGGACGGGATTTTCCCAGCAGCCTCGGAGGGCTCGCAGGTTGCTGAGTGTTAGCAGCAGGATGCTGCTTACACTGAAACCTGAGCCTCTGTTTACCTGACAGCAGCAGCAGCAGCAGCAGCAGCAGCAGAGGGTAAACGTGCTGGAATAAACTAAAAAATAAGCAGTGAAAGCATCAAATGTCTGCCAGAAGCTCTGCAGCAAAACACAGCTTCACTTCTGCTTCAAGTCTTTTTATTACTGCTGTATTATATTCGGGACTGCACCAGCACTCTGAGAGAACAGCTACTAGTAAAACATCATATCATTAAATCACAGATGGTCTGCACGGATTGGAGCAGCTCCCATTCTGAGTCAAGGTCTGAGGATTAAAGGAAGAAGTGTCTGTTTGTCCTTCGGTCCAACACTTTGGTCCACAGTCAAATCAACAACTGTTGGACGGATCGCCTAAAAAATTGTGGTTAAGACCTCCACGAGGATAAATCCTAAAATCTTTATGGAGTGTTACACTAATAGGTGCCATGCCAGTGTTCCAACTGCCTGTTATTTGGAAACCCCAATAGTCTGAAAAATGTCCGAAAGCCAATTTGTCGGACAGGCCATTGTCCCGAAATAAACGTCCATTGCTCCGGAAGCACACACTCTCCCTGCAGTTAGAAAGATTCATGAGCTGAAATCGGTCGGCCCTGCCTCTAATGTTTCACACCCTCTTTGCCCCGGCTGATTGGGAGCATCTGTGTGTATATCTGGCTGTCAGAGAGGAAGTCTGGTAACTTTCCAACAACAACAATCGGCTGCTCCAAACATCAGACCTTTGATCTGACAACAATCATCTGTCCATTAAGAAAAGTGAGTAGCTTGTTCTTCTGAGAGGATTAAGCCCTCGCTACCATCACAATATCACTGCTGCATGGAACACTACATAATGACAACAAGGGAAAAAGGATTTTTATGGTCACACTAAATACAGGGTGAATTCTTTGAGCGGTGCAGTAACATACAAATCAGTTAACAAACTCAAAGCAAAGACGTGAAGAGGAATGACACCAGTGATGCAATCGTGCAATCTGTTCGTGTTTCTGTGACGCTGTGTTGCAAAGCCCATCAGTGTTTAGACCTGGCTATGCAACGCGTAATACTGTATGTTGCCAGTGGGAGTGATAATGCAAGCGGCATGCTATGAAACGGCCCTAAGATTCTCCTGACGATACTGAGAATCACAAATGGAGGACAAACTTACCACTTCAGTGGTATTTTTTTCCTACTCTGCCTCTAGTTGCCATCCCCTGATATTTTCACCTAACCCGAACCAATCGCACTCCTCTAGCTTGAACCTAATCAACCCAACCAACTAAGGCAACAAGTGCCGGCCAATCAGAGGCAGAGCAGGGTGGTCATGCTTTAGTCATAGTATGAAGGTCCATTATAATACAACATGATTAGCCATGCGGTTGTGATTATGAGGATGTGTGTTTTTTGGAGCAGTGGACGTTTGTGTTTGGGGGATAATGGGCTGTCAGACAAATGGAACATTTTTCCAACTGCTGGGATTCAAGCAGACTTCACTGATTTAATCAGCCACCATTCACTGTGATACAGACGTGACGTGGTAGTTTTTTTTCCAGTAGCCAACTAAAAAACCAAAACTTGAATCGCGTAGGCCCGAAAATAATATTCGACAACAATATGATACAGAAATATGTAGAAATATAGGCTACAGAGGGGAATCAAAATGCATGTTATTTATACATTGGATTTATATCTTGTTATCTGCAGGGTACTGAACCAACTCTTCGCCTGAACGTTTCCATGGCAATGAGTAAAACAGTCTCAAGGTTGTCTAACAGGGGCTTTTGTTCTCTGCCCTCGCAGACTTTACGTGGGTGACAGTGAACTGGTCACAATACGTATGACTGACGTACGCAGGGATCAGTCCGCAAGTCCAGAGGGTGGACGTTTGGATTCAGACTATAACTCCAGCTGAGGCTGAATGTCTGACGGGGTCAGACTGACCTTAAGCTGAACCTGAGATGTCCTAAAATGGCCACCGTACAGAGGACACAACTTTAAATATAGTGATTATGATGGTCTCTATCTGTTCAATAATTTAGTTTTCTGGTGTGTGATGAACATGGAGCTCCGTGATGATGATGATGATGATGATGATGGTGATGATGATGATGATGATGGTGTGACTGCTGACTGTTCCTTTCATTTCAGGACATTATTGGACCTTATAGTTTGTGTTTATGAGTCTACCTGATGTGTTCTCCTGCAGCAGCGTCTCAGACAGGATCATTGATCAAACAGACATTTCCTCTGCACACGACCAAAAACAACCCTGCGTCACCCTGCTCACCACACTTCCTCACTACGACCCATTTCTTTTAGTCAGCACTGACTTAATTTCTCTCCTGATTAAATATTTACTGAGCCCTGCAACGCACCGCGAGCTGCACCTTCACACCACACCGGAGAAGGATTCTGGGTGTTTCCACAAAACTTCCTGTAAAGCCCAGAGCTCAGCAAAACATGGAGGAAGCACTTTATCATAATATCTGCTTAGTAAGGCCACTGGGAACGCAGCAGACATGCAAATAATGAAAAATGAGCTTCTACAGTAAATGATTCTTGTTTTAAGGTTACAACACAACATTTTGCTGCTGTGTAGAAGTTAGATTTCCATTCACTACAACAATGTCACACAATAGTTTCATGACACATCTCTCCACTGAGATTTGTTTGCGTCATCACAAATGAAAGAGAATTAAATAATGACTTTCTTTAAGCTCTACCCTCTGGAAGTTATACTGGAGGTGTTACCAGCCGTTACTGCTCAAGATATAAATCCTTTTCTGAAACTCCAAAACAATTGCACCAAAGATCTAGTTTTGCACAATTCTGCATTTGCTGCTGCTAAACTTAGCTTAAAGTTTCACAATACGACAAAAAGAAACTAACTGTTGTAGCAAAGGTGGAAATGGTCAAGTAGACGTAGCTGTGAGCAGCTGACATGACTCGCCCACCAGTGACATCAGTCCACGACTAGCTCCCTTTGCTCCTTGGCCTCTATAAGGAGTTAAGGCCCAGACAACAAAGAACGAGTGGCGACAAGGCCAATTGTTGCATCCCCTCAACTCACCTGTGTCTCAACTAAAAATCTGCACTTGAACACACCGTATAACGACTACAGTCAACCAGCACGTACGTTCAGTGCCTGCCTGAGAGGAGGTAGCTCTCCATACAGCAGGCGATGGGAGTCTGTATTCCACTGGAAGACCAACAGGACAGATTCTAAATGCTAGCATGCTAGTCAGTTAGCACATTAACAAGACAACATGATGCTGAAAGAACAAACCATATTACCGTGCGCTATCTGACAATGACGCCAACAGTTAGGAAGCATTTGTGCTGCAGGGCTCAATGGCTCAATATAATCTTCCCTAACATATCAAGCTTGTTTAGATCTCACGCCCTCTTAACTTTAGTCGTTTGTTTGCTGTCCTCACTTTCACTTCTCTCCTCATGCGCTGAGCTGAACTGCAAATCTAAATGATTTCTCTCAGTCAGGCTCCTCTGGCTCAGACACTGATTCAACATGCTGAATTCACAAGAGCTGACTTGTGCCAACAGTGAGGGACACACCGCAAAAACTAGGGCAACAGACGCTCACTGACGGCCTGACATTGACCAACAGCCAGCTGTTGGCTTGGTGTGTCAGGGCCCTGAGGTTAAAACAGAGGCAGCTAAGGTTAAGGGAAGGGTAAGGCATATATCTTATTACTTAAAAGTTGACGAACATCTTAGTAATTCATACATTTTTCTCAAAAATTGTATGACTTCTTTTGCAAAGTATAGCAAAAATCTCATGGAATACATAACAGATTACATTTAGGGCATGTATTCAGTGTAATGGAAAACATTTTGAAAGTAACCCTCCTAACTCTGGGCCACATTAACCCAACCACCATCGGCCCACATGCGGTGTGTACAGATCTGGGCCACATTAACCCAACCACCATCGGCCCACATGCGGCGTGTACAGATCTGGGCCACATTAACCCAACCACCATCGGCCCACATGCGGTGTGTACAGATCTGGGCCACATTAACCCAACCACCATCGGCCCACATGCGGCGTGTACAGATCTGGGCCACATTAACCCAACCACCATCGGCCCACATGCGGTGTGCCATCACATAAACGGTGCCATCATTGCCGGACATGGCCCATATCTGGTTAACATACCACTTGCCATGCCAGCAGTAGGCCAGCAGCGCCGGCTTGATGCCGGATCTGGCCCAGATCCATCTGCTTTGTGGGTTCATGTAAAACGAATCATGAAGAGGATTATTGCTACTTGCTATTTGACCTCATTTATTCACAATGTTGGTGGGCGTGGTTATTAGGGGCGTCTCCAATACACCTCTAACTGTGCTGCCAAGCAAACGCGCCTCAGAGCTCCTGTGCTGTTTGCACGCATCTAAATGAGGTAATATTTATACATTTGATGCAGAATCAACCTCTTTCTATGTAAATGATCCTCATCACAGTAACAGCCACACACAGAGACCAGCACTAACAGTCACACACAGCTGCAGTGACATTATGAGTGTCTTCAGAAAGTTGTTGGGAACTGAAGCTCACTGACAGGCCGGGATATTAAATCCCCAAATACAGTTTCTCTGTCACGTTAAATTCCTTTGGAAGTTTTGAGAAAAGCCTCTGCACCTCAACGGACAGAACCTGTAGCTGTCAGTCAGTCTGCTGTGTTCTCAGCACAAAGGAAACATTCACACTTTGTCACATGAATAATTGTAATCAGATGCAACAAAATGGCAAATTTCACTGAGCTGCGAAGCTTTATGGCCATTTTTGCACTTTAATATCTTTTGTGAATCAGACCTTGAGACGGCGCAGGCAGAGGTTGCAAGTGATGCCTAATTCATAGCGCTTTCAGCAACTGCAATTCATTCTTTGTGAATTCACCCCTGAGTGTTCAGTTTATTAGGAACACCTAGCTAAATCTAATGCAGGCTAATAAAGACAGTCCTGCAGTAAATCCTCCTTCATGAAGGTGATGAACAAACAATAAACACAAACAAACAAACTTGAAACTCTATCAGGAGCTGCACCTTGTCAAAATAAATCAAAACCTATATGACTGGACCATGTGTGACTTTACTTTGAAAAGCCAGACACAGGAAGTGTCCTCGTCAGGTTAATCTCCAGGGCTGGTACCTGCAGTTATTCCACAGGCTAGTTAATAACATGTCGGGCAGGAAATCCAAAGTGTGGGATCATTTTGAGAAGGTGAAGGATGAACTCAAGGTGATATGTAAACTCATCTTCACTGGTCGACTACAAACATGACGTATCATGTGAAACATGGAAGTAGCTACATGCCCATTAGCCCACAGCGTCATTAACAGGCGGCTCGCTCAGTGTGTGACGTGCACTTGGAGATAAAATACAGGCCTATATTAATGAAGGTTCATTAGTACGGTTTGTATTTCTCTGTAATGTAGCACAGTGTTAACAATTTTACTGATACTATTCTTTCTCACACCTTCAACTCAAACCACCAAAATATATCATTTGATCATCACATTCATATCAGAAACATGCAGGAGACTCGTCCACTGATGGACCCTGATGACGACTGTTGGTCCACTAGGAACAGTCTCTTCCCGCACTGATATAAATAGGGAGGACATCATAACCAAAACACCTGTCTTAAATCATGTTTTGTTTCTTTTTTAAAATAAAAACAAAAAGGTTTCCACACTACCAACATATTGAACTGTGGTGCGGTTTGATCCGGGGAGACTTCACACCTGTAATTTTGGTTTCGATCAAACTGAAAAGTCTGAAAAGTTGAAACAAGGCGGGTGCAAAGACCTTATTAACATCACTTTGAGAACAAATCATCCCAATCAGACTGTTTGACAGAAATCTTCACTGACTGGATCCACAGACACAACAAACTGTTACAGCCCTTTGTTTACAGCCTGCTCACATCTACGCAGGAGATCACTGTGCCGTGTTTCTCTGGAGAGGAGACTTTGGACTGCAGTGACATATATACTTATTCAGCAGCTCTGTACTCAAGCTGGAGCCTGTTTGACCCTCACAGCCTTACAGATGTCACACGGTGACAGCTAAACCTCACCCAGCCTCAGCACAGCCAGCTGCTGCACAGCTGGCAGCCTCTCGGTCACTGTGACTCTTCTGAGGCACAAACATCACAGGTTTGACTCCCGGTAACAAGTCCTGCACCGGACAACGAGCTGCAGCTCCAGAGAGCGATCAAAGAAATGAAATAGAAATAATTTCAGCAGACAAGGAGGTGTGGAGCATGAAGTGTGTGTGTGTTTATAGTAGCACGGTGGGGTCTGGATTAATCCTCCATAATATGGCTTTTAACAGGCTGAGTTAATCCAGAGCTAACGAGCAGCTGTTAGATGGACAGCAGCTCACAGGCCGCTCGACCACACACACCCAGGGACACTTTAAAGGCCTTAACTGATGTTATATATTTGTACAAGAGATGAGGAAGACTGCAAGCAAATGAACATGGATGTAAATGACGCCCAGTTTTAAATAGACATTTTTTGAATCAGCGCAAATGCATTCAATGCGTTTGTAGAACTTCTGTTTCTATACAAGGAAACGCTACAGGGCAGCTTTCACTCTCAGAGCAGAGATGTACATTAGATGTGATCGACTGAAACTCAAAGCAACAGAAAACCTAAACAGTCACATATTTTAGTCGAGTTAACACTTCTTAAGACAGATCGACCTGCCATACATCCGGACAGCTCGCTGCGCTCTGTTTGAGCTCCGCCCACGGCTGGGTGAGGTCATCAGGTGCAGCAGCTGCTATATTTCACTGCTAATGCACCACACACACAGATTAAGACCATAACAGTCCTCAAATCCTGTGAGCCATCCAGATGTTGTTTATGAGCACATTCAATGATCCAGAGAGCTGCTGTGAAGCTGACAAGCCTCCCAATGACACCGATACTCAAACAGGCCGAAGTGTTCCCGCTTCATTAACAAAAGGATTCAAAGAACGTCATCTGCAGTTTCTCTTATGTTTTCCAAATCACACTGATTTCCCTCCGTCCTCCTGCAACAGTTCACCTTTATCTGCTGGTCAAAGTTTCATTATTGTAAAGACTTGTCTTGTTGGTGCCTTCAAGAACAATCTGACATCTGAAATTCCAGAGTGAGCTGCTGAACAGCAACTTTTCAACATTCATGTTTGTTTAAAGCAGCCTTTACTTGAATAAAATGGAACATCTTTCTGACTCAACAGCAGACTGCAAACAGTTCACTAAGCATCATAACCAATGAATATAAATGCAGACAAGTATTTAGTGAACCTCATTTCCCATCAGGCACAATGGGACACAACCAAAAGTGATGCTCACATGTAGCTGAGCTCTAAGATCTTACCTCGTTCCTCTCTTTGGACAGCAAGATGAAACCATTGTTGTCGACCAGGAAGCAGTTCAGATCCTAAACAGGAAGTAGACGGACGAAGAAGAAGAAGAAGAAGAGTGTGTTACGTTTTTTTAGCATTAGGACTGGTGTTTGGTGACGAGCAGACAGAGCAGGGAGGGTTACTTACAACGCTCTCACAGCTGAGAGGACACACGCCTTCGATGGTTGAACACTGAGAGAAAGAGACGAGGTGTGAGGGTCAAAGGTCATATCATCACAAACAACATCAACAAGCTGAATATCTGACATCAGAGCTGCTTCACAGCCCAGCTGAATGCACATGAGGAAGATGAGGGTAAAACAAAGAAAGATGATTTCTGTCTCTGTGAGGGACAGGGTAACGTTTAGAGAATGATCTTCTCAACCAAATGTTAAAGTTATTACAAATTCAATGCAGCAGTCATTACTTTTACGTTTGAAAATAAAAAGACAAAAATGTACAACAAAGTAAATAGTGCTGAATAAACTTTGACTCTAAACATGAAGTAAAATAAGAGTTACACTGAATAAAACATGAATCAATAATCAGTGTTTACTCACGTCTGTGTCGCTGGGCTGGAAGCAACAGCGTGATGAGTCGAGGAAGATGTGGAGGGGAAAAAACACACAGTAAGGATAATTGTATGAAAATCATTAAACCGCAGTTTAACCACGTGGCGTGGTGACTGGCATCTACTGCAGGTAATACACTGACTATTAAAAGCTATCCATTAAACCACACATCCAAAAACCTGAACTATCCCTTTAAATGGCCGCTGGCGACTTTGCTCTCCTTAGGCAGTGAAACAAATACAACAGATGATAAACACACTCGGGTCAGAAACACAGAGACCAGACAGAACAGTTAATGTCAGACGGAAGAGATTTATTTTAAAATGACTTTAGTTGTTTTTAAACGACAGAAACGTTAAATAAACCTCAGGAAGTGTAAATCAGTGGCGACAGGACTGGAATGTGTTCTGTAGGTGATCAGATGAGCTAATGTCAGCAGTGAAGCGGCCTGTGAATACATTAAACGACCTGTCACAGCTGTCAGCTCTAATTAATAATGTGATCTGCACCATCAACCTCTGCAGGACATCTGCACACATTCAGCTGCAGCTCTGCTTCACTGAGCTGCAGGAGACGCTCACAAGGTCGAAGACCTGCAGAGTGTGTGTGTGTGTTTGTCCGTCTCGTGTCGAATGTGTGGACAAATTCTGTCTCATGATTAAAAACTCTGGAACTGAACAAGTGTCCCAGAGAGGCTGTAATCCGTTAGATCTTTACTGCGAGCAGGGTGAAAATAAAAACAGGTAAAGTCCGTCCTGAGGGGGGCGCTACAGGAAAGATCAATGAGGTACCTAAATGTTAAGTGTTTATCTTCTCTACGCGGGTAACTTTTGGTCTTCTCAGACTCTGAGGCCTTGGTCACACCAGCGTTCATTACAAAATCTGTCACAGTTTTATAGACTCAATGGAATCGTCATGATCATTGGGACTGCCTGTAAAATTTGCTCTGAGCCTTTCCATAAAGTTAAATTTTAATGAACTCTGACATGTAAATTTGAGTCGCTGACCTGCAGCAGAAGAGTCCAAAATAGCTGAGTGCTAAATTTAGCAGTGTGTAGGATTTAGGGGGCTACATCGGCACAAATAGAATACAATAAGTATGTTTTCTTTAGTGTCTAATCACCAGAGAATATAAGAATCCTTTTGTTTTCATTATCGTACAATGAGCTGTTTATACGTATGTATGTGTATGTACAGAGCAGACAAACCAAACACCGACTCGACATCGGGACGTTTAGGTTTTCATGTCGGCCCCTGTAGTTAGCAGCCACTCCGCAGTGAGAGCGTTACATCCATTCATCTGCTTATCTGGGGCCGGGTCACAGGGGCAGCAGGCTGAGCAAGTACTTAAGATATCCATCTTCCCAGTGACCCTTTCCAGTTCCCAGGCCAGATGAGATATATAATCCCTCCAGCATGTTCTGGGTCTGCTCCGGGGCCTCCTACCAGTTGGACGTGCCTGGAAACCTCTAAAGGGATGTAACACCCTCATCAGATGCCTGAACCACTTCAACCGACCCCTTTCAACGTGAAGGAGCAGCAGCTCTGCTCCTGTCCAGCCACGCTACGGAGGAACTCATTCCAGCCACTGGTATCCGCGATCTTATTCTTTCGGTCACTACCCAAAGCTCATGACCACAGATTAGAAAAACAGTTAGTGTTTATACTGATGTGAAACACCTGCTCCGTTTGCTTCAGCTCCCAGTAAAAAGCTCCTGAATAAACCAGGAGAAGTTTCAGCTGTTTGCAAACCTCTTCGCTAGATTCCCAGCAAATCCTACACACTGCTTCTTTAACTGTAAAGATCAGAAAAGAGGCCACTTAAACAATAAAAACTTTGCTGAATGAGGAGCATGAGAAACATTCATCTCTACTTTGGTCTCTAAAGGGTCAAATCAGCTGTTTTACATCTCATTCTCTTCACACTCCACTTTAATCTTAATATGAAAAGTCAAAGAGGCTTAATGTGCACAATTAATGGGTTCTGCTCCCTAATGAAGGAAAAGGAAAATTAGAAAAATGACCTCTGAATCCAGAGGATTATTATTGGATGGTCACACAGTAATAATAATTTCTTCGTCCTTGGAAAACTTAGTGTTGCTTAAAATTTGATGACACACTTAGTATCTGCAAGCTCAGTCGCCAACTGGTAGACTTCTGCCTGACTGCAGATCATGCTGCATCTCTATGCTCCCAATTTAACTCACAACTGAACAACCTAACTCCATTTTTCTTTTCAACAGTCAAACTGCTGTGACCATAATGTTCACCTCTTGTTAATATTAGAATCCCAGTGGACACCTGTTGTGTAGAGGTCAGTGTGTTCTGGGGTCGAAGCTGATTTTAGCTGAACTCTGGTCACTAAACTACATATAAAGTTTATGACCCCAGTCTACAATTATGCATCGTCAATTTACCTCTATCAAAGGTGTTTATTTTTGCCACTGACAGGCTCAGGTTGTTTTTAGAACTGAAAGGATCCTACAGACAAGTGAAACGTTTCTTATCTTTCACTGGTCTGTTTGTTACTGTGATCAAAAACAACAGTGGGAAACATTAGTGAAAGTTGGAAAAGGGAGTGTTGGGGAGATTCTGTTGTGTTGGAGTACAGAAAGTGATTTTAAACGTCACGGCTGAACATTTAGCTGATTTTGACAATGCGGAAAAGTCTGCGAGATTTTAGAACGAGACTTCCCCTTCAGTGAGACTTGGACACAAATCAGCAAAAGGTACGGAAAATGTTTCCTTCCTCTGTAGGGTCTTTTCTGTAAGTTATCAGACATGTAAAATAAAACTTTGCGTCTGTCTGTGGCAAAGCCAAACACTTTTATTGGACATAAACGGATGTTGCACCACTGCCCATCAGGGTTACATTTGTAGTTTCACTACTGTGGCTGCAGCGCTCGCTCTCAATACTGGACCAGTTTCATTAATAGTCTTTCCCATTAGTCACTTAGACCCTTTTCCATTGTCATTTTTGGCCATTGTTTTACTTTAGGATGTAGATGCTTTTATTAACACTAAGTTAATACTTGTAATGTTAAAGATGACGGTGTGCCTCGCACCATTTACTAGTCAGCCCTTGTCTGCGTTTTTTGGCCAGTTGAGTATGTTGAATCGGAGTTGGCGCAGCCTGTTGGCCGTTCAGCTCAGCGCACAAAAGAAAAAGGAAAAAGAGGAAAGTAAACAAACAGCTAAAGTCGAGAGGGAGTGAGACCAAAACAAACTTGATACAGAAAGAAAGAAAATTTTTCTTAAGTCACTGAGTTCTTCAGCAGAAATGTCTCCTGATGGTTTGTGTTATTGTTCACTGGCACACAGCAAATACACTCTGTTCTTTCAACACTGGATTGTGTCGTTAATGTGCTAACTGGCTAACTAGCATCATGATGGTCGTCTGATTTTTCCTGCCATCTGCTGGCGTGAAGATTTATTTCCTCTCATGCAGGTACAGAACAATTTTTGCGGTACAACTTGTCAGCTGAGGCACAGACGACGTGAGGTCGTGGTGTGTCTGGGCATTTAAAATCCACTGTTGATTGACATGTAGTGTCCATACAGCTTTTCTAACGTAATACTTCAAGGGGGCTGATTCACAGGTGGCAGCAGAGCGCACCAAGAAACACAGCAGTGAAAGACAGAGAAAAAGACAGCTAGAAAATAAATAAAATGTGTGTCAATATGCAGGTTTCAAAATGTTTTATGGAGGAAGGAAGAACATTTAACGTGTTTGTTAGATCAGAAGAAAACACACAATGAGTTTTGGTGAGAAACGTTGAAACTGTGAGACTGAGGTCAGACGGAGGTCAGTGTTGGAGGGATAAGTGTCTGTTATCAGTTAAGGTTCAGGTTGGTGTCACTGTCCTCTATAGTGACATCAGCCATCATGTGTGAGAGTGCGTCCTCTGATCACCTGCTTGGCGATGGCCCAGAACCTCTTTTCCAGCCAATCCAAGGACATCTGCACCCCGATAGCTAAAAATAGAAAACACACACACACACACACATATACGCATTAAAGACAGACGCAGGACAAGATGGACTCTGCAGAGCTGAACAGTTTGCTGTTTGTGGAGGAAAGACTGAGGACAGGAAATCAATTCAACCCTGGGTTCACCTCTGTCGTGTCCTGACGCTAATGAAGGGATGTAAACACCGATGAGCCTGATGGTGTGTGTGCTCCCTGCAGACGCCGTAATGACGCCCTCAGTCCCTCAGCAATGTACTGAAGCTGCTTTATTACTCTGAGTATCACAGTGAGGCACACAGCGAGTATTTAGGAGCAAGCTGACAATCTGAGTGACGTCAGATGTGTGTGAGAGGTGGTTTTAGATTTTCTTCCACCCAGTGGTGAAAAACAGAGTTTATTCAAGTACATACTAACATTGAGGTATTTTTACTTCACCTCTGCAGCCTACTCAGTGGTTAGATTAAAGAGGTTTAAATTATGATTTGTCACTTCGTATTATGTTCATCTGATTTTCCAACAGTAATAACTTGTAAAAAGTTTGGTCAGGTTTTGGTTCTGCTGGTCCCGTCTGGTCCCAACCAGTTTGATTTGATGCAAACTGGCTGAACCAGCATTTGTCATTATGATGCGTTCTGGAATAAAACCGGCATTTTTTGAAAACCTGTTGGTCATATAAACCACAGACAGCATAAAACAGAAACAGCTCGTAATGAAAAAAAGGACACACACACACACACGGACCAATGGGCCGACAGTAAAGTCCAGACTCTACTGAGCAAATATGTGACGGTGTAAATACTAATCATTTTGATAATTTTGACTCATCACAATGAAAGTGACGGAGCAGTGACATACAATATGTCTGTTCCTGTTCCTCTTGGCAGCGCAAATGCAAACACAAAAAAAAAGAGCTCCACACTGGGCAGCTCCTCTCAGGAGGCCCCCAGAACTGTTTGGTCCAAAAATGCCTCCATGCACCAGTCACCATGCAGTTATTATTTACATCCATCTATACAATCAGCACAAGATTAGTGTCACCAATTCAATATCTGACCAAATCTCAGCCCTTTTGTTCCTGAGATATGACGTTATACCAGGACATATGCAGAACATCATGATGTCACAGTGAAGTCAACCTTTGACCTTCTCGATATTAAATGTCATCATTTCATCACTTTATCCTTGTGCCCAAGAGGAGCGCTGTGCCAAATGTTAAGAAATTCCCTCAAAGTGTTCTTGAGAAATTACACTGATGAAAATGAGACAGCTGCAAGGCCTTGGTGACCTTTGACCACCAAAATGTAGGGTAAGGTGAGGTAAAACTTTAATGTCCCCAGGGGCCAATCTGGGATACAGACAGTAGTTATTAGAACAACAAAACACAAAGAATCAGTCTCACACACTGTCAGGGGTAAATCATGGACAATTAGTGGTCACTGCTGGTTAAGAAAAGTGATAACAGACGAGACAACAGACGATCTGTAACGCTTAATGCTACATTTAGAAAAGGCAAAACCTCCGCTCTGAAGGAAACGTCTGACACTCAACATGGAGGGCATGTTAACAGTCTGAGACAATCCATGAAATCAGTTCATCTTTATTCCAAGATGTTCATGTAAAATTTAAAAAAATTCCCTTGAGGTGTTCTTGAGATACTGCGTTTACGTATGTGAGTATGTAAATATGTTGTACAACCTGAAAACATCATGGCTCCGGCCTCAGCTATCGACAGCACCAAGGCATGAAAACTCATTTAAAGGCTCCTTTTCAAAATATTTCCTAGATTACGTGTTCATGTCAAAATGAATCACGGCCAACATTTTGTTATTGAATGTTTTAAACTCTCAAATAACCTCAAACCTAAAAAGAGCATCCAGTCCTGGTCAAAGTGTATTTTTGCCGTTGCTACCACCAGATTCTTCAGTTCATTAACTTTTTAAAAAGTCACTAGCAGAGCAATTAAAAAACACCACGTTCCTGCTGAGATACAAAGATCCGGTCTGAGCCGGTGGCCTCGACCGCAGCAGCTCGTCACTCTGTAACCGCGGCGTTAAAGGACCAGCGGGGGTCGTTCCCACTCTGACCAACATAAAATCTCCAACTGCTTTTTGTCACTTCAATAATGAAAACTGTTCCTCACACAGTTCTCACACACACACACACACACACACACACACACACACACACACACACACACACACACACACACACTCACACACACACGTGATACCAGGCAACATGTCGAGCCTCTTGTGTACTGGTGTTATTGGAAAGCGGAGCAGCTATAAAACCTTTGATTTCTGGTTATTGAACGTTTCAGCGGCTGCAGGTTTTTGGGCGATGCTGCAGTGCAGGAAGAAATAACTGCCGTCTGTTTAGAGTACAGAGGAATTTAGTGAAGGATATTAAATTAGTTACCTCCTTTTGATTTTAAGAGACGTCTCATTCTTTTTAATTCAAGCTCAAAGTCTGACATTTATATTTGCTTTATAAAACTTTCTATTTATTCCTCCAAGATGTCGTCACAACTTGACGCCTGAACAATCACGACTCTTGAACTCTTGAATCTTGAGTAACACTCAATAATGTTGGATGATTACAGAGAATCAACAGTTCCAGTTGGCTGTGCAGAGACGATTAACTTCCTCTTTGTAATTGAACACCTCATCATTGATCACTTCCTGTTAGTACCTTTCACCTATTAACTTGTACTTTCAACTGCTTGTGACACATCAGAACATTCAACACATGTTTAAGGGGCCGCACACCATGCCGCGTTTTTTGCGCCCACAAATTCATTGTTTTCAATGAAGATGCGTGGCAGCCGCGTTCAAGCGCCAGAGCGACGCCACTGCAGTGCGCACGTGTTCAGAACGCCCCACGGTGTGACAGCTGCGCTCTGAGATAAATCCAGTTTAACTGTTGGAATGAAGCAGCGCAAACAGCACGTCATGTGAGGAGGACCAACCAATCACAGCTGACAGATATCTTTCCCTTCTTCTGTAAATATTCAGTCTGATAAACACAGAAAAGTTGATCATGTTAGTGCAGGACTACCCAGAGCTTTACACACACTGATCAGCTCTGCTCTCAGGGTTTCAGGTAAACAGGCTTGTTAAGGTTAGCAGCCTCAGACACATCCTGCCGCTGCGCTCTTGAAAGCTGGCACATAAAAGGCACGAAAGTAGCACCCAGCACCTGACTTTGTGTTTCCCAGACGCAGCATGTGTTCAGCTCCTATAGCTGATCTGTTGTGTTTTAGCTCAGTCAAACAGATTCTTTCTTGTTTGGGTCAATTTGAGATTTTTCAACTGCGAGCGTAAATCTCATTGTCCCTAAATCTGCTAGTCTGTCCACTGGTAATGTCTCAGAGCTTCAGGAATATGAAATATAGTATATTTCTGAAGCATTCAGTTTTTATTAAGTATTTAACTTACCTTATGTATGAGACAAACTTTGAGGACATTAAAGGAGCTATATGTAAGAAATCTAAAGCAAATAGTCGTCAAATCATCCTAATACGTCTCAGAGTCAAATGAATAATGTTCATATAACATACTGATCTCACTGACAACAATAGTACAGCCAGAATATTCGCATTTAAAAAAACATTTTTACAGTCTGCAAATCATGTTTATGTTTTGAATTTGTGTTTTGGCCTGTTGCAGCAGCCACTGCCGTCTACCAGTCACACAGTCAGCAGAGTCTCAGCATCAGTTACAGTTACGACTGAGCTACAGCAGCACGGCAAGCAGCATTAGCAGTGTCCCGGTACACAGCATTAGCAGCCGGCTCCTCCTCAGCTGTATCCTGGCAGCAGCGTCAGCAGCAGGGAAGCCAGACTTGCTCGAACGGTCTGCTGGAAAACCGAAGATCAAGGACGCGGCGACACAGACAAACAAATCAGTCTCCAGTGTGCCGCTGTCCAGCAACCTCGAATCTGTAGGGGAGGGAGGGCGGACACGACTCCTGGCAGTATTTTGATTTTGAGTGCAGTAACCGTTTTGGCCACATTCTTACATACAGCGCCTTTAAGTAAGTAAGTTCAAATAACTTAACGTTGACTTTTGATCTCACACAGGACATGAACAGACACCACAGACTTACATAAATACGTAAAATGGCCCCCATTCGACTTGGCGATAAATGAAGATTTATTTAACTAAATGGATAACACTGAGTAAATGAATAGCAAATGATGATTATATAACACAACACAAATCAACAATATATATATGAATGAGATGAAAAGTAACACAAAGGTTTGTTGAGTTTGGCGATAGTGGGAGAGTAACACTGAGACGGCCTGTGATAAACGGGAACCGCAGTAAGGCAAGGCAAGGCAATTTTATTTATATAGCACCATTCATACACAAGGCAATTCAATGTGCTTTACAAGAGAAAACATTAAAGGAACAATAGATCATTAAAAACAAAAGCTAAAAGCAAGACAATAAATAGTTAAAAAAAAGTGCAGAAAATGCATTTAAAAAGCAAACATAAAGCCAAAGCAACAGCAGACAAATATAAAAACAATAGCTACAGATTATCCTAACAATAAGTTACATATCTAGTTCACTGGTAAGCTGCAGTAAATAGTAAGCCCTGATTTAAATGAGCTGACAGTTTCAGCCGACCTCAGATATTCTGGGAGTTTGTTCCACAGGCGGGGAGCTTAGAAACTAAAGGCTGCTTCACCGTGTTTGGTTTTGATCCTGGGAACACTGAGTAAACCTGTTCCAGATGATCTGAGGGGTCTGGATGCTTCATAACGTACAAGTAAATCAGAGATGTATTTAGGCCCGAGACCATTTAGTGCTTTATAGGCAAGTAACAAGATTTTAAAGTCTGTCCTTTGACACACAGGAAGCCAGTGCAGTGTCTTAAGCACTGGTGTAATGTGCTCCACTCTCTTGGTGTTGGTGAGGACTCTGGCAGCAGCGTCTGGACGAGCTGCAGTTGTCTGATTGATTTTTTTTACTCAGGCCTGTGAAGACACCGTTACAATAGTCCAGCCTGCTGAAAATGAAAGCATGAACAAGTTTTTCTGTATCTGGTTTAGACAGAAATTCTTTTACGCTTGCTATGTTTTTAAGGTGGTAGTAGGCTGATTTAGTAATTGTCTTAATGTGACTATTGAAATTTAGGTCTGAGTCCAGAACTACACCAAGATTTCTGGCTTGATTTGTAGTAATGCGCAAAACCATTCACTTAGACCTATTGAAACCTAAATTACAATTGGGATAATTTAATTAAGCCTCCTGTTCGACCTCTCTCTTCACCACATAGCGGTTAGCTCGGATTATGGAAGTTTTGGGCTACTTGTCAACAGCAGTGATCACAGTTGGAGCTCCGTCGGGGTCCCTGGACTGTCGCTAGCTGCTCCGGGGGTTTTCCAGCAGAACAGTACCGCAGTTTCACAGCCGAGGGAGCAGACGAGTTCGCGATGTCCGGTGGGTACCCAGTGGCTGGTCCACGCTGCGGGAGGCTTTAGGGCTGGATGGAGAACACTGTGGCAAGTGGCGGACAGCCAGTTCCAAGGAATCTGGAGCGGGGACGAGGTCGACAGGTGCTGATCCGCTTCGTCCTGATTACTCGTTTATCGTAATGTGACAACAATATCGCTGGCCGTTCAATATTGATGTCAAAGTTACTACTACGCGTAAAAATGTTGAAAACACTTAAGATGCAAGAAAACTGGATCAATAAAATTTTAAAGTTCAAAATAACTTTGCTCGTGAGCATAAACGTGTTAAAACGTAATAAAAGAAATAACGCACTACTAAAAGGTAAAATGTGAACAAAAACGAGGGAAAAATTGAAGCAACAGTTAAAAGTTGAGAGCGCGTAAAACAAGAGAAATAAACGAGGAAAAACACAAGAAGCAAACACAAGAGCGAGAAAGACAAGAAGAGCACGCAAGAGAAAAAAACACGAGAGTGAAACAAAACAAGAGAGCAAGAGCAGGCGGCGCCCGACTATTTCACTAGGTCAAAAAGTGGGCGGCGACCCTGATCCAAAGGGGAGGTCTTCCTCGTGATGAAGAATATATCCCTTTAAGATCTTAATCAGAGGAAAACTTTAATTCTTTCCTGATACAAGGTCATATACTTTAATATGTTACGCGCGAGTGACGCATACTCTTCTCACTATGGTCCACATTATTTCTTAATATCCTACTAAACACACAGATTAATATTAAATCAAAATACACTTATGATGCCATGATATCAGCCAGCCTACGTCAAATACACACACTCTGATTAACTCGATGACAATGTATAATTATAAACAGACTGAAGGAACACAGTCAGGCAACAAGTTGATTAATACTTCCTAATTATATCTTCATTAAATATATATATATAAAGTGGACTTCCTTACGGTAACTCTTCCTAACTCCGCCACGAGGTGGCAATATGGCTACATGTTAGAGAGCTGAAAAAGAACCATTCATATCAGGACCTGATCATGTTATGTTCAAGTCAAAGCATGTCACACGGTAATAAAGAGACACAAGGATCTGACACATACGTTTCAGTCCATGTCGCAATAGAACCTTTGTCTCTCCCCGAGTCACGTCTACGTGACAGAACGTGATCATCAAAGGGTACATTGTTTTTCAAAGCAGAGTTGGTAATAAAACTCAGTATCTCAGGGTGAAAAGGAAGCAAGTTAATGTCCTGATTTGAATAGTCTTCACATGATGTCCTTGTAGACAGACGGACGGTCTTTATCCTGATTAGGGTCAGTTAGGGGACAGGGTACTAACTGGCCTGGCTGAGAACATACATCATACATTTCCATTGTTATGCGGATGATACACAGTTGTATTTATCGATGAAGCCAGAAGAAAGTGATCAATTAACTAAACTTTATAATTGTCTTAAAGACATAAAAACCTGGATGAGCACCAATTTCCTGATGTTAAATTCAGACAAAACTGAAGTTATTGTTCTTGGTCCCAAACAACTCAGAGACTCTTTATCTGATGACATAGTTTCTCTCGATGGCATTGCTCTGGCCTCTAGCACTACCGTAAGAAACCTCGGAGTAACATTTGATCAAGATTTGTCTTTTAATTCTCATTTAAAACAAACCTCACGGACTGCATTTTTTCATCTGCGTAATATTGCAAAAATTAGGCCTATCTTGACCCAAAAAGATGCAGAAAAATTGGTCCACGCTTTTGTTACCTCAAGGCTGGATTACTGTAACTCTCTATTATCAGGTAGCTCTAGTAAATCATTAAAAACTCTCCAGCTAATTCAGAATGCAGCAGCACGAGTACTAACAGGAACTAAGAAACCAGATCATATTTCTCCTGTTTTAGCTTCTCTGCACTGGCTCCCTGTAAAATCCAGAATTGAATTTAAAATCCTACTGTTAACTTATAAAGCTCTAAATGGTCAAGCTCCGTCATATCTTAGAGAGCTCATAGTGCCATATTATCCCACCAGAACTCTGCGCTCTGAGAACGCAGGGTTACTCGTGGTCCCTAAAGTCTCCAAAAGTAGATCAGGAGCCAGAGCCTTCAGCTATCAGGCTCCTCTCCTGTGGAATCATCTTCCTGTTACGGTCCGGGAGGCAGACACCGGACCACATTTAAGACTAGACTTAAGACTTTCCTCTTTGATAAAGCTTATAGTTAAGGCTGGCTCAGGCTTGCCCTGTACCAGCCCCTAGTTAGGCTGACTTAGGCCTAGTCTGCCGGAGGACCACCTATAATGCACCGGGCACCTTCTCTCTCTCTCTCTCTCTCTCTCTCTCTCTCTCTCTCTCTCTCTATCTCTATCGCTCTCTCTCGTATCCTATTACTGTATCTTGTTTACTCGGCCATTCTGGATGTCACTAACTCGGCTTCTTCTCCGGAGCCTTTGTGCTCCACTGTCTCTCAGGTTAACTCGTATTGCAGCGGTGCCTGGATAGTGTGACGTGTGTGGTTGTGCTGCTGCCGTGGTCCTGCCAGATGCCTCCTGCTGCTGCTGCTGCCATCATTAGTCATTAGTCATACTTCTACTGTTATTATACACATATGATTATTATCATACATGTATACTGCCAGATACTAATATATACTTTCAACATATTGTACCACAGTAGCCAGAACTATAACGACAATATTATTACTTTCATGAATGTTGTTGTAAGCTACTGTCATTATCGAGGATGTCATACAGATTACTGTATTGTGTCATACAGATTACTGTTAATTTGTTATGGTGATCTGTTCTGTACGACATCTATTGCACGTCTGTCCGTCCTGGAAGAGGGATCCCTCCTCAGTTGCTCTTCCTGAGGTTTCTACCATTTTTTTTTTTCCCCAGTAAAGGGTTGTTTTTGGGGAGTTTTTCCTGATCAGCTGTGAGGGTCTAAAGGACAGAGGGATGTCGTATGCTGTAAAGCCCTGTGAGGCAAATTGTATTTGTGATATTGGGCTTTATAAATAAAATTGATTGATTGATTGACATCGATATGTCCCTACACGCAAGTGACTTGTGCGGCTCTTCTTGACTTTCAAAATGTTGTTGGACCAACTGGATCAAATCCTGATAATGAAACAAGTCATTTCGTAGCAGCTGTGATGCAAAAAAACCAAAAAGTATCCATTTATCCATTGATGTACAGACGACTCTTTCACAATGGCATCATGGGACGGACCCAGACGATGTAATTTCACTCTTGACCACTATATAAATTTAGCTTTAAAGCCTGATGCGGTTCCTTAAGGCTTGCTGCGGCCACTAGAGGGCGCCGCCGACAATAAATGTAAATATGAGTCATAATAAGCTGCTTGTAGAAACATGTTTTGGAGGACGGTCTGCTGCATTCATAACTATGAAGATATTTTAGTTTGACTTCATCACTGAACACAGACTGATAAAAGAAGAACAGTCATTTCTTTGTTATTCCATGTAAACAAGTTCAACACTTGCTGTTCGGCGCTGCCCTTGATGCAGAAGTCAGTGAGAATCCCTGTCTGCGCGACAGAGAGCTGGACGAGTCATTTAAAAGTCAAGTTTTGACGTCTACAGGCTCAGTGTGCAGCAGGATGTTTGTAGCAGGGGGAAGAAATGTGACGCTGCATTTGTGTTGTGACCTTTGGGTCCTTTAAACCTCTTAAGGCATCACTCTCCTTCATTCTTTTTAAAATAGCCTCTCTGCAGACTCAGTGGTCTGCGGCTTTGCTCCGCTGTTTGATTTCATTTCTCTGTTTTTTTTCTCCTTTCCTGTCAGCAGCGTCCTTATCGCCGCCCTTCAGCGCTGCAGCTGCACTGTTTCTGCTGCAGTCTGCAGGACGAGTCCGCGATGGGACAACAACACACCCCACACATTTATTCTACTTCTCAACCTCACGTCAGTAAGCAAACTTATAAATATGTCACGGCGTGCACGAGGAGTTCATGATGACAGAATCTGCATTGTTATTGTTGCATGTGTGCTTTTTATTTTACTAGTCGAGCCAACTCCTCCTGTGTGATGTAACTGGGCGCCGAGTGCAGGAATAAAGTCTGTTTAAGTGCTCCCCTGAGAACATTAAAGTTTTATGATCCAATTTTCCATCAGCACTGTTTACACTTTTCTTCATATTTCATGTGTTTACTCAGGTTTTCTCTGCACGTTCCATCACAGCGCTGGTGTTGAATCATGTTTTTATTTCCATCTAACTTACTGTGATTTCTGACACTCCTCATCATCTCTGCTGTTAACTGTATTTGTTGTTTATGGATTCTGCTTCATGTTTGCTGCAAACAGCTAATCAATACATTTTCATCTGATCTAGTTTCATGTCATCTGAAACAAGTGTGATACTGCAGACATCACAGCTGGAAGTAACAATGCTGCAGCATCCAAAAAAGTATTAACCTAAAAATAAATGAATTCAATGAAGTGTCAACAATCCCCAGCATGAATGTTGGCATGAAACGTTCCTGCAAACTATGGATACTTTACATTTGTATGTTGTTGTGTAGCGGATACGTTGAAACTTTACGTTTTAACAATGCTGTGGTTAAAGTGTGGTTCAGTTTAGGCACAAAGAACACTTGTTTATGGTTAGGAAAAGATCGTGTTTTGGCATCAAATACCTGCTTTATGTGGCACTTTCCCCGCCGGTAAAAAAGCCATAGATCGCCAGACAAAAACCACGTTTGGTGCCTAATAAGCCTCTGGAAACATAGCAATGACTCGCTTGGCATAAAGACTGGAAGCAGGGGAAATGGCTGGCCTCTGTCAAAAGTTCAAATGCAGCAGAGGGCAGCAGGCTGGAATTGAACCCACAACCTCTGCAGCATAGGCAGTGCCTTTGGACATCAGGTGCCTGGTCCACACACTGAGCTACTGGGCGTCCAGATTTCACTGGAATGAATTTTATAAAGAAAAAAATAGTGCTGATAGAGAACCTAAAACAATGGAAGGGAACAATAAACTAAACACTCACATTAGTAAATGAAATGATCATTTTAAGGAGAAACATTTAGATAATGAAATATACAAATGTAAAACTAGTTCACGTAAGAGCAGTATGAAAGTAAACATAAAGTAAAATCAGTACCAGTGATGGCTGAAGAGGATTAAATCAGTTATTTAGAGACGTTGTGTTTGTCTCTCTGTGAGTGGAGTCTGGTCTCTACGCTCATTTTCTTTCCTTACAATCAGGATTAAACACTGGTGACGTTTTTACTTTGTTTTATTGTCTGAGAATCAAAACCAACAGTGAATGTTTCTTCTAATAAGTACAGTGTGTGTGTGTGTGTGTGTGTGTGTGTGTGTGTGTGTGTGTGTGTGTGTGTGTCTGGAGCCTGATTTATCTTCCTCCTCTACTGATGTTAAAAACACATCAGTGAGTCACACTGTGTCACATCTTCCTTTATTACCATGAACACACACACTGTAGTTTATTTTGACTCAATGCCCAACACACACTGTCCTGCTGCAACAAATACTGGAGCATCAAATGTGGATTAATCCGCCGCTGAAAATAGTCCCTTACATATGCACCGTTTCCTCCTGTTTATTTGAGAAAAACTACAGCAAGCAGCTGCTTTAGGAAATTAGACTCCACAGTATGAACAGTGGTTACATGAGCCTCAAAACCAGACATCGCTCAGCCTCTACTGACCAATCAGACTGCAGGGTTCACAGCTCAGATCTGTGTGCGAGGTGCCCCAACAGAGGGGGGACCAAACATGGGGACGCTAAGGACGCTGCTGTTGGGACCATCCACAACTTTCACTGTGGAGACAGAAAAAAGTGAACTGAACTGAACCACACAGTACTGCTCTGTGGAAACGGGGCCTTAGACTCATGTTATTGTTTAGTGTCCTGTGCTGCAAACCTTTAAATCTCTGTAGCTCCAGTGCTGTGTGCAAAAAGATAACGTACAGCCCCGCTATTCATTTTATATTATTTTTCATTTCCATGTTGTGCAGCTGTTTATTTTCTAACAGGGAAATATAATATAAAAAATTAATAATATAAAATGCAAAGACAGGGATCTTTGCATTTTATATTGATCACAGTCTCTTTTTATAAAAGTGTTTGTGACATCTCATCTCATCTCGTGTAGTGACTTAGCACTCAGAGGGAACTCACACAGCGTCTCTCCCTCTCCTCTCTCACCGTGTGCACACAGGAGTCAGTGTGGTCAAGTGATTCTGTCATAAACCTTTGGTGATGTAAACCTACGTGAAAACACTCCATATATGTGACTGTGTGATAGTTGTGGTATCATAACAGTCTGTCACAGGTTACAGCCTGATGATGAGAGGAGAAATGGCAGAGCATAAAGGTGGAAAAAACAACAACTCAATCATTTAGGATTTTACTAAAAGAAGGAAATCAGCTGTTGATTTATATATATAGATCCCAGGGGACATTTTTTGTGTTTGGGAGCTGTTTAAATGTGTAATTAGTGGTAGATTTGATTTAGTTGAACTATTAATATTGTAACACAATCTGAATCTCACTCTGAGTTACTGCTGTTGTTCACAAACTAAAGAATTTAGATATAATTTCTGCTTAGTTTTTACTGAATATTTGAAGCAAACTAAAAATATATCACTTAGTTTGTTGCAGTTCTATTTTCTTAAATTAATAATTTCTATGTATGTATGTGTATATATATATATATATACACATATATATATATTTTTTTTTTACTACTTTGTCATTTTGTCAAGAATATCGTTATCACAAAAATACCCTGAAATATCGTGATATTATTTTAAGGCCGTATCAACCAGCCCTACATTTGGTACAGTGCTGCAAAGAAATACTACAGTGTCTCTGTCTCATTCATTGAGAGCTCAGCCTGCAGCTGCAACACTCTGCTGTTACTATTTCTGTCAAACTCTGCTTTAATGCACATTACACGCTCAGTACAACACGTTCAACACACACACACACACACACACACACACACACACACACACACACACACACCATTAGCAGCGGCATGTGGCTTCACTCTCTCTCTCTCCCTCTCGCTCGCCCTCAGTCGGCAGGCGGGGTGTGTGTTGGACAGGAGCTCAGAGACGATCAGCGGGAGCTGAGAGAGCAGCGATGTGGACGAAGAGGAGGAAGACAACGACAAAGAGCTGCGTGTGATCTGGAATGAAACTCCAGTCCAGCTTTCAGATTCTGGTTTCATCGAGGATTTGAGCTTCTGTCTTTTTGTGCTGAGACCAGTTTCTGTCCTTGAAGACCAAGTCTGGTTTCTGGACTCAGATCTGAAATTCCAGATTTCGGTTTTAAAGAGAGACGAGCTTCAGATTCTTCTTCTTCTTTTGTGATCGCTGCAGATGAAGCAGAAGAAGAACAGTTTCTGTCTTCTTTCTCTGTTTGGAGGCTGAAGCAGCAGAGCAGATGGTGAGCGGCGTGTGTGTGTGTGTGTGTGTGTGTGTGTGTGTGTGTGTGTGTGTGTGTGTGTGTGTGTGTGTAGATACTAAATGCACAGTAATGTGCCTTTGAAAGTGAGGAGGGAGTGTGTGTCCTGTATCTGTGTGCATGTACACTATGTGGCCAGAAGTAAGTGGACATTCTTGTCCACGTACTTTACTGTATTTTATTCATTTAGACCCTTTACTTAAAATAAAGGGAAGTCTTCAACTAATGATTAGTTTCATTGTTAATCCATTTTGATTATTATCAAGATTTATCAGTTTTGGTTTTGTCTACGAAAGATTAGAAAATAGTGAGAAACTTCCTGTTTCCCTGAGCCTGAGGTGACATCATCAAATGTTTTGTTTGTCAGAACAACAGGATTTTCCTAAAAAACAATGTGACGACTCGTACAAAAGTAAACTCTCCCAGTCATCACTCTCTGTGTGCTGGTGTATTTATCTGCAGAGACTCTGCCCTCTGCCCGATTCTCTTATTTTGCTGCGGTCAGGACGCTCCTGGGCGTGTACCTACACAGCCCTCAGGTGATTTGGTAAAAAGGTAGCAACCAGGAAGCAAGACAGGAAGTAGCAGACATCCAAGAGGAAATCAGGAAAATCGCTGACACAGCGTTGAAAAAAACAAACGCAAATATAGCGAGGCGAAAAGCTGAGCAACAAAGCTGAGGTCGACTTTCACTTTAGCTGGCGATACTGCACATAGTGTCCCTTTAAGGTTAAACAAAATAGTTGCTTGTTAGTTTTCTGTCAGTCGACAGCACACAACCATGTTTTGGACAATGCTGTGTCAATGCAGTTTGTGTTTGTTCCTTTCCTGTTTCAACACACAGTCAGTCAGTTCAATAAAGAAATGGTTTTCCCAGTTTGATATGGAAGTGAAGTCCTGACCTCGACCTCATCCAACACCTCTGGGATGAACCGGAACACCGACTGTGAGCCGACCTGATGACCAGAACTGAACCTTACTGATGTTCTTGTGTCTGAATGGAAACAAATCCCTGCAGCAGGTTTTGAAACCGGTTACAGCAGCACTTGAATAAACATTGTTTGTATCAAGATGTTAACTGGAATCTTCAGCTGTCCACATACTTCTGGCCATGTTGTGCACGTGTATGCCTGTGCTTTTAATAGAGAGAGAGTCTAAAAGCATGTGGGAGTGAGCATGTGTGTGTGCAGTCAGTTGGTGTGTGCTGGTTGTTTGTTTGCTCTCTGTGGTTTCCTCACTCGTCCTGCCTCACTGTGGATGCTGCAGTGTGTTTGTGCTCTCGGCCTTTTGGACTGAAACACTCGGCTGCCTCGCTCTCAGGCTGTTTGAAGGAAAAGTGCAGCCACCGGGGGGGGAGGCTGCCTGTCAGAGGCCATTAAGCAGCTAGCGGGACGCCACGTTAGAGCCAGGAAACCGGAGCGATGCACTGCAGATGAAGCAGGGAACATCACATCGGCAGGACTTCAGCGACAGAATCCCAACAGCTGAGATCTAAATCGAGATAATAATCCACTACGTTTCCACATGCACAAAAATGACTGCTTTGCTGCTTTTTGTCGACCCACAAACAGGAAAAGAGAGGCTGCTAAAGTTAATTTGAGGCCGGGCGGTTGCTGGTTTAATCCCGAAACGTGAAACATCTGAAAACACAGCTGATGTTTTCCACTGCCACAAAGGAAGGAAAGGGAAACATTCGACGTGTAAAATTAGCTACTCGGAGCCAAAAAATATAGTACAGCTTTGCATTTTTGGGGAAAATTTGTAGGGGTTTCCCAATCACCTCAATTTGGCCACACATTTCTGGAGTAGCTCCTGGTGGCAATTAGAAGAACTGCAGCTTAAGGCATTGTTATCTGTCCCTGGCGTTAATCACCTGGTGAAATCTAAGCGCCGCTCTTTGATCATGGTGTTCCTGCTTCTGGCACTAAAGACAACGTCCTCATTATCAGTCCTACCAAATAAGTTGTGAACAGTGCAGATCATTTTTTACCATAAATGAGCCCAACACCAGACGTATTTAATTAACTGACTGATGTATCAACACGTCCTCACTGTGACCTCGTCACATGTCCATGTTTGCTCATGGACTCTCCACGTCCACATGTGGTGTCCAAGGTACCCTGGGTGTGTTGGTTGTTGGCGTTCTGGGACGCCGTGTCAACTTCAGCCTGTTACATGCATTGTCTGTTTTCAAAATACACTTCTGTTTTCACAGGAAACGTACAGTTTGATACAGTCTCTTTCAAAATAAAAGCATTAAGTTGGTACAACAGGCTAATTCCTCAAATAAATAACACACATGGTTAGGTTTAGGAAAAACAAACAGGGTTTGGCTTTATAATCTTACAGGACGTGAAGACTGTCCCGGCTGAAAGTCGTGTTTGTTGGACCCATCCACTGAACCTCCCGCCCACCTTACTAGGACTTTCACTGCCTTAACTTTGGTTCTTGTCCTGCCTCGGCCCCCCGACGCTGCTGAGCGCTGTTAAACTATAATGGCGACCGGTTGCGTATCTTGCCGACTTTAGTGCCTTTCGTCAGTGTCTGATGCTGCAAGTCATCACCCAAGCGTCGGATATCGATGACTTTGGAGTGAGACCAGGCTGAATGTATATGTGTCATCAGACCATTGATACATACAGGACTCTCCACACTGAACATCTGTGGACAGCTGCCGACTTGTACCGGTCGTGCAGATTCCATTTATACACATGCACATTTCTCCATCCACACTTCACTCCAGTGGTCTCAGCTGTCATTGTATTCCTTTAAAGATGACTTATACAAATGTGGGTAACAGTGAATCTCTTTGCAAAACGTTTCTTAAACTTAAACTGTATCAACAGAAAATCTAAAAAGGAAAATGCAGTTTGGTTTGAAGCTGCTGACATGGTGCTTAGCTCAACAGAATATCTCCTCTGGGCTTTACAGTCTGATAGTGAGCTAACTGACCAGCAGGCTCTCCTAGTGCACAGCCACTGATGATAATGTTTACATAAGAACCCAAGAGCAGAATCAATCAGATCGATCAGAGATTAAATGATCAGTTCAGAGTTAGAAAAATTTACTGTCAGTTAAATTCAGACAGAAACACCAACAGCTGTTCAGAGCCACTGTTGGACCTCCATAAAGTGCGTCATGCCATCATCTGTTTGTCGTCCTGAGAAGCTCGCTGCTTTTGAGGCGAACAGCTAACGTGTTAAGTATTGTGTATTTACTACCATGTACTTACAACATACTACTGTGTACTTACAACATACGACTGTGTATTTACTACAGGTCTTGTGAAAGTGCTCTAAAGTCTCAACAAAACAGCAGATGTGAGATGACGACACGACAGTAAAAACAGAAAACAGAGAGCAACCGGTTGTTTCCGACACCATCTGGGTTCCCGAACAGGCGTCTGTTCCGCTCGGGGATTGAAACCACAGTTTTAATCTGTGACCCTGCCACTGCTGTGTGGGCGGTGTCTAATCTGGCTGATGGTGCTTTTGACAAGTTGTTTCAACAGCTGTTTACTTCCCAAAAACTTTATAAATATCAAACACAGAAGGAGCTGAGGACATGTTTGTCCTCACTGTCTGTGAGTGTGGAAGGAGTTTCTGAGCTGGTATCACAACACGATTCTTCCTGTTTTAGTGTTCCTTTGGAGCAGGAAACAACTTACTGACGTGAGATGACATAAAATCCACAATGAAATTTTGTAAAAACATGGATGAAGTGATGAGCCTGGACTACAAGAAAACAATGATTTTGAAGGTGCTGCTTTTATGAGGCATCTCTGATCAATAGAGATTGATACTTATCAATGCACTTAGTGACCAACAGCACGGAGTATCCAATATCATCAACTATTCAATCAAATATCAACACATACAATGCACTCCTCCACCTCTAACCTCCCTCCTGCCAGAACACTGAATAAGACAATCTTATCACAGGGCTGACACATAGAGACAGACAACCATTTACACTCACATTCACACCTACGGACAATTTAGAGTCACCAGTTAACCTGCATGTCTTTGGACTGTGGGAGGAAGCTGGAGCACCTGGAGGAAACCCACGCTGACACAGGGAGAACATGTCGGAGCACCTGGAGGAAACCCACACTGACACAGGGAGAACATGTCAGAGCACCTGGAGGAAACCCACGCTGACACGGGGAGAACATGTCGGAGCACCTGGAGGAAACCCACGCTGACACGGGGAGAACATGTCGGAGCACCTGGAGGAAACCCACGCTGACACGGGGAGAACATGTCGGAGCACCTGGAGGAAACCCACGCTGACACAGGGAGAACATGTCGGAGCACCTGGAGGAAACCCACGCTGACACAGGGAGAACATGTCGGAGCACCTGGAGGAAACCCAGGCTGACACAGGGAGAACATGTCAGAGCACCTGGAGGAAACCCACGCTGACACAGGGAGAACATGTCGGAGCACCTGGAGGAAACCCACGCTGACACAGGGAGAACATGTCGGAGCACCTGGAGGAAACCCACGCTGACACAGGGAGAACATGTCAGAGCACCTGGAGGAAACCCACGCTGACACAGGGAGAACATGTCGGAGCACCTGGAGGAAACCCACGCTGACACGGGGAGAATGTCGGAGCACCTGGAGGAAACCCACGCTGACACAGGGAGAACATGTCGGAGCACCTGGAGGAAACCCACGCTGACACAGGGAGAACATGTCGGAGCACCTGGAGGAAACCCAGGCTGACACAGGGAGAACATGTCAGAGCACCTGGAGGAAACCCACGCTGACACAGGGAGAACATGTCGGAGCACCTGGAGGAAACCCACACTGACACAGGGAGAACATGTCGGAGCACCTGGAGGAAACCCACGCTGACACAGGGAGAACATGTCAGAGCACCTGGAGGAAACCCACGCTGACACAGGGAGAACATGTCGGAGCACCTGGAGGAAACCCACGCTGACACAGGGAGAACATGTCAGAGCACCTGGAGGAAACCCACGCTGACACAGGGAGAACATGTCAGAGCACCTGGAGGAAACCCACGCTGACACAGGGAGAACATGTCGGAGCACCTGGAGGAAACCCACGCTGACACAGGGAGAACATGTCAGAGCACCTGGAGGAAACCCACGCTGACACAGGGAGAACATGTCAGAGCACCTGGAGGAAACCCACGCTGACACAGGGAGAACATGTCGGAGCACCTGGAGGAAACCCACGCTGACACAGGGAGAACATGCAAACACTGCACAGAAAGGCTCCCCCAAACCTCTCGCTGTGAGGCGACAATTGTAACCACTGCACCACTGTGCAAAACCAAAGGCCGAGACACACCAACAGACATCAAAGAACTAGTGACGTAGACACTGCAAAGACAACAACCAACTAGCACGAACCTTCTGCACCTGTGCAAAAGAAGATAACTCCATGCCAGCAGGTGGCAGTAGTCTGTATTTGTTAATCAAAAAAGGGAACTTGGTAGACCAACAGGACAGATTCAAGATGCTAGTTAGCCAGTTAACACATTAACAACACAACACAATGTTGAAAAGACATTTACCGTGCGCTAGCAAACAATAACGTAAACAATTAGAAACCGTTACTGGTTAAGAGTTTAATGGCTAAAAAAAGATCTTAACTTATATTACAAGTTTGTTTCGATCTGATGCCCTCTTGACTTCAGCCTTTTTTTTGCTTTCTTTACTTCCGTTTCTCTTCTCGTGCGCTGAGTTGAACTGCCAATCAGAGTGATTTAATTCACTGACGGCTCTGCCAACCATGATTCAACACACTTAATCAGCGGACAAGGGCTGACTAGTAAACGTGGAGAGACACACCGCCATCTTTAACGTTACAGTTTATTAACTTACTGTGGATAAAAGTATCAACGTCCTAAAATAAAACAAATGCACAACACAGTACAAAGTCCTTCATTCTCTTTGGCCTGGAAAGGTTGCTAGACTATTTCACAGATAAAGCTCCTAAAGTTTGAGTTAAGGTGAATGTGACGTCCTCAACCTACACCCAGCAGCCTCTACGCTCTCTGTGAAGTCCTTAAAAGCCACAAGTCCAAAAGAAAGAGGTGCCAAGTGGTGCAGAGAGGAGTGCTCGCTCAAGAGACAAATGCATAAAGAGGGAGACGGTGAATAGAAGAAAAGCAGCCAGGAGCGACTTCAGCTCTTGATAAACAGAGGATGACATACCAACTTTGCTTTTGTTTTGGTCCTCAGCTCACAGCTTTAGAAGTGTTGGAGTGTGTGTAAGCATGCAGCAGTGAGTGTGTGGAGTGTTTTTATAGTGTTCAGTGTTGTTAAAGTAAAAGTCTCCAGACAAAGATGTCAAGGTGGAGTTTGTTTCTCTACTACACGGCTCCTTCTGCAGGATTTATGTAGGACAAGAGCACGTTGTTCTGTAAATCCTCCTGTTTTTAAAACATGTAACATGATTCAGAGTCCATCTGTTGTTCCAAACATCAGGCAGTGAGAGGTCAGAGGTCATCTTTTCCATAGGATGCCCTGGGATCTGATAAAGGCCCTGCTCATCCTCTTACAGGCTGCTGTAGCAGATCTTACTGACTGACAGCTGTCATTCACAACTGTGACTAAGCCTGTGGATTTTTTATTGTCTTTCACAGCGTGTTAGTGAAGTGCTGCACACGTACCTGAAACCAACCAACAAGTCCTCGTACCTTAAGGACAAGAAGGGTTCCCAAAAGGCTCGATATCTGTGCGAGTCATATGAGCATTTTCTGAAGTGCATTTTGCAGCTCAGGCTCTGACTGATCTCACTGCTTGTTACTTTTGTCTGCATGTTTATAGCCATGAAGCTTTGAGACATTTACAAACTTAGTGTTGATGCTGTTTCGCATCTGTTTGCCCCTACGTCTGTTTTCCACTGATCTCTGTTGCTGTTGTTCGGCTTCTAAAATTTGCTTTGTGTTTATTCTGGGCTGACTTTAAAACTACCTACCCTTATGGTAAACACACACACACACACACACACACACACATCTAAGTGGGTTGAGACATTCAAGTTAGAGCTGCAACAATTTACCGATTACTTATCAACTATTAAATTAATCACCAACAAATTTGATAATTGATTTAGCAGTTTGGGTAACTTTAGAAAAAACAAATCTGAATTCTTTAACTACAGGTATCGGACAGTTAAATTTAATGCTTTGTAAGACTTGTTCGAGACACCTTACAACTAAACTTTGGACAGATTTTTGGTCAACTCATGAATTACTTATTTAAGAATCGCAGGTCAACATTGCAGGCCAGTAATATATAGGCCTATGTGGTGTTGTGCAGAGGCAAGTGTTATGTGGTTACCCGTATGTGAAAGAATGTAGTAAAATGTAAAATTAAAAGTAGTAGCAAAAGTAAAATAGCAGTATTTTAATTTTTTAAAGATTTGTAACATTATAAATGTGGACTTTTACATAGAAAGGATTCACACATTTTCCCGCAAATCAATGCAATCAATCAATCTAAGATCTACGCAGAGCAGAGCGGTGTGGGTAGCTACTCAAAGAGGAGCCTGTAACACAAACTCCCGAGGTCTCAACAACTCGTCATACATGCCAACTGGTTGATCCAACTGCCTGTCGAAAGTCTTTATTATTATATGCAAAATCTGTCCAGTTCAAAAGATTCTGAGTGACTGCTGTGTCGACTGAGAAGCATGTTGGAGCTTGTATTTAGCCTCCTTCAGAGGGTCTGTGGTAGTGTGACATTATATCGCTGCTTCTGCCTCAGTTACTTCACGTCAAGAAACATAAACACAGTTTGCTTCGAGTGAATACTTCATCTGCCAAAATGATCACTGTAGATCAGGTGCTCATCTCATGTTACATCCAATTTGTGAGGAAAGGACTTTGTTTTCCTCCATGTTGAATGAAGAATCCAAAAAATGGAGAAAGTTATTGATGAATTAAAGCAAAAAGGGGCGAAAGTGGCACCAGAATTCCTGACCAATGAACAAGCTGGGAGGTGGGATTTCAGTGGAATGCGCGGATAGAGTTCAAATGCACGTACCAAGTATATGATTTGGATTATACTGCACGAATTGTTGCAAATAAATAAATAATTAAAGTTTCTTCACAAACTGAAGGTTACTCGTGGTAGGTAACTGATATACAAATGATCATTTTGGGGATGAAGTGTTCCTTTACACTTTAAAACAAGCTACCAGTGCTGTTGTTTTTATGGTGAGAAAAGTCTGCAGAGCCCCTGAGCATCAGTACATACTGTCCATTATCTTCCATCCACAGGCAGAGGCTTTGCTTGTGATTATCATCTGGGAACTAAAGCTCTCACACTTCTAATTTTTGGTCTCTTGATGATTTGAAGTGACGTCAAATATTCTTCTGGGAATGTGCCTCTCCATATGTCCTCCCATTATCTCCCTTCTCTACCTGCATTGTAATTTCTGCTGTTTTGTAATGTCAGTTGTGGCCTGAGGCACCTTCCTGCCTCACGCAGGCCGCAGCAGAGTGACTGGCATCATTGTGCCAACTTAACAAAAGAAAGACCTGCAACAAAAGAAAGACCTTGAGGCAGCTTTTCACTGGCTCTTTATAGCAGCTACAGAGGGATGATGGAGTGACAGCACTTTTCTTTACCTCTGCAGCGTTATCTCTCATGCCCCCCCCCCCCCCCTGCATATCTGAGTGCCCGAAACTGCCAGAGAGATTGAGAGGAGGAAAAAGAGCAAATTAAAAACTAACGAATCATCGAAAAATACAAGCATCTTCCTTGACTGTATGTGTGAAACAATGCTGACGATGTACTGTATCTGCGGCGTAGAGGAATTGCGAGTGGGCGTTAAGACTGAAGTTGGCATTGACTTTTCTCCAGTATTGCTGGATGAAAACACAGAGGATTATTTCACTTCATCGTGAAGCTTGTGTGTTCTCTCCTAGCGAGAAAGGCAAAGAATGAAAAGGATTGAGGACAAGCGAAACGCTGTGTGTTACAGCACAACCCCGGCCTGTAATGCCAATATACTGTAGATCAGCACAGCCAGAGACTAAGCTGTTGATGTTTTTCAATCAGTGCACAAGAAATACTCCACTTAATCTTGCATATCGAGTTGCACTCTTTATGGCGGCTGAGAGGTTTGAGAAACAGGCCTGTGAAAAGAAAATCATCAGTTTGAATCCCTGGACCAGATGGAACGAGTGTAAACGAGTACATCTTTTATTTGCTACCAGTGAGATGAATGAAAGTAAAGACGTGTACAAGCTGCAAGAGAGCAAAGTAAATCTCACAGTGAAGTAAAGCTCACAAAGGATTATCCTTTATAATAGAGGAGCGAATGGGACGAGTCATTACAGTCGTCTTTTCCCACAGACAGTTTAGGATGACGGTGACAGTGGGAACTGTGTTAGTAAATTTCTGTTTTTCTAATAAAAAGTCAAAAGCCTGTGGAGATAAAAACTGATTGGAAAAACAAAGCTGTGCGCTCTGCTGACAGCGAACTGAAGCTGAAGATCACACAGTGTACCTGGTAAAATATTCAGCTGTTTAAGTCAGTTCATTCTGGACGAATTCAGTTGCCACAACAAAGCGTTCTGTTCTGACTTGAGCACGGCTGGCTCAGAGGCAGAGAGGGTCCTTCACTAATCAGGAGATCGGTGGTTCGATCCTCCAGCCTGTCGAAGTATCCTTGAGCAAGATTCTGAACCCCAAATTCCTCCCGATGGCTGTTCCACCGGTATGTGAGAAACCGACTCAGGTTTAAGTAAAAAAGTATCTGGTTAATAAATTAGTCAAAGTTGGGAATGCACAGATTTAATGGTCACACATCGGTATCGGCTGATACCCATCAACCTATTGACAAATAAGATGACATTCACTGATGGCAGTGGCCGATGTTTTTCTGTTGTGCTCAGGCTAAAAAACAAGACTCGCTGACTAACGGTGTCTCGTCGTCCCGGGGACAAGAGAAAATGTGTTTGGTGTGAGCAGAAATCTTTCCTGGGTTGCTATCGGGAGGGTCAGCGGTTCGATCCCTGGCACCTCCAGTGCGCATGTCAAAGTATCCTTAAGCAAGATACTGAACCCCAATGTTCCATCAGTGTGTGACTCAACATCTCCTCTTCCGTCTCCATTGTCTTTATTTCAGGATGTTTTCCACAGCTGGACATTTGTGTGAACTGGCAGTGTGACGACAGCTGGATGAGCCTGAAGCCAAAGTAGAGTCAATGTGACAGACATGAAGAACCTGGACCAGTATGGACGAAGTCACCTGGAGAGTCTGGGTGAGTCTCGACAGACGCTGAGTTGTAATCTGCTGCTGTACTGCAGTGTTTTTGTGACCTCTTTCTCTCTAAGCTTAGTGAAGCTTTAACATCTGTTCTTTTTGTTTTCACGCCCTCCAGCGTGTGCAGCCCTGTCCACTCTGGTGTTGGTTCTACTGGGAGTGCTGGGCTCGGTCCACGGCTGTCCTGGTGCCTGCACCTGCTATGGCAACACGACTGACTGCTCTGCTGTCGGTCTTCTCTCTTTGACGCCCATCCTAGCACTGCTGGACCAGGACTCTCTGAACCTCCGCCTGCCCCAGAACAACCTCTCCTCCCTGGGCACGACCGAGCTGTCCAACCTCAGCAGCCTGGAGCTTTTGGATCTTTCCCAGAACCACTTTTCCACCCTGCAGCCCGGAGCTTTCTCAGGCCTCGGCGGCCTGCGCTGGCTCAATCTCTCTGCTAACTACTTCGGGGTTCGCCTGGTGACCTCTGACCCCAACAGTAGTGCGGAGGTCCTCCAGGGCTGGAATGGAAGTCAAGGGAGTGTTGGCCTGAGCAAGGATGTGTTCAGGGGGCTGTGGCGGCTGCGAGGGCTCGACCTGTCCTCGAATGGCCTCCTGTGGCTGCCCATAGGCCTGCTGGATGGGCTTCAGAGACTCGCCTGGCTGTCCTTGGCCGGCAACCGGCTGGTGGCTCTGGACCGAGTCACCTTTGAGCCCCCTGGTGGGTCTACAGCAGCTCCAGCTGGCGGGAAACCCCTGGGAGTGCGACTGCAAGCTGAGAGACTTCAAGCACTGGATGGAGTGGTTGATTTACAGGGGGTGAGCAGGGCTGTTAGCGGGCCTCTCCAAATCTCAAATACTGTGAAGTTGATAGGTTTGGCAGTCGGCTTTAAGACCGTACCGGAGCGAATCACTTTGTATTTTGAGTCTGTACTTCAAAAGCTGTCTAATCGAAGCAATTAATCTCCGCTCTGCAGGATGGATGTATGCTGAGCAAAGACATCTAAGAATAAAATGACCTCCATCTCTCAATCCTCCCCTGTCTCTCCCTGTCTCGTTCTTCTTCCTCTTCTCTACTTCACCTTTTTCCCTCCCTGTTCTTCCCCCTCTCTTTTTATGTTTACCCTCTCCGTCTGTTTTATAGATGGGCAGGTAGATGCGATGCGGTGCAGTCTCCCGGGGGATTTGAAGGGCAGGGACATCCGCAGCGTGCCAGCAGAGATGTTCAGCTACTGCCTGCAGAGTCCCACCAAAGAGGGCGCCCCAGGTTACGCCACTCGACCTCCCTGCCCGCCGGGCCGGATCAGCAGCAACGACGAATGTGTCCGCCAGCGCTACCGGCCCATCAGTGTCCGCAGAGCGCACGGCACACAAATAGTTGCAGGAGTCATTTGCGGCACGGTGTGCGTCATGATGGTGGTTGCAGCGACTTACGGCTGCGTCTACGCCTCGCTGATGGCGCGGTACCAGAGGGAGATAAAGAACCGCGGCCAGCCTCTGATGGCAGAGTCTGGAGCCGACACAGACCTGGAGGATGGGCAGATGTCATCTCCAACATCGCCGGAGGAGTCGCCGCCCAAAGAGGCCTGCGGCATTGTGCATGGGTATCGAATCAGCAGCTTCTGACCCACTGCTTTCTACTGATTTCAGATCCTTCCAGGACGCTGTGGCTGCTTCTGCTCCTCAGCTCTCATCATCGATGAGACAACGTCTGGAGAGAGGAACCCTGCAGCTCTGTGATTGTGCTGAAAGCTCCGGGCGGGGACTGACTGTACAGCTAATGGACCAGACTAGATTCAGTGAAACTGGAATGCTGCGGCACTTCTTCTTCTAATGTATGGATGCTCTGTGAATTGTTATTCCCTGCGCTGCATCTCTCAGCCAGCTTTTAAACTCCTCTGAAGCTGCTGTTTGGCACCTTGACTTCCCTTCATCTGTGTTTTGTTTCTTCTTTAGAAATATGAAACTACATTTTGATTCCAGCTGTCTGTCCTTATATCTGAGCCCAACAAGCACAAGCTGCAGAAGTACACGTCTGTGAATCTGTGAAATGTGACATTTCTCCTGCACACATTCTCCCGTTTTCTTAATCAGTTTTGTGTATTTATGTTGTAATTGAGAAATAGTTCTTCCTCTGTTTGGTGGATGCCCTGTTGAGTTCCCTCCAAATATCAGACACTTTCAACCATGTTAGAGTCCTGCTGCTGCCATGGAAATGCTGCTTCATCACCGAGGCAGACTGCATTCAAACAACACTAGAGCTGTGCTGCCACCTAGAGGGCAAGCTTTGAGCTACAACAGCTTTCAATCCAGCACAACAACCAGTGAAGACAACAAATATTCAACATAGCGACGTCTGAGATGCCGACTGAAAGTGTGTGTGAGTGTCTCAGCTCACATATACTGTCATATCCATGTGTTTTAATTTATTCTGTCCATATTTTCTGTGATAAGCACATTAACATTGTCTCAAGTTCAACTCAAGGACTGTTAATCATGCTGAAGATAATAAAATATATTTATCTAAAGTGGATTTTTTTTCCTTATTAAAAACATTTGACATGATGACAGATCATGACCAAGGTGATCCAACAACATTCATCAAAAGAGTCAGACTCACATGAGGAAATTACAGAGAAAGCAACTTGTTCTGAGACAAAGACAAAAAACAACTTGATTGTGTCGAGTCAAGACGTCCCGCTGACATCCTCTCCTGACAGGCAGAGCTGAGAAATACTGCACTTGTTAATCTATGGACATCGGCTGTATTTCGTTTTCAAAATAAACAAAATCTTTTCAGGTTATCCACACGATTTGTTTTACTGAAATCTTTTCGTGTGCTCAAAAATCATAATGACCTGCCGAACTGTGAAACTCCACTATCACAGTAAGTGTGAAATTGTACTAAATCGAATGTGTCACAGTGGGACTAACACACCCAGATCATGTGACTCCTGCATGTATACAGTCAGTTAGACCCAAACTGGCCGAGGCGCTCTGAGCATGCTCCACAGTTTCCGCCCCGGGCTTTGACCCGGAAGTCCAATAGCATTAAATGTGTAAGAGAAGAAGAAGCCGGTAACAACATGGAGAAATCTACATCCAGAGCCGTGACTTTTTGGACGGACCAAATGTACAGAGCTGTAAAGTTGTCCACCATGGTAGCAGTTAGCAGCTAGCTAACCGTAGCTAACTTGTTTGTCCATTGTTTGGTCTGTGACGTAATAGGTCAACAGGAAAAAGGTCCAATACTAACAAGCTGAAAGGGGCATATCTCCACCTATCGTAGAGGAGTCGCACATACTGGGCTCAATAAATGGATTCCCCTCCCGTGCTTGTGTACTGGGACAAGGACAGTAGGCCAGTTACATGTCCTCGTCCAGCTGGACTGTGGAAACACTTCACCGTTTCCATGGAAACATACTGAGTGTTTTTACTGCTTTAAATTATTGGGTCCATTTTTTTGGAGAGAAGAGACCTCTGAGGATAATCCAGCTCCTGGTAAGAACCTCCTGAAAAGACGAACACTGTAGGAATTCTAACTGGGAGACGTTTCAGCTGGTTGAATATTATTTACTGAACCTTTGATGTGTTCATCACTTTAATGCTGAAAGGTGGTGAAGGTGGGGCTCATTTTAATGACTTTATATACTGCTGGGTGGATTCATCTATATATCTATATATAATGATACATCATGACTTAGTTGATGTGAACTTCAGGTATCAAATAAATGTAGCGAGGAAAAAGTTAAATATTTATTTCTGAGATGTAGTGAAGTAGAAGTATAAAGTAGTATAAAATTTAGTACCTCATAATTGTACTTTAGTACAGTACTTGAGTAAATGTACTTAGTTACAGTCCATCACTGGAGTCCTGACACTGTAGATCTCTCAACTAAATTTGTGTAGGAAAGATTACATCTAATGGAGCAGCGCCTGCATCATTGTGCTGCTTTCAGATGCACCGTGCAAGTATTTAAACTTTTGAGCAATTTTTTTTTTCAAAAACAGGAAAAAAGGTAATGAGCAACGTGGTTAAAAATGTCCCGCAAATTGCGAGAAAAAAAAAAATCAATAGATTTAGAAAATTCAAAAAAAAAAAAAAGGTAGGGAAAAACTAATTATTAATAATTATTATCATTACATTTTAAAATTATGTAAAAGAATTATAATTTTAAAGCACTTTTTCCAGGTAATTTCCTTGTTTGTTTGTTTTTAACTTTTTGTTTTGTTTTGTTTTGTTTGTTTGTTTTCAATTTTGTATTTTTTTTTTTTAATACAAATTTTTCGCTAATATTTTGGGTAATTTTATTATTCATTTTTTAAAATAAATCAAGCCAATTTGCTCCGGTTTCAAAGGCTTAAGCTGCAAAATCTTCCCAGCTCTTTCTGCCTTGTCAGTGCCGCTGCTGCCCTGCATCAGTACTGCTGCTTGCTCGTTCAGCCCCACCTCCACCCCACCATCCACCTGCAGGCTCCGGCTAAGAGGCCAATATTTAATCATCACTCCCTAAAGTCTGATGTAAACATATCTGCAGGGAGCGATGAGTTCGGAGTCTAGACACCAAACTGTAACTATGCTGTTGAAATAAACATTTAAAAGTGAGTTGTGTGACTGAACTGCAGGTTCTTTCAATCAAGCTTTACAATATACAAAATGTAACCTGGTCACATTTTCTAAAAAACGACCACAACTCCTGATTCACACTTTAGTTCTTTTATATTTTGTCTCAATGGGAAGCCATAAAGATAAGTAGAAATATTTGACTTTATTTCACTCTCAGTCCGACTCATTAGCTGCAAATGTTATTTACTTTATTTAGATTTGATTTTTTTTTCTTGTTTAATGCATGCTCTCATGATTTAATCTGGACACAGTGTTCTGCAGAATTACTCTTTAAGGCATTTTAAATGCCAAACAAATTATAATTTCATACCTGTTTCATGGTCAGATCTTTCCAGGAGAGACGATGTGGCCCAGAAATATTTATTATTGTTTTCAGTACTACCCAGCAGTGTGTAACAATAATGTCTACTGATATGACAAACTAAATTAATCAGACTTCCACCCAGATAAGTTTCTAAAAATGGACAGAAATAAGTTCAAGTTTTTACTGAATTCAGTACTTGTCCCTGATGACGTGATGAGCTTCCAGCTGCTGGAGCTGCAGCCGTAGTCACAGGAACTGAACAGCCTCCTGCAGCGCACACTGTCACAACAATCCCACCTTCAGTTTAGAGGTGTACAACTTCTTCTGACAGCTCGCTGTCGCACACAGAAACATTTTATAACTCACATCACCACCTACAACAGGCAAGAGCAAATATTCAAAGCTAAACTGTATTAATATGAAGACTTTTTAAAGTCCGTCTAGAGCTTTTTTTTTTAAGGAAACCACATTCAAGACATTTCAAGAGCAGCAAATATCCTGAGAACTGTTGTGCTCGTCTATGTGTCATCCAGCAGCTGAACAATGGGCCAGTTAAGGAAACCAGTAAGTAACTGCCTGGGTCCAGACCACTGAGTTAACAGCTCCATCTCGTAATGTGACATAAAACAGCACTTTCTCAGTCAAAACTAGAATTACTGCCTCATGATTATGTATATGCCTCCACGAGCCAGTCACTCACACACACACACACACACACACACACACACACACACACACACACACACACACACACACACACACACCTTACCCTGTGGCAGAACATGAGATCTGCACAAGCACCCATTTTAAAGATGATTGTCACAAATTCAGTATCTCTTTGGACTGTGGGAGGAAGCTGGAGAACATGCAAACCCTCTCACTGTGAAGCGACAAAGCTAATCACTGCACCACCGTGCCTCCACCTTTGACCTTTGGGATATAAAATGACATCACGTCATCATTTTATCCTTTAAGACATTTGTGTCAAATTTCGTCATATTTAGAGGATGAATTCTTGAGTTGGTCACAGTGACCTTGACCTTTGATCACCAAAATCTAATCAGTCCATCGTTGAGGTCAAGTCAACATTTTATACCAAGTTTGAAAAAGTTTGCTCAAGACCTTCTTGAGATATCGCGTTCACAAGAATGGGCTGGACAACCTGAAGATATAATACCTCTGGCCACGGCTACCGTCAGTGGGAGGGACAATATAAACGATCCAATCAGCACCACAGGAACTTACACTGCCAGGACCAATGAGGAGTTATGGCAACAATGGTGAAAGCCAAGATGCCAAGACAGACGCTGCTATTGAGGCTGCTGTAAATCAACGTCTTTCAATAAGGCCTGACATCATAGTTTGTTTTACTTTGCTCCACTCCACTTTAAACCTGGCAAAACAAGCATGTTGTCATGGATACGCATCAGTGTGGACTTAAAGTGATGTTAGATTCAGGGGGTGAGTTGGTCCCGTGTGATCGGCTAGGATGAACTGAGTCCCCTCCTCCACAGATGTCAGTCAGAGTGTCTGATGTCAGGCAAAATAAGTAAATCAACACAAAACAACAAACAACAGAGCAGAAAGCAACAACAGATCCAAGACGTCCCACAGATGAGATACACATCACAACAACACTTAAAAAGTTTCTACAGCGCGAGTGTTTGAATCCGAGCTGCAGCAGTGTGACTCACCTCCAGCCATCGCCGTTTTCCCTTCAGACGACACCGTCACTGCTGTCGTCGCGATCACGAACTTCACTCCTGTTGAGGAAACATTCACCTCAGGATCAGCTGATGCATCTGATGACGATGTTGATATAACAACTGTTGAGAGATCTAAAGAGACGGACCTTTGTCATTGACGGGGTAATAGTAGAAGCGTCCAGGAGTGTTTTCCACGGCCAGGCGGTACCACAGTGGGAAGTGATCGATGGTGAACAGGTTGTCTTTGTCAGTCGGGGTCAGAAACCTCCTGTTGAGTAAAGTTAAAATTCAGACAACATTTTCCTCTAAAACATAATGCAAAGTTATTTATTTCATGCCTGGGCTGTGGCATCATGACGCTCAGGTACAAACTCTTTGTCAGCAGGCTGATTGTGAGTTTGTTTTTGCTGCACAACAAGTCAGATGTTGAGTCTTAAAGGATCTGAGTGCTTCCTCTACCACCGAGCGTCTCTGTGAGGCAAACTGTGAACTGAACACAAACTGTGAACGCTGTCAGGTCGGAGTCTTACTTTGCCACTCTGCTCTCCACTCCTGCGTATCTCATGACCCTCATCAGGCCGGCTCGGGTACCGAGGAAGGCCGCCTCAACTCCTGGCTCCACCCTGCGCACGCACGCACACACACACACACACACACACACACACACACACACACACACACACACAGTCACTCAACGTGAGTGGAGTTTTATATTTATTCAGATACTTCTGAGGGAAACTAAATATGCCAACATGTAGGATCCTGCAGGGAACACACACCTGAACTCTGAAGATTGATGAGGATCCCAGGTTACTGATACAACACAGTTTTATTAATTAGTAGCTTGGGTTATTATTTTATTATTTGGTTCAGTCTATATTTGGGACAGACCTTTAATTCTTTTCACACCAAACTGTTGCTCAGCAAAGATCAGGAAATACAATCAAAGTGTTTATTTGAACCAGTCTGAATATTTATTGTATAATAATTGTGTTATGTAATGTTACTTGTTTCACGGCTCTTGGGGGCCACAGCACACGGAATACGACACAACATCATTTGATCCCTTTTAAAACAATATTCATAACTTGGATTTCTTATGGAGAACACGATTCTTCTGATCTGAGGAATAGACACATATTCTGACATTATGACAGCTACAGAGGAAGGGAGTCACCATTTCTCTTCATCACGCCAGTAAATCTGAATGAATTAGGATCTTCTCTGGTGCTCATGGTTTCAGTAAAATGAACTGAACTGAGTTAACATTTAAACATTTATATCAGTATGTGCGATCTAAGCAGTTAACTCATGTTAGCTCAAGTAGGTGGTCAACAACCTGGTTTAAACATCCAAAGAGCTGCTTGGCAACCAGACCAGGCCTCTAATTGAGACAGGCCTTTATTTGTCAAAGTGTGTAGCTACACCAGCTAGTAAAAGAGACTGAGCTTTCAACTGAAGTTCTATCAGAAGTGTGCTTCAAGTGTAAAAAAAAAAAAGTGAAAATCTCAGGTCTCACCTGTCGTTGAGCATCAGGGCGTTCCAGTAGGCTTCTAATGGAGCCGTTACCACAGCGTCAAACAGCGTCTGCTGCAGCAACACCTCATCGCCTAGGCAACGGACAGGTTTGGTAAAAAACAAAAATGACTTTTAAATGAAGGTCAAATAAACACTCGTCACTCTGGACAAGAACTTCTTTAATACTGTTGAAGACAAAAACTGTTTAATCAATAATTATAAGCCATTATACTTTGTATAAATATAAATGTATGGAAACCTTATTAAAAGTTTATTATTGTACTGTCAGAAACCTACACTCGAGGTCGGGCTCCTTCCCCAGCAGGTAGCGGATGGCGGCCTGAAGCTGAGAGTATTTCCTGTGGCCGGGGTCAATGTCCGTCTCACAGTACGTCCTGAAGAGAAGAGGCTTCATTAAACCAGGATCAACTACAGAAACCTGCCTTAATGTTTTCAGCTGCTTTTAGATACAGAGTTAATGAAAAATATATATTTGATGTCTGAGAATAACGTCAGCATAGTGCTGGGAATATTTCAGGGAAGAGACTTTGAATCATAACTTTGTGGACGTGACTCTTATCGTATCTCTATATTCTGTTACTCTCACACTCACCTTGTCATTTACATTCAAAAACATTATGTTGTATGTATATATTCTGCGTGTTCTGCCAACAAACTGAATTAAAAATCAAACTGATGTAGTCAGCTGTATCAAACATCAGTTTCAGACGTACCACTCGGAGGCGATGCTGAGGTCTGGGGAGGTGAGATCGTGCAGGCCTGCAGGGGAAGGTACAAACAGTCAGTCAGGTCAAATGAAAACACACAGACTGACCTTATCAACATGGAACTGTAGGTGACGTCTCCAAGTCACACGTGCAAGGTTGTGTTTTCATATGCATGAATAAACAACTTCAACATCCATCTACACACACTGTTCTGATTGGTTGTATTTTTTGAACCAACGTCAGCATCAGATACAAGAGCTTATTTAAGAGGTCTGTGCAGCAGTGCATTGTGGGAGAGCCTACCTTCCTCCACAGACACATTTCCAATAAACATGAGCTGTCCGTGACCCTTCGTCAGCACCATGCCGAAGCTGCAGAAACAGAGAAGAAGACAGAGAAGCCTTTGTGATTAACCTTGTACAATGCTGCCATCTAGTGGTCAGACCTCACAGACACAGCTGGATGTATCAACAGAGAGAAGAGACACAAGTATTTTGGGTCAGTGTGCAGCTGCTACTGGATCATGAGGTTGGTATTTGAGCTGCCTGACATATTGGCCAATACATTAACACAAACATTTAGATGCCTTTATATTCCTTATACATATATTTTTGTTTTTTTCTAAATGAGATTGTGATAGTAGTATGACATCAGACTAGTGTCAATATAATTAAACTAAACCTATTAGGTATCAAACAATAATGTTTTAAGCAATGATTTAAAAACAGGTAACGCTCTAGCCACCCTCATCTCCTGAGGCAGAGAACTCCAGAGCCTCGGGGCCTCGATGGCAAAAGCCTGGTCACCTCTAGTTACCAGCCTCGATCTAGGGACACGACTAGTGAGGGAAGGCTTGAGGATCTCAGGTCACGACTTGGAGCATAAGGAGCCATAAGCTCAGTGATATAACTCAACGCTAAACCATGTTGAGCTTTAAAAGTTTTTAAAAGCATCTGTTCTATTTAGTTCCATTAAACTAGAGAGAGAATACTCTGCAACTGATCCCCAGAACAATCTGGACTGACAGTCAGCCCTACAGGTGAGAGGAAAATGTGGGTTTTTGATGGATCTTTTCGCAGATGCCCAACAGGACGGTTTAACAAGAACTTAAATGAGAGGTGTGTATGACTGAGTGGCAGCTAGCGGCGAGGATTATAGATTGCAACTTGCTGAAACTCCTCCTGTGTGACAAACGCGAACTCTCGGTTCATTCAGTGTTCATTGTTCAGGAGGTTTTTACCATGAGCCCAATTATCCACAAAGGTCTCTTCTCTCCAAATCAAACAGTCCAGCTGATTCAAACCAGTAAAAACACTGAATACAGCAGTTCATGTTAAAAAATAGAGCCAGTGTTTGGTTTGTGTTTTCTGGGCGTCTGTTGAAACATGGTGGTGCAACATGGACGAGGACCTGCTCCCTATGTGGATAGAAATGTCTCATTCTGAGGTAACAAAAACACACGAGTTGCTATTTCCAGGTGATTATACAATAAAGAAAAGAAACACTGTTGACATTATTTCTGCTCAGGGAAAGAAGTTAGAAGTTGTCTCCAGTTTTAAATATCTCGGTATTGACGATAGTCTCTCTTTTAAACCTCATGTTGAAAATCTTCTGAAAAAGCTGAGACTGAAGTTAAGGTTCTATTTCAGAAATAAGTCCTGCTTCTCTATGGAGGCCAGAAGGAGACTGATCTCTGCTACCTTCTTACGGGTTCTTGATTATGGTGATCTCTTGTACATGAATGTATCTCCACACTGTTTGCACATGTTAGATGCTGTATATCACAGTGCTCTGAGGTGTGTTACAAACTGTGAAGCCCTCACTCACCATTGTACTCTTTACTCCAGGGCTGGGTGGCCATCTCTGACCATGAGTAGGCTCAGTCACTGCTAACTGTTTATTTATAAAGCCATTCTGGGTAGACTACCATCGTACATTTGCACTTTGATTGCTCAGACATCTGACTGTAGTGGTAGCCTGAGATCGCAAGATTTGGTTTTATTGTCTGTCCCACGTGCACGGACTGAGTTGGGAAAGAAATCTTTTAAGGTCTCTGATCCCCTCACTTGGAACGGATGTATTGAAACTGAGGGTTTTGGTCCCTATGCCTGGTTTTAAAAGTCTCATAAGTACAATGGTGAATGAATTGGTTGGTACTTGTAGGTAATTAAATCATTTATATCTTAGTATCTTTTATGTTTGTGTTTTTTATGTCCTTGCTGGTCATTGTTGAGTTGTAATTTTTATGCTGCTGTCTTGGCCAGGTCTCCCTTGAGAAAGAGATCACTGATCTCAGTGGGACCAACCTGGTTAAAAATGGGTTAAATAAAGATAAATAAATAAATAATAAACATTCTCTTTCTGCCAATATATCTCCCAAAATCCTGCACACTGGCTTTCAGTGAGCGGACACAGATGAATCAAACATCAAACCATTAAAGCTGTTTAAAAGTCTCAAAGACAAAAACAGCTGATTTACCTGAAAGGTGTCTCATCTATGTTTGTGTAGAAGTATTCGTTGACGAGGTACAGAGGTCGTTTCTGTTGGAAGAGACGAGAGGAGAAGCACGTCATGATCAGCTGACAGTTACTGTAGAGACATACATCAAAAAGCTGGATCCACATCAGAGTTCATCAAACACTAAACATGCAGACTGAGGCAGCTGGTTGAGTCTGTTCAGTCTCATCAGGTAGACGTGTTTCTGTCTTATCTTATTTTATCATTAGCTCTGGTCTCTACGACAAAACTCTCATTTACTATTTTAACTAATGAATCCTGATGGTAAAGTCAATATGCTAATGTTAGCCTCTGTTAGCTCCTTTAGCTGCTGTGACAAGTGACAGTTTGATAAACAGTGTTTAAGATCAGCTCACAATCAAACTGACATCTGCTGTTCACAATAAACTGCAGCCAATCAAATGGAGGCCCACCAGGAAGTCTTCTTCAGCAACATAAACAAAGCATTAGTGCCATCTACTGAGCTGGAGGGGAACTGCAGGTGAGTCCTAATCTCATACTATACTACAGTCTACATTATGTACTTGTGCCGTGGTGGAACGGAACTACAGTACATTTCGCGTATGTAAATAAAACACTTAAAGATATAATGAAAATAAAAAATAAAATAAATTCAAAAATATGTTGATGCTTTTACTCTGAAGGTTTTCACTGCAAGACATTTAACACTGTGCAGTAATGCTACTTTTAGTTAAGTGAAAAATCTGAGCACTTGTTCCACAGCTGTTCTTGTGACAGTGATACATTCAAGTAGTAAATGATAAAACAAACACTGACAAATTATAACGTTTGTGTGAAAACTGCAAAAAGAAACAGGACTTTAACTTGGAAAGAACAAGCATACGCTGCCATTCAGAGGTTATGAATCAACTGTTCTTATTGATGTTTGAATGAATTAATAACTTTATTTTGAGCAAAACAAAAAGTGAAAACAAACAGACATGCTTGAAAATGACCAGGAGGAAGTGTACACTTATATATCCTCCCCCCTTCTCAGTATTTGTCTCATTTAAAAAGGAACTTGTCAGCAAAATCATTTTACTGTTTTTACTGGCAGCACCGTTAATACAGATAAATACACAACAGTGTTAGATATTAAATACACAAACCCCGTCTCAACCAGGCCAATTAAATAAAGAAATGAACCCATCAGCATCAGCCCTCTTCATCTGCTCACCTCCTACATACACTGTTTCTGTACATCTCCTTTAACTCCTCATCTTACCCACACACTGAAATACACACTTTTCAAGGTTGTACAAACACAATTTGTTTAGATTTGATTTTTCTCCTTTCAATATAAAACAGTATAATTCATAAACCAAATGTATTGTTTGCATCTGAAATAGTTTTGCCTCCAAAAGACGAAGAATAAAATCATTCAAACTTCCACTCAGTAGATGTCCCAGTGTAATACTGTGTGAACTTGGGTTTTGAATTTGTTTCCCACATCAGAAAAGCGTCATTGATCCTCGATCATTATTGCTACAACTGGGCTCTAAATACTGAGTGAGTGTGTTTCTCTTCGGGCCCTCTGAAGTTCAGACAGTGGTTAGACTGAAGAGGGTTAAACTGTTGTTGGTCAGTTCATCATGTTCAGCTGATATTTGAACAGAGCTAACCCTCCCACTGACCTTCTGTTTCTGTTGTGAAGTCTGAAGAAGAGCTGAAGGTATTTCCAGCTTGTTTTGATGCTAAGCTTCCAGTTTCTTTAATCAATGACTGCTGATTTCTTCTGTTCTTATTCAGCTGTTGCTCAGAGGGATCTGAGTCTCTGTCATTTATCAGCATAGTTGAACCATTGTACAGCATTTTGTTCTTCAGGCACAAAACAAACCCTTCATGCTAAATAAGATGTCTTTGTAAACAGAACTTTCCACAACCTAAAAGCATCAGAGACCATTCAGACATACAGAGGAGTCGTTGCACACGTCTGATTGGACCACATCAACAGCAGATGACAAACAGCAGGTTTCCTCGACTGTGTGACTGAGACCTGATGTACAAAGCAACATTTATAAATATATTGACTGTGACACTTAGTTTCTCTGAGGACTATAATGGCAGATCTTCAACCCTTACATTTAGATCAAATATAAGAGCCATCAGTTTCTGCTTCATGAAATACGCTCAGTTTCCACTTCAGGCTTTTACCTCATTTCCTAGCTGCTGCGTGCAGCTGCACAGAAACACAGGATGAATTACAACAGACACATAATGTACAATAAAATCCTTCAACACTTGGAGATCAAGTTTAACCCGCTGTTTAAATACACAGAAACTTTAAAGTATTGTGGCGAAGCATATCAGCTTTTATTTCCCATTATATGAATTTTTCATATATGGTCATAGTGTGAACACACGATACCACTGTTACAGCTCCATAATGTGCAGCCTGGAGCGCTGTGAACAGCAAACACTGCGTTTAGTGGGAGAGGGAAAGCATATTAATTGTGTAGCCCACTTACTAACGGTGGTAACTTTCTAATGCAACAAATAATAACCCCAGCATTTCCTCAAGGCACTGCATGTGATAAGAAAAGTATTCAGTGGAGCAACTTTATTAATGCAGCAACAATCTACCTTTGCAAGGACATGGTGCTGCTACAGACAGTCGAGACAGAGGGCTCAGAGCAATGATTAAAACACTGGGTTCATTGTACGTCTTACCAGGTTGAAAGTGCTTCATAATATAATGTGAATTAAAATCAGGCTTATTTCTTATGCGACAGAAAATTTGAGAAATTCTCTTTGAATACGTAGATACTTTCGGTGTGTTTATAGTGGATTATTTTACTGTCAACAGTACGTAAAATATAAAAGCCTCTTAATATCAACATATAATAGTAATATCATGTGTGTACTGAACTTTGATTTCTGTGTTTCACAACAATTTAAAAATACTTTGTTTTAAAAATAAAGCAGTGTTAAAGTTGTGAGCATATCTAGTCTTTTTTAAGTTCTGTTTTTACAACTTTGCAGTTTGCACACACACAAAAAAAGCTTTACATCCTGCAACAGTTTCATGCACTTGGATTCCTTCACATGTTGCATCATTTTCTGAGGCCAAGCACCTGAAGCTTTTAGTTTGTACATGACGACACTGAAATTAAAATGTTTTTATATTTATGTGCTCCTGACAGAAGAATCAGCCACTACATACACTCATAAAACTGTGATACGCCATGGAACAGCCAACACTGCTTCAAAGATATACTCAGTAATTTACATTACAAACCACCTACAATAACACCAGCAGTACACCTAAGTTTCCTGAGTTTATGCGGATCATGGACTGATGTCAAACAGGTCTGATCCAGGTTTTTCTCAGTAAACCAGCTTCCTGGATCAGGATCCTTGAAACCCTTCTACATTTAAAGTCTTTAAGTAAAACTGAGTTAATCTGTATGTTATAACCTGAATAAATGCCCTGATTAGACCTCCCAGAAAATTGACAAAAACAATCTTAAATCATTTTAAAAGTTATCGATTTTTGTTGCTTTAACTCTTCTTAAACTTTTCTTATTAACCTGTTGTTAAACTGTAAATCCTGATCACCATGACAACCAACAATATCATCAGGACAACATGGTCACAAGTTCCTTCAAGTGCCAGAGAGGAAAATTCAGTGTGTTTTGAGACACACATGATCACCATCACCATCGTCACCATTATCATCACCATTATCATCATCACCATCACCATTATCATCATCATCATCACCATTATCATCATCACCATCACCATCATCATCATCATCACCATCATCATCACCATCACCATCATCATCACCATCATCACCATCACCATCACCATCATCATCACCATCTACTTTTGCTGCTGTACAGTCACAGAGACCTTCCCTGGTAAAATCTTCAGCGGGCAGTTATGCTGAGTGTTAAAGTATGGAAACATCCTCTCAGTGAAACGGTGTGTGAAGGTGTGTATGTGTGTGTTAGTATCAGGATCAGAAAACGACAGCTTTCCTCCGTCCAAGTCCAAAATCACTCTGATTTGCTGGAGCCTCTTCTCCAGTGGGAGATCAGTGGATCCATGTACTGGGGAGAACACTCTGTATTTACCACCACAGAACCATATTCTCCATAATTTAGGCTGGATGCCTTCCTTCCTCTGGACAGACTCTGCTAACACACCCAGTAACCAATGTTTATCATCTCCAACTTCGACATCCCAGCTGTGAGTCCCTGAGTCAAAGCCCTCAGAGCCCAGGACAGGCCAGTAACCATCAATCCTCTCTGGATTATCAGGAAGCTGCTGCTTGTCTCCCACTATCACACTGGTCAGATCTTCAGACAGGATGAGTCTTGTACCAGCAGTGTTTGGGTCCAGGATCAGAGGAGTGTAGGAGACCACGTCCTTCATCTTGTTCCAGATGTTGAAGGTCAGGTTGCCCAGGTGTTTGGCCTCGTCTATCAGAGCTCCTGAGAGCAGCTGTGGATCATCCAGCAGGGGGCGCTGCTGGACTCTGTCCACTGCAGCCTTGTAGTTGAGCAGGAATGAGACGTCTTCAGCTCTCAGCTCGTCCTCTGTGGCTCTGACTGTGTGTGAAAGAGCTGCTATCTCTCTGCTCAGAGCCTTTATCTTCTGCCTCATCATCTGACTCTTCTGCTCCTCTTCCTCCCTCAGTGCAGCCATCCTGGCCTCCTCTTCCTCTTCTAGAAACTGGTGAAGCTTCTTAAACTGCTCCTTAATCTGCCTCTCTGTGCGTCGGGCCTGGACCCTCAAGTGTTGTGCTGTTTGTTCAAACTTCTTTTTAACTTGTTTAAAATCCATTAACTTCCTCTTTAAGGGCTCTAGAGTTTCCAGAAGTTCCTCCTTGTGTTGTCGTGCAGCTTCATCAACAGGTTTAAATCTGTGGTTGGTGTGTTTGTCTGAATCTCTGCAGACGACACAAACTGGCTGCTGATGGTCCAGACAGAAGAGTTTGAGTTTCTCAGAGTGCAGACTGCAGAGAGCCTCTGAAGCGCTCTGATCTCTCTCCTGTAAGAAACTCTCACACAGGTTCCTTAACGCCAAGTTAGGAGGAATCATAACCTGTGAATGTCTTCTCTTACAAACTGGACACTCCCGTGTTTGTTTCTCTGTCCACCAGATGTGCAGACAGCCTCTACAGAAGCTGTGGCTACATAACAGGATGACAGGATCCTTAAAGATGTCCTGACAGACAGAACAGCAGAGATCCTCCTCTAACCTGGAAGCCATTTTGTCGCTGAGTGAAACAAAAAACACAGCAGAGAGACAGACAGACAGCTCAGCTGCTCTCTGTTCCCTGAAAGTTACTTTCACTTTGAGTCTTTGTTTTCTTGTAAAACTCTGGTTCAGTGTGTGCAGTCAGCTGCTGGTTGAAGTGGTTATATCCCAGTATTCCCAGTGTTTCCAGTATTCCCTCCTGTAGCTGTCATTTCTCACTGGAGGTGTATCTTATCGTCCATTTCTCAGTGTGTGTGCATGTGTGTGTCGTCACAGTGAGGCAAAATACTTTCTGTTTCCTGGTTTGTCTCAGGTGAGTCAGCTGATGGGTGGAGCTTCATTAGATACTGTGTGTCTTTGTTTACAGTATGAAGTTCATTCACACAATAAACAATCCAAACTGAATTATATCAAATAATCTCAGCATGCTAACTAAAACTAACCAGTGCTTTTCTTCAAACTAACTGGAAATAATGAACCTGAACCTCCAGCCCCCTTGTACTCCTTGTACTCCTGGTGCGACAGTGATGATGACTGTGACCATGACAACAACAGTAACACAACAGAAACAAAACATAGTGAAGAATGAAGACAGTGCTGCGTGCTTGACTCTATAATGAGTGGTAAATGTGTGTGTGTGTGTGTGTGCATGTAGAGAGGAAAGTTAAAAAGCTGGTAGAAACAAAGATTCTGTAAATTCTGTAAATCTATAACACAATATGAACCTGACTGTGTGAATGCCTGTGTGTAGAACTGCATCTGATAGCATCACTGAACAGTTTGTAATCAGCTGTTATACTGATTGTTGTGAATTCTTCACCTTCAGAGACTTTTATTTTGAAACAGAGACTTTAATTTTGTAATTACAGGTTTGCTCTTGCTTCTTTTGCACGGCGCTTATCCTCTGTGATGTGTTTCTGCCAGAGACTGAATAAAGGTTTCTGAGACATGTGTAGCTGCAGACACATTGTGTTTGTAGCGTACATGACTCACCCCTACAGACCACACCCACCACCAGTACAAGGCAAACCCAGGAACACAACAGCTATCTGAACCTTTTCCTAATCAATCTCACTCCTCTCGTCTAAACCTCACAAATCCAACCAATGAAGGCCACGAGTGCTCGCCAATCAGGGGGAGACTAGGGCAGGTCCTGCCTTCGCCATCTGAGGAGCCTCAAGTCTGTGACCAGTGAAGCTAATTTTGTCTGGTGTGTTTTGCATCATCGACCGTAGAACTATTTAGAATGATTATCAGCAGGAAACTCACAGTAAATGATACCAATATATACACTATCAGTACAAACAACAGTAGACACAGTGAATTATACCAATATGCATGTAAACAGTCCCCATTCTAGAATAAACGCTACCGTATGGAAACCATGCGGCCGCTTGGAGCTCAAATTGAATCCAGTGTTCACTTAGCTGGGCGTAACTTAGCTGGGCGATGTGCGTGGATAGCTGCCTCCGTGAGAAGAGAACAGAAGGAAGGGAGGCGGGTATCACTGTCCGAGGGCTGCCGTAGAATGGCAACCAGGATGTCAGCCGACCAACACTCGCTACCTGCTCCCTGGTTGCGGCGATTTGCGATGCTGGCCAGCTAGGAATGAACTAGCAGCCAGTACAGCACAGTCCTCTCTGGTCTAGCTAACATTTAGCCGTGTTACTTACTGATCCATTAGAAAGAAAGCTAGCTGGACATGGGTTTTGAAGCCTCTTTGGTCACGGAGCTCCCTCCATCTCTTGAATGCCTGACTGAGGTTTACTCTTGTCTCCAAACTTTGTCCGTCTGCCATTGTGCTCGTGACTCAACTATCTCATGCCCAACTCCTCATAAGGACCAGCTCCAGGCCCTGATTGACTGACAGACCAGTTTCACAATACATGACGCGTTTCCTGCTGTAAAGCAGATTTTTTCTGTGAAATTTCGTCCCCGGTGGCAGAAGCTTATTGCAAAGATTGCACAGCCACTAAGTAACCTATGTAAACACTGATAGTGTGATTTTACTGTGGACACTACTCTGTGCAACCCACATTATTTTCATCATGACATATTTAGGAACAGATACTGTCTGTTGCCTCTTTAAGATGCTGTGATCAACATGATGTGAACGGATTGATTCCTCACCCCTTTATCCACCGATGCTCTGATGCTCAGCGTTCTGCTGCCGGTCTCTCCCCTCACCATGGCCGTTCTCAGCTACAAGTGCAAATAATACAAAGTTAAATCAGTTGTGTTCCTCTCAAATTAATTTGTGAAGGCTTTCATTCCTAATTCCTGAGTTTAAAATCGTAGTTACCCTCTCATCTGTATCCTCCCACTCCACCTCCGACAGATCCACACTGTTGTAGTTTGGCTTCGGCTTCAGTTTCTTTCCATCTTTATACTGTAGGACAGAGGACACACTGTTACTGTGTGTGTGTGTGTGTGTGTGTGTGTGTGTGTGTGTGTGTGTGAGTAGTGAAATACTGTATAACCGTCCTCATAAATACTTAATACCTTCTCCCCTTAATGTACCCTTCAGGACATCTGCCACACTGTAATGGTACATCTCCTTTAAATAGAGATCTAGTCAATCAGAGCTGCTGCTGCTCTTGAGTTAAATCTGTCGTCTGCATTCATGTTGAACTCACCAGAGGTCGAAGGTCAGGGTGAGCCAGGATGTAACCGTTGTTGGTGATGAGGAAGGCGTAGCCGTGAGCTCCCAGCTGTGGAGGAAGGTGAGGAAGAAACACATGGAGAGGAAGCTCATTTACAGCTTTTATTGTGAAAAGCAAGACCAACTTCCTGACACATCTCAGCCGAGCTCACCATGTATCTGGGTGCCAGCTTCATCACCTCCATCAGTGGGACGTCAGAGCCGACCACACCCAGCAGGATCCCATGGGACAGCTGGAGAGACAGGCATCAGGGTCACTTTAACACCACAGAGTGTTAGACATCTGGAGGAATCTCCCTCTGATCAACTGTTTCAATACAACAACACTGTTGTAATGTGAAAATGTGAACTACAGCTTCTACATTCGGTCAGTTTCTGGTCAGGTTCCTATGGAGGGATAAATCTGGTCTCTTTTCCCTGTTTGTTGAAGACTGAAACAAAATGGCGACTGGAGAGAAAAATCCTCACAGATGTTGTTAAACTCGTCCTGAGCGGCGGTTCTCAACTAAAGGGAGCTCCAGAAAAATGTGGAATATTTATTTTAACTATTTAATTCACTCAGAAATGAGCCCAGTGTGAGTCAGAGGAGAGACTATTCTGATTACAGGTTTAACAATAATGAAGTCTGGCCTTTATCGTAGCGAACAACCAAAATCTTTTCAGATATAAGTCCCTGAAAGTTCAGATAACTTTAATGAAGGATGACAGCTGATTGACATAACATGAAGTCGTATCTATTTTCAGATGTCCGACGATTTCAGACAAAATAACAGACTCAATATACAAAGGCTTTTACAGGAGACAGAGTTGACACTGACCGTTTCCTTCTTCTTGCTGAACACTGGCATTGCCACAGAGGTCATCAGCAGGAGACTCTGAGCTTTGGTGGTGAAGAGCTGAGACGAAGCAAAACAATCAACACACAGCGAGTTTTTTATCTCTTAAAGAACACACACTTTGAAACATGACTGATGGACTGGGGAGACAGTTTTAAGGCTGCTGTCAGCCCTAGAGTGTCTCCTCTGGTCTGAATCAGGGACTCACGTTGTTCCAAAGTTGTATAATTGCCTAGAGTTGGTTCGTGTTCTCACGGCAGCATTTACAAGAGGACCAGATCAAATGCCTTGTGTGAGAAAGCTGCTCTTGATTGGTCAGAATTTCCATGTGGGAAAAATCCAGGAAGTAAAGCAAACGTTGAAGAAGAGAACACTTGCAAGATAAATGTGACACTTTCTAATGTCACAATGGAGGGACAACTACGCAGGTTGATTTTAGCGCTGCTCATCGTGGACTATATTGCTGTCACTGTTCATTTTAGTCAAACCATACAGTTTGAAAACGAGGCGCGGCTCCAACTAGAAACAATGTTTTGATGCATTGGATGTGCTGAATGTGCATATTAAGGCAGTACAGGAGGAGGTGCACATTAATAATCCTCCAGGACTGTAACATGCTCATGTTTAACCCAAACAATGTGTCATGTGACTGCAGTTGCTTCACATCCAGGTCGCAACACCTTCTCACCACAAACCAACCACACCAGAGTTCCTTTGGAACCGGACTGAGACCACCTCTTCAAGAAGGTCTCAGTCTGGTTGTTTTGGTGTGTTCACACCTGCACAAACAAACCGCACTGAGGTGCAAACACACCTGAGTTTGACTGAACCCAAGGTGTGAACGCACCCTGAAGACATTTAAAATGGTGACTGACACCATGTTCAGACAGCGTCACTGTGGTTTGATAAAACGATGACAATCTTACAATCTGTTTTTCTTTGAATTTTCTATACAAAGTTTATTCTTGGTCACCTACACACAGTTAATACACAGCTTTGTTGTCAGTGCTCTGCAGTCTGTTGTTTCTTTTGATATGGACTCAGTCTGATCACAGATGCTCAGCAGAAGCAATCAAATAATTTTAAAACCAATATGTTGTACCAAAATATTGATTTCTTTAGTGAAAAGCTGTTTGTGTTGGGATCCTGTGACATGTGCAGTAACTACCTGCTCTCTGTACATCATCCCTTACATATAATATAATATGTTCATTGTGACATCACATGCAGCTAGTGCAGCTCTGAGGCTGAACTCCAGGTGGTGATGTGGGGCTACTGCAGTACTGTGTACATGTTAAAGCACCGTGGTGGTAAAAGTACTACAGTCACTATAGTGTGAACCAGTGGTTCTCAACATGAGGGTCAGGACACTGAGGGAGGTCACTAAATAACTCAGAGGGAGTCTTTCATATATGTTGATATATTAATGTCTCCCTCCAATCGTCTTCTTCTACATATTAAATCCTGCAGGATGAAGAACTGTTCATCTAAAACTACAACTTCTTCTTCTTTACCTCCTTGGTGTTGGGAAGCTGTCGGAGCGATGGATGAAAACGCCCAGAGGATCATGGGAGAATGAGTCCAAACACAGGGAGGAAGCAGACAGATGAAGGTGAAGTGATGATGATGATGATGATGATGACTGTACAGTATGCTCACTTAAAGGAGTAGTTCACCCCAAAATGACAATGTAGTAAGAAAGGTTTCATGATTTCATGTCTGATACACTTAGAAAATGATGAGCTGCTACTTTAAGCTCTCTGATTGGCCGGCTCTGGCTCACCACAGAGTCCATGTAGGCTTCCGTCCAAATGATGTCATGGTCATGGTTGATGACCATTGGCCGGCTGAGCACGTGCAGGTACTCCATGACGTTCTCCTGCACGTCGGCCAGCGTGGAGATGTGTGTAGTAACCTGAGAGAACACACACAGAAACATGCAGTTTAGAGAGAGAGAGAGAGAGAGAGAGAGAGAGAGAGAGAGAGAGAGAGAGACACACACACACGCACACACACACACACACACACACACACACTGTCAAGCGCACACACCTTTGTTGTTGCAGGCGATCCACTTGGTGTTCTGAGCGAAGGTCATCTCTCTGCCGATCAGGTAAGTGAAGACTCGCACCTGAACAGAGAAACAGTTTGTTGTTGTTCTGGATTCTTCATCTACAGAGTTACTGTCGTGTTTCAGTCACTAAGCACAAAAAAAGAATACATTCGAAAAACTCAACATAAACGTCTCTTTCCAGAAATCATAACCCAGTTCATGCAGGAACTATTTTCTTTGAACTAAACTACACCCGCCGACCAAATCACTACGCAGAAGGAAGCCGGCACCAACTGCTAGCTCACATAGCACCACTGAGCTAGCTAACGTTACAGCTCAGCCGAGAAGGACACTATTAATGTTTACACGTCGCACTGTCACACACACGAGTCTCTTGTCCATGACTGGATGCACGCTCCCTTCTGTGTGGTGATGCGGGTGAAGTTTGGTAAAAAGAACAGCACGTTCATGATACTGCTCACAAGAATTAAAGGCCTGGTGCCCTCTGCAGCTGGCCCCAGCTATACATGTGCACACAGACACACATGCTGGTGCTAAACATGCCCAGTCTCATGAGCTCATGTCACTGGTGAAAGGGAGATGATTTTGCAGAGAAATCCCAGTTAACGTGCGGAGAGATGGTCTCTTCTCTCTGACCCCCAGAGCTCGTCCTCACCCTGCGCTCAGGCCAGTTGAACTCCTCAAAGACAGACTCAAAGTCCTCCATGGCTCCGTCTGTGATCAGCATGATGGCCTGGTTACACATGCTGCCCTGTCCGTTCACCCTCGCCTGCACACACACACACACGCACGCACGCACACACACACGCACACACACACGCACACACACACACAAACAGAGACACAATATAAGAACTTACAGGTGTCACAGTGACTGTGAAGTGGCCTGTCTGCATCACATTCAACTCAGGATTTGAGTCCAGCAGGCAAAGCAGGGCCAAAAAAAGTTTCTCTGAATGTCACCTAGTTTTACAAACTGTATATTTGAATGTGTATATATACACACACACACGTCACATCCTCCACAGCAACAACATGTTAATATATAACAATACAAAAATAATCTCAGAGCTTTTAAGTTTTGTTTTGTTAAATGAAGAGCTTCATTTCTTCTTGCTCCTGTGATCATCACGGGACACAAACCTCATTTAGGATTTTGAAGGATTCCTTCATGGCGTTCTTGATCTTTGCTTCTCCTTTAACGTGCAGCTCCTCCACCAGCAGCTTAAAGTGCTGAGAGACACAGAGATAAATAAGATAAGATAAGAACAGTAGAGCGTAAGGTAGAGCCTTATTTAAGCTGCGGGAAATTGTTGTTTTAGATTCTTTTTTGTCATAATTTCAATACGAAGAAGAAATAAAAAATACAATATATTGCAATAATGTTGGTATTTTAACACGAGTAGAGAATCTGAATACTTCTTGCAGCACTGAGATCAGACTGCAGAGCACTGGACAGAGGATGACCTGCTGGGGCTTGACATGTCAAGAAGTAGGCTAATAGGTTGACCTGAAAATAACGTTGAGGGGCCTTCCTCTGTGTGTGTGTGTTTGGTGTGCGTGTGCGTGTGCGTGTGTGTGTGTGTGTGTGCGTGTGTGTGTGTGTGTGTGTTGGCTGCTAAGGCGCCTCATCAGCTCTTTAAGCCTCCATGAAGCAGATAATGGTCTTACCTCTCTGTTGTCCAAGTCGGCCTGGACCAGAGTTCCTTTGAAGCACGGCTCCACGTACCGAACGTAGTCAGTGTACTGCAAACAGGACGACACAGGTTCAAATCCGCAGACCAGTAACAGCAGCCTCCCGAAGGATGTAAGGAAACTAAGTACATTTACTCAAGTACCGTACTTAAAGGTCCAGTATGTAGGATTTAGGGGGATATACTGGAGTATGGTATAATAAGTATGGTTCCCTGCTTGGCCTTAATGTTTAACTGCTTCATTCAGTGTTTTAACCAGTTTTAATGACCAGTTCTGTTTGTTTAGGAGAGGAGGAGAGACATCTGTGGATAATTCAGTTCCTGCTCTGGGTCATTGTGACGGACATTTCTCACTGTTTTCACTCATCAGTCGATTAATGGAGGAAATAATTAGCAGATTGATCCATGATGAAAATAATCATTAGTTAATGGTTCATAATCAGCTCCACCTGAACCAACTACAACAGTAAAATTCTCCTGATTTCACAGTAAGTATCTGATGATATGTGGGATCAACAGATTGTGAAACTCTGGGCCAACACCAATGTTTAAAACAACAATTTAGTTGATAGCCGATGTTTTTGCTGCTATTGATTCCCTCTGTCGTGCCCGGGGAAAAAGAAATCTACATTTTAAAAAAATGACTGAAGTGTTTTAGAGTCATTTGTCTTTAAATGAGCACAAATTCAATCAAACACATTTATTTAACACGTTTAATAAAACTTTCTTTCACAAGGAAAAAAAACTGCTTTGAAAGCCTTCTAACGATAAATAATATCTCATAATTCCTGCTCTAATATCTATATTATTATTATGTTGCGTCAAATTTCTCTTTCAAACAACTGTATTTATTCAAGATTCTCATCAAAAATACATTTTACAAGTTTGCATTTGAACATATCACGAGATGGTTATATTTACCTTCACCTAACATTCATTTTTACTGAATAGGGCTTGAACACATCATCAGTGCAACCTCTGTTAGCACTTACTTTTGGCCACTGGCTAACGCTATAAATATATAATAACAGTAGTAGAGTCACAGGGGACGTTTTTATACTTTTAATACTTAAACAACATTTTTCTCATTACATGCTTTTGCTGCAGGAACATTTTCAATACAGGACTTTTATTTGTAGCTGAGTATTTTTACAGTATCTGAGTACTTCCTCTACCACTGCTGTAATGTCAGACTGTGTTTGGTTGTTGAAATGTGTGTGTGTGTGTGTGTGTGTGTGTGTGTGTGTCTGTCTCACAGCAATGACGTTGACGAAGTCGTTCTCTCCCAGTGTGTCCAGGATGGTGTTGATGGTGTGTTTGGCGATGGTCATCTTCAGCCCCTTCATGCTGCCGCTGATGTCCACCATGATGATGATGTCTTTGGGAGACGTGGCTGCCTGGATGTACCTGAACACAACATGATAACAGACTTACTATCCATTCATTTCAATGTTTGTGATGTCCTCTATTAAACACAGTGACTGATCAGATTTGACAGTATATTGTCTGGAAGGTGTTATATAAATTATTTATTATTATTATTATTATTATTATTGTTGTTATCATCTCCGTTACTCCACATTATTGATAGGAACAAATAAAATGTGTCACTCAGAGTTACAGGCAGCAGCTTTTTCCAGCTCAGCTGCAGTAATGCGGCGTGACGTGGCGTTCAGGGACATATGCAGCTCTCTGGTATTATTTAGAAATGCATGAACAGTCGCATATGGTGCCATGTGGGCAGCAGTGACCCGGCTAAGGAAGGAGCTTATCGTCTTTTCCAGAGGATCAAGACTCTGGCTGGCCGCTGCTCAGCCGACACACAGCCAGCAGAACAAGCTCCTCAGACTGAAGCTCAGTGTCACAAGGCAGTTTCTCCTTTTATGTATTAATAATCATTTCTGTTGTTACATGTTCGTCAGTTCTGAGCTTTGCTTTTTGCCTAAAAGACACAAAATAACAAACACACTGTATCTAAGTATTAAACAGCAGTTTCAGTTTTTACTGTCAGAGGTGTTGACTCAGCTTGATGGTCATTTTCCAGGTTTTACTTTGTCATTTCTGGTTTATGAAATATCAGGTTAAATGTCTTTCAGTTGGTGTTTGTGAGGATTTAACTTGTGTTCCTTCTTTCAAATTATTTTACCAAGTTTGACTTCAGGATTTTAGACACTTTCCCTCTTCATGCTATATAGGTTTGCAGCATTTGGGACTGTCATTTGTCTATTTTAATATGTGACAGATCAACCAACAGGACGGCAGATACTGTAATTTAAAGTTTTTTTTAAACTTTATGAAGTCCTGGTGTTGTGAGTTTTGAGACACAGGCTGAAGATACTATATGTTGTAATTTTTATAAACTTCTTCTAACAAAAAAACCTCCTATAAAACAAAATTCAAAGTATGATGTCGTTACTGTTTCTGGACTTTATGCTCCTGTTTCCAAGCTGCTGGCCTGCTGACACCTTTACTGACAGACTAAACTAAGCGACCCATCTGTCTCAGTGTTTACAGCAGACCAGATCATTATTGAATATTATTTATATCTGTAAACAAACTGAGTTCAGAGTGTTCATTTAAGCACAATGTCTGCGCTCCACCAGCTGTATTTAAAACCAGCAGAGAACGTCATCTGTTGTTTTGAATAATGCATGTTTAAGTAGTGATCGTAATTTTTAACCGAGTGTTTTGAAAATGTGAATCAAGTTTCATCTTTATGTGTATTCGTCATGCTAGCAGTTCTGTGACGCTGTACTTTTGCACAACTGTGCTTTGAGCTAAATGCTAACACCAGCATGCTAAAATGTTCAAAGCTAACATGCTGAAGATTAGCAGGTATAATGTTTACCATGTTCAGAGTGAGTATTAGCATGCTAACATTAGCTCATTAGCAGTAAACACAAAGTCCAGCTGAGGCTGATGTGGATGTCATCAGTCCTGCAGATATTTGGTCATAAACCAAAATATTGGGCACATTAAAAATGTTGACCTGATGATGGCGCTAGATGAAAAGTCAGAATCACCAATGTTGTAACCATTCATCCTGAATGTAACATGAATATCTGAAGCACATTTCAGCAGATTCAGTCCAATAGATGTTGAGATATTTCAATCAGACAATCGTCAAAGTCGTCAGGATTCATCCTCAGCGCACCGTGAACATCTGTGGTGAATCTCATGACAACCCATCCCATAATTGTTGAGATATTTTCGTCGTCATTGTCTGGTTTTTATGTGAGAAGACGTTGGTGGACTGAACTCACCAGTTCCTGTTCCTGCAGTCGAAAGCTGCCACACCGTTGGAGTCTGGAGTCCATTTAATACCTGACAGAGACACACGGAGTCAGTTCAGACTTCTCAGATACTGCTGATACCACTGTCTGCAGTTAACACGTAAACACTGAGAGATACAACAAACTACCAAACTGTCAGCAGATTATGTAGGTTGCATAAAGACACCATCACACACGCATGAATTAACACTGGCAAACATTCACCTGCTGTTCACTAACATTCACTGTCACAAAGGGTGGAGGCAGAGCATCTTTGGTGAACTTTGACCAGCAAAGTCTCAGCCGCAACTAAGAGGCATGTGTGGGAGGATAGTGACGCACTGATTCATCAGCTCAACATAGGTATCAGCCCATATTCGCCTTGTTGATGGGGGCGGCTGATGTTTCTCTGTGGGTTTCCTCCAGGTGCTCCGACATGTTCTCCCTGTGTCAGTGTGGGTTTCCTCCAGGTGCTCTGACATGTTCTCCCCGTGTCAGCGTGGGTTTCCTCCAGGTGCTCCGACATGTTCTCCCTGTGTCAGTGTGGGTTTCCTCCAGGTGCTCTGACATGTTCTCCCCGTGTCAGCGTGGGTTTCCTCCAGGTGCTCTGACATGTTCTCCCCGTGTCAGCGTGGGTTTCCTCCAGGTGCTCTGACATGTTCTCCCCGTGTCAGTGTGGGTTTCCTCCAGGTGCTCTGACATGTTCTCCCCGTGTCAGCGTGGGTTTCCTCCAGGTGCTCTGACATGTTCTCCCTGTGTCAGCGTGGGTTTCCTCCAGGTGCTCCGACATGTTCTCCCTGTGTCAGCGTGGGTTTCCTCCAGGTGCTCTGACATGTTCTCCCTGTGTCAGCGTGGGTTTCCTCCAGGTGCTCTGACATGTTCTCCCTGTGTCAGCGTGGGTTTCCTCCAGGTGCTCTGACATGTTCCCCTGTGTCAGCGTGGGTTTCCTCCAGGTGCTCTGACATGTTCCCCTGTGTCAGCGTGGGTTTCCTCCAGGTGCTCTGACATGTTCTCCCCGTGTCAGCGTGGGTTTCCTCCAGGTGCTCTGACATGTTCTCCCTGTGTCAGCGTGGGTTTCCTCCAGGTGCTCCGACATGTTCTCCCTGTGTCAGCGTGGGTTTCCTCCAGGTGCTCCGACATGTTCTCCCTGTGTCAGTGTGGGTTTCCTCCAGGTGCTCTGACATGTTCTCCCTGTGTCAGCGTGGGTTTCCTCCAGGTGCTCCGACATGTTCTCCCTGTGTCAGCGTGGGTTTCCTCCAGGTGCTCCAGCTTCCTCCCACAGTCCAAAGACATGCAGGTTAACTGGTGACTCTAAATTGTCCGTAGGTGTGAATGTGAGTGTGAATGGTTGTCTGTCTCTATGTGTCAGCCCTGTGATAGTCTGGTGACCTGTCCAGGGTGAACCCTGCCTCTCACCCAGTGTCAGCTGGACAGGCTCCAGCACCCCAACGACTCTCGAGAGGATAAGCTGCTACGGAAATGGATGAATGTATTTAAATAGTTACAGTAGTTATTACATTTTTAACGACAGTCTAAAACTGACCGGGGTAGATCCTGAAGAAGCCGGTGGAGCTGCCGAAGAACTGCCAGGTGAGCGTTGGATCCTTCTGGAAGTTACTGATGAAGACGTCGTTTAACGCCTCAGAGTTGTAGATAGCGTTGAGGATGTTGGGATCTGCACACAGAGGACAGAAACATCCTGAGCAAAGCTAAACTTTACAGGAAGTTTTTGTACATTTCAGAAGCAGAGCCGGACGACCTCTGACCTTTGTTGTAGACGTTGGTGGGAACCTGGATGTTGCTCTGCTGCGTGTTCACCAGCAGGTTGTTAAAGTGTTCGTTCTCCTCCAGGGGGAACTCTCCGCCCAGCTCCATGTTGTTCCCGTCCTCGTCCACCGTGTTGATCATCATGGAGTTGTAGTAATCGAACTGTTCAGGAGACAGGAAGTAGGACATGAACAGGTTCCTTTCAGAATAAGGTGCTGACTTTTAGACAAAAGGAGTAAATACCTATCCACCATAAATTACCTTAAATATGCTGAAGACATTACGTCAAGGCACCTCTCCAAATATAAATGAATAAGGACAAATGGTGGGATTTTATGAAGCACAGTGGGGAACACAACTTCAGTTTAAAATCTTGATTTGTAATAATAAGTATTATAATTACACAAAAGTTGGTTCAGTTGTTATTACTTGACACGCTTAGACCTCCATACACAATATATGGAATGTTTGATACTCAGTTTCTGTGCCCCTACGTTCACCTTTGGGGTAACCCTCCTATAAAAGGCTGTCTCCCCACCTTACCACTTCCTTTTTGCTGTTGTGCTTCGTATGAAAGGTAAGTGACATTGGTCTTGTAGTAATTCCGTTGTTTTAGAGCTGTTAAGCTGTTTATAAGTTCATTCTCCAGCCGAAGGTTATTGAATAATATTGTGACATATTCCTGAGTCACTTAATTTGTGTAGGGGCTGGAGTTATATGGTCATGATTGACGGAGGATTTTGTTTTTACCTCTTGCTGTCAGTTGTCAGGAATAAATGGAGACCAACAGTCTGGGCCTCTTCATATCAACACAACACACACAACACTAGAGGCCACCGGGTGGAGCGCATCAGGTAGCATGAATTTCTGGACCAAAAGTTCCCCAGGGGAACACTGCATTGTAACAAGATGATCAATGTTACTCACTCCATCTGACAGTGGTTCTAACTTTTGGCTGATCAGTGCATATTTACTTAATATTCAACTGTTAGAAAGTCTTCCATTTATCTTTTGGTTTTACTCAGAAATTCTGATCTGAATTTGGTGGCAAAGTTGAATGAAAACAGTAAAGAGTTCCTTATACGCATGTTTATGTTTACAGAGAATTTTCCATCTGAGCTTTTATTTTGATAAATGCAACCTTGCTGCTGTTTTGTTTTTAGAATTAAAGTCACTCCTATCAGTTCTACTGTATTCTGTAAAATAAGATGTTATTTTGCTTAAATGTTGGCTACAGCCCAGCACAATCCAACACTGCAGTATATAAACAAACTAGCAGATTTTCTCACACACATGTAGGTTAGCAGCACGCCGTCATAAACACAGCAGCTCCTATTGTTTTAAAAAATCAGATTAACAAAGTATCAGTGAGGTTGTTTGACAGGAGAAAGACAGAATCATCTAATTAATGAGCAACAACTACCAACTATCTGATTACTGCTGCTGGACTGAATTCTTTGTGCCGTTAATATGACCTTCACATGCTGCACTGTATGTCTTTATATAACATGTTAGTGTTATTCTGTGTGCAGTTGGTTGCTGCGGTGTCGACCCAGTTTCCTCACAGGATCAGTGAAGTTTGATCTAATCTAATTTCAGGTGTCAGCTGAAGCTTTAAAGCTTCAATCTGCCGGTGCCTCTGATCGGGGTCAACCCTCTGTTCCAGGTCCTGCGTTTCATTGTGACAGATTGGTAAAGGCTCGGTTCATAGTTCAAACTGCAAAAGCATGAAGGCAGATGTATGTTTCAAATGCAGTCTGAATGGAAAAAGTCTGGTCAGTAACTGTGGAGATATCAGCGTTTAAGTGGCCCAACAATGCCCAAAAATTCGAGAGCGTAGGTTTAATGGAGTATAAAATCAGTAGGCTGTAAGCTGAAGGTGATTTCAACACGCTGAACCACGGACACATCACTGAACATTGATCGAGGAGAAAAACATTGCTGAGAACATATTCTTGTGAAGCCAGATCATCTCCAGAGTGGTGTGTCAGCGCTACAGAAAGATCTGGAGCCACCAATTGCCTCTCTGCTATAGGGAAATAAAAACTCTGGTGTGTTTGTGTTTCTTTAAACCAGTCACAGTAGTCTTAGGCGGCACTAAGCCCAGGATGCAGTGATGGTGGTCTTGCAAAACAGTGTCATGTTGAACTTGGTTTGGTCGAACATTTGCACGTGAGGAGGCGAGCACTGTCTGTAAAACGGCTCCACAAAAGAAAACGCTACAGAAAACATTGTTAGTCGTATGTCACTGTGTGATTCAACTTTTAGTGATAAAAAAGACAAACATAGCTTGTTTTAGCTTTAGAGCTAGCTTTGATGTGCCAAAGTGTGCTCCCCTCTGATCTGCACACATTTGGCATGCTAACGTCAGCGATTTCATTACTCTGCAGTTTTAATCATGAAGCAAAAAGCACACAAAGAACTGAAACATCAGCACGACCAGCTGGAAGTGGCCTTTAAAAACAAGAGCACTCACCGTTAATGAAGCGTTGAAGTCGTGGTACAAGTCAGCATCCTCTGCAGACTCTGCTAACCTCTGAGACGACAAACAGAAAAGTCTTTATGAGTCGTCTGACTGCAGTGGGAAATAAAAACATGTACCATGTGAAGGACAATCTGCCTGTGAACATCCTTTGTGACCCCATAAATAAAGTAATGTTTCATCATCATCATCATCATCATCATCATCATCACAGGTTACATGAGACAAAGGGTTGTGGGAAAACAGAGCTGTTAAACTCTTAAAACCCTCTTATTTCATTTCAGTATTTTCATTGGTAAGTATTTGACAAGAAAAAGATTCCATTATTATATTCTCAGTTTACATTACTCACACTGTTAAATCACACAGATTTATCATCTGAGTTAAATTTGGCTCAAATGATCTCAGTTCAGTGTTTACAGGCAGAGACAAGAGAGTCTTTGAGTCGTTGTAAAAGTGTTATTTTATTAATGTACTGACAGATCTGCATTGTACACGGACCTAATGTTTTTACCTGATTATGTTGTTCTGTTATAAACTCTAAACGGCAAATTCACAAAATGATTCTGCAGCTTCTGCACAAATGTAATTGTCACAGCACCCACAATAAGAGAGATGAACTGTTAGCAAACAGCCTCCTGGTGCTTCTGTGCTGTTTTGCACATATTTAAATGACTTAATATTCATAGATTTTGCAGATGAGCCTCACTGCAAAAAAGTCTAGATCATAAAGGTCAGTGCTGGCAGCCACACACAGTTACAGTGAAATTATTACCATCTTCAGAGAGTTGGTAGGAACTGAAGCACACTAACAGACTGAGATATTAAATCCCAAATATGGTTTCTCTCAGTCATGTTTAAATTCTTCACCTTAAGTTTTGAGGAACACCTCGGTACCTCGTCGGTCAGGACCTGTAGCTCACTGTTCGCTCCTTCTCTCTGTCTTTGTTCTGTCCACTGTGTTTTAGGCATTTATACCACATGTGAGCCACATGGAAAACTGCATTCAGCACTGTAATATCATGAGAGCAATTTCTTTTGTGAATCAGACCTGCCTGACTCTGATGTCTGGTCTGACAGATGTTCTTTGGTGAAGCAGGAAAAAGTACAAAAATCAAGATCCCAGAAATTAATGCTCCTAATCACGCTATCTAGGCTGATCAGTGTTTCTCAGACACCAGTGAAGACCTGGAGTTGATGAAGTAGCCTCTTTGTCCTCACCTTCACTGACTTCATCTTGCTTCCCAACATTCGCTCAATCTCATCAGAATAATCCTTCACCAGGTCGTTTCCTTCCAGCTCCACGATCTTAATGATGGACTCCACATCCTTCAGTTTCTGAGAGGAAACAAAACACAGATTGTTAAACGTACCAGAGCTCTGTATTTTGCACAAAGTCAGTGTGGACGTAAGCTTTGTTCTTCAAAAGAGTAGATGTCGTTTATCTCTCTATTGATTCTATGTTTGTATAATAAAACAGAAACCACTGTTACTCGATTGTTTGTCTTGTCAAAAAAGATCTTCTTAATAATGTCATCATTATTAAACTGACCACTGGGGTGACTGGTGAATGAGATGTAAAGGAATATCTGTTGTTTGTTGTGTTAATAAAAGTTGGGGAGGCAGAAATCTGAAAAAGACAACAACAAAAAAAAGGTAAAAAGCTCCCTCCTCCTGCAGCCCCGCCCTCTCTGTCCTAAGCTGAATTCAACCAGCGCAAACCCTCAAGCCGCTATGGAAGGTAACAGCAGTTTGTAACAGCAGCAACATAAAGTTTACTGATCGGGGGCTGGTTATTCCCCTGGAGTGGGAGTTTGTGCAGGGTGGATTCAGGTTGCTGTGGCCACTGACTCGGGGTCTTTCTACAGAGCTGCTGCTGCTGAACTGAACTGAACTGGTTGGTGGAAACGGGGCTATAGTCTGCCTTCCTTTTTTGGTTTGCTTCCCAGTGTAAGCAGTTGTTGCCGATGCTGGAACAGCAACTATCTCTGCAGGATTCTCCGTCACTGACTCAGCCACAACATGCACGCCAATCTGCATTTGTAGTGAAGCCAACAGCAACGCCCTCTGTCTGAAAATAACCTGTGATTGGCCAAAGTCTCCCGTCACAGGCTAGATTTTCTAAAGGCTGAAAACAGAGCTGAGAGGAGGTGCAGCAGCAAGTTTTCTCTCAGACCTCCTTAATTACAATATCCTCAATGTTTATTATGAGATTTTTGGCCAGTGAGGACAAAATCAAACTGCCTACACAGATTTAAATTATTCCTTAATTCTTTTCAATCCAGGCAGTGATCTGCTTTATATTACAATGAACTGCTGTTACTCTACGACTTGTGTTGTTAAATTAAAGTTACTTTAGGATTTTTCCACACAGTAATTGAAACCAAACAGTGGAACTGATCTAATGCTGTTGGCAGTTTGGTTTGTTTCTGTCCTATAATTGGGATTGAAAGACTCGCTCAGATTAGCTGCGATGTGGAGATGTGTGTTTTTGTTTTTGTTCTCACAGCGAGGCTCTCTGAGGGAATCAGGTCACTTTCTCTGGATCAAGGAGCTCGAGGTAGATCAGCCAGCTGAGAGTGAGGAGGAACAGCCCAGTCTGGTTATTTAATCACTCGATTAAGTCATTCGCTAATTCCAATTAGTCCAAGCAACCCACTTACTGACAAGAAAACATGAGCAGAGCCAAACATTCGGTATTACCTCAGCAGATGTCCTGTTTCTGGTCTGCATCCACTCACACACACAGTATCAACTGTACATACTGCAGTTCTCCCCTCACTCTGCTCGCCATGATCCCACGAGAAAGTTGTACCAAATGGTGTTACAAAGAGAAGAGCACCCGAAAAATAACAGCATATTAGTCCAAACAGACTTCGAGGCTGCACAAAGAGCAAGAAAGGTTATAAACCATCTGAATAACATCTCGTATCCATTTGTGGGCACAGACAAACAAAGCCTGCAGACACAAGAAATCCCATCACGGGAGGTCTGATGTTTCACAGTCTTTAGTTCATACTGATATGCTTTCATTTTACTGGATGCTCAGCTCGTCTTAACGCCATTCGATAGAGAACTTTTTCTGGACCACATAAACCCAAGGGAGGTGAGGACAACATACAATTTATTTTGTTTTCACGTGAACTATTACTTGAACTGATGCAGGATTTTTGGGGCTAATAAATCTGGTGTTTTCTTTTCTGTAGCAGAAGTATTCACATTTTAAAATCAAACTTTTTGCAGAAAATTTAAAAACAACTGTAATACAGCCACAGGACAGGTAGGCCTGCTCTGATTTTAGATATTTATCAATTTATCTGCCATGTTTACTCAAATATATATCAGCCTGTGAGAACCCTGATGGCATCACTGTGACACCGTCAGAGTTATCTCCAATCAGACATGGAGAGGCTGGCCAACATATATCCAAACAGGACTGATTCTTGCAACAGGTGTGACTATGTACACATGTTCCTGTCATGCTCACAATAATCAGAGTTGTGGGCTGCTATATTTGATATATATGTGTCAAAAGTAATGAAGAGAGCTGAAAAGAAATTAGACTTCAAGACGACAAAGTTATAGAAGAAAGTCTGTTTTACAAACAGGAGGTGTAGAGTTTGAAAGATGTGGGTCGAGGTTGTTTGAAAGAAATTAGACTTTAAGCAAGAATCACTTCTGTCTTCAGGGAAGTTTCCAATATGTAGTGGGCTGCTAATGGGAGGATCTGAAACTGAAGCTAATATTTCTGTCAGCTCCTTTTCTCCTACACAGATAAAGCAAAGCCCACCGTCAGCTGGTGATGTTTTCTTTTTTTAACATTGTGTATCTGATACTTATATTCACCTGAATGTTAAATATGTATGTGACACAATAAATTAACAGCTGTGGCAACTAAACCTGACACACCTTATTTTCAACCAGCTTTTTCATCCAAATGAAGCTGCTGAAAACTTCAGTCAGGAGGAAGTTACTTTTGCATATTTAGATCTTTAAAATCTTTCTTCCAAACATATTTGAGACACACAGAGGAGTCATCTCACACATGTGACTGGACTACATCAGGCTCTGTGGCAGCAGATAACAAACTTTTCACTGATAGTCTCAATACAAACAACAACAACATGGAACCAGAAAGTGTTTGCAGACGTGTTGCCTTGTTCTCACTGCAGGAGGTGACTGTGTGTTTGTGAGAGCAGACAAACTGCAGACTGCCTGTGATAAATCTAAATCTGACAGATAAATGGATGAATGTCTAAAATCAGAACAGGCCACAAATCCTGACGTCGGTAAAGAGGGCTCGGTCCTCAATCTGGGCATTACCATGATCCCTGAGTGTGTGTGTGTGTGTGTGTGTGTGTGTGTGTGTGTGCTCTTTGGTAAACACACATAAATACACAGACAGACGCTATCACACAGACCGACACTCTGCTCCCACTTCAACCAGTCTGGTGGCCATCGGACCAGTTTGAGGTTCAGCTGCATTTCACGAGTTTCTTTTACTTTTTTCAGTCTAATGCAAAATTACATCACATCATCTGATGACTCTAATCCAAAACACAGCGTCATCCTGCTTTAATGTTTAAAGGAGAATCAACCAAAAAGACTTTTTAATGCCAGAAAAAAACAGCTTAATTTTTTGTATTGTTCTTGTTCTCATGTGTGACTGTCACAGTGTTGGCACAATGTACCTTCAAGCAAAGCCATTTAAAAATGTCAATGATCTCAATCCTCAGCAATGTTTGGCCTCTTCCTGCAGCCTCTCCTGTATCTAGCACAGGCGGTCAATAATCAAATGGAAATGACTCAGTCAATAAAAACAGAAACCAACAGCAGGAAACAGACCAAACTGGCTTCATGAAACACGTCTGCTTCTCCTCCTGAAGTTGAAAGAAACTTTAAAGATTTCCTCCACGTTAGTTAACACAGAAACAGTTCGTTCTGTGAAACAGATGCCTTTTGCTTCCAGTAATCAGCAAAAAAAAACAACTGTAAAAATAAATAAATACATGATTTTAAAATGTACAATTACTGTATCTTCTCCCCAAAATATAAAATCAGATTTAAGTAAAATAAATACTATTCAAATCAATTAAATCATGTTTAGGAATTTATTCTTTGACCTCTCTACTTGAGCTGGACTTTTATTTTGTAAATGTTGGCAACCTGCTAAATGTCGCCTTACTGCCACCCAGTTTACAAGAAACCTGCTTCATTTACCTTCTGCAGCAGCAGAGAGCCGGAGTATTTGGTGGTGATTTCTCGAAGCTGAATGGAGAACACAGACGCCCACTGCTGCACCCTGAAACACAGACGGGCGAGGAGTCAACAGCGAAATACAACATGAAGGATACACAACAGCTGTAAAGTAAATAATGCCTGCACTGGTACTTTTCATTTCCATGTCATTACAAACATTTGGCCCCTCACTCATGTGATTAAAAGACACTGAAAATATGCAAAATTATAGCAAACATCCAAAAAGGACAGCAAAGATGGAGAGACACAAACAAACAAACAAACAAACAAACAAACAAACAGACTAAAAGAGTCTAAAGACTAAAATGCTTCAAAGGATTAAACTGAACCATGTTTGTAAAGCAAACCTTTTATTAAACTGCACACTGAGGCTCATCGAAGCACGTTCAAGTTAAACAAGAAAGCATTGTTCACTGGACGGTTCGTATCAAATGACTGAAAACAGCAGTAGTGGTGGTTATTGGAGCCAGAATAGAAGGAGTCACGGCTCAAAACCAGCCGCCACTGCCCGTCAACAAAAACAAAGACAACTGTGGTTAAATGTGATAAGACCAAAGGACTGGACGGAGGCCATCATCAAAATGCTCACATGTGCAGCGCACACTTCATATCAGGTTAGGGAAAAAGTATTTCCTGTTGTAGGGATGAATAACGTTATGTGTATTAAGGGTTATCATGTCCACCTCATCAGAAACTGGGGAGGGATTAAGAGGAATACTGGATCTCTCTGCAACGCTAACTTTTTAGCACATTAGCTAACGTTAGCTTCCATAGCAAAACAAACAAGTGTGGTCCTCCTTTGTAAGATTGGCTTCCTGTGACATCATCCATCCACTGAGTGAGAGCATACGGGTCGGCCAGTCTGGTCCCGTTGCTCAGTGTTTACTTATTCAAGTAACACTGGCGTCCCGGAGAGTGAGTGACCTGACATGGTGCGTTGGTACATTCAGTCTGACGCTCTACACTAAAATGAGAGCCCTGTTGGTGGAAGAAACGCAGCCTTATATTTCTACATGAATGAACCAACGGTTAAGTTAATCACACATTCACTCTGCTGCTGCGTCTCCACAGACAGAGTGTAATGGTGGCAGTAGAGATGGTTAAAGAGGCAGTTTGGACTTTTTGAAGTGGGGGTGTTTGTGATACAAACACATAGTTAGTGTGTTTTGTTGGTCGAAACATCCTTGTTAACATCCTTAACAAACAATCAGTAACAGTTTAAGTGTACGTTAAAATATTTTCACAGAATATTTTTATCTGGCTGTCAAACAGCCTTTTCCAACGAGGAAGCCATTAACGACTCCAGCTCCCTGTCTCTGCTCACACCAAAGCCAGACTCCATTGACAAAAACAGTGATTGTAGCTCACTGAACACAGGAGCTGCTGGTCTACCACTGCCTCCATCTTTTATCATTCACTTTGGTGTCCCTAAACTAACACTTTTAAACACCAAAGTCACACAGTAACACAAACTAACTAACTGATCAAGGCAGCAGTCGACCAGCAGCTTCTGTGTTCAGCTGCGTTAAATCACTGTATTTGTTAATGGAGTCTGAACAGAGTGATACAGTGACTTCACTTTGGTGTGTGGCATCACTGTCTGCATCAGGGTATAGTGAGTGTTATGTTTCTATCTTCTTTTTAACGTTTACTGAAACACTTACATGTGAAATTTCCACTTCCTGTCATCAACTTGTCGTTGTTATTAATTTGTTTGTTGACTGTAATAAAGTTATATGACACAACAACAAAATAATAAAACAGATATAAACAGTGAATTGCACTGTGACTGTGTGTGTTTATGTGAACGTGGATGTGGTGCTTTGTAGTTGGTTGTCTGTTGCCATGGTGACGCTCTGCAGCAGCAGCAGCGGTGGCGAGTTACGGCAGAAAAAGACGGCTGAATATGACGGTGATGAAAGAGATTTAGATAATCTGTTCTTCATCTGGGTCACAGCAGAGAGCTGCAGGTGTCTGCTCGTACATAACTAACAATGACACAAAAACACAATCAACACATCACACACACACACACACACACACACACACACACACACACACACACACACTGAGCTGCAGACTCTGTGAACCAGGTCTCTGTTCGACATCCTGAGAGCAACTAAAGTTCATGTCTCAGTGTGTCTCATATATAATCCTTCATGTTACAGAGTCTGATCCTCATGTTGACAAAACGCCAGTTCAAGATGTCTTTGCACACCTGAGTGTGTGGCAGCTGTGTATCTTTATACTGTTGTACATACATTTATTGGATTTTTAGATACTTCATTAATGTAATTATGACCATTTCTGCATGATTAGTTTTAGTTTTGTGACTGATTCTTTATTCTCCTGTCTAACTACTGATCAGGGACTTTGGCTCCTACATACAGCTGCTCTCACAACAGGAGTTTTCAGATCATTTACTCAAGTAAAAGAAGCAACAGCACAATTTAAAAATACTGTTACAAGTAAAATATAATAAACTACTGAATTATTATCAGTGATGTAAGCAAGATTTAAATATTGTAGCTGACTGAGGAAGAACTACTTTTGTCTTCTGTCAGGAACCTTCATCTTCTTCATACCAGTGCACTGTATTTTATTTATTAATTGTAGGTTTTAATCCTAATCCTGCCACCTGCTGCTCAGACGCCATTCACATGCTCTCACACACTGATGGAGCAGCCATCAGGAGCAGTTTGGGTTCAGTAACTTGCCCGAGGACACTTTGGACATGTGGACTGGAGGAGCCGGGGATCGAACCACCTATCCTCCGATTTGTGGACACTGATATGTGAGTAAAGCACCTCAGAATTGGCAACGGCTAATAATTTCACATCACATTCACTGTTCGATAATTTGGTTATTTTTTTAAGATTTTTGCTGCAATAAAGAGAAATAATCTGAATTTTTCTGTCCCAGTGGAAAGTAATTACACAGACAGGATGAAGACTGTATGGAGCCTGCAGAGAGCTCTCTCTCCCTCTCTCCCTCTCTCTCTCTCCCTCCTCTCTCTCTCTCTCCCTCTCTCTCACTCTCTCTCACACACACACACACACACACACACACACACATGCTACCGGAGGAACTGACTCAGCATATTGTCTTAGCATGTGTTTAACAAGGGAGTAGTTTATTGATCCATCTGTTCTGGACATTAATCCTCTGAGCTCACACACACACACACACACACACACACACACACACACACACACACACACACACAGGCTGTCTATGATTAAACAAGACTAGGTTAAAACCTATTATGTGGCTGGACTGTGCATGATGCTAAAGGGCTTTCAATCTAAAACGGGAAGTGGTGGCGTTCACTCAGTCAGGACTCTGCCTCACTGTTGTGGTCCAGCTGAAAACTTCGTGTGTGTTCAAATAAGGACCAGAACACTTGGACACAGTCACACAGCAGAGAGGAGCTGAACACTTCTGATCATTTAACACAACCCTCCCTCTCCAGCTCCGCCCTGTGACGTACCTTCCTGTGTGACTGGTGGAGGCTGCACAGCCATCAGCTACTATCAGAGCCAAGTTCTACTGGTAACGACTGTTTGTAGAAAAACATCCTATCACCGCCGATTAACTGGACAAACTGATGAATGGGTCAACCTGTAATTATGAGTTGTTACAAAGGTGGCAGCACCCGTTCTAACAGTGTGACATGTAAAACACAGTCAGTAACGTTACTCAATAAGTTAAAGGCCCGTCACATACACACAGCTGTTCCTCAAACAAACCGATGAGGTGATCATCTCCCGTCCAAACCTGCAGTTTCAACCGCAGCAGGCTAGCTAGCTAATTGCACCATGCTTTCATGCCACACTGGTTACAGACAATGAAGAATTCAATAACACAGGACTGTCAGCACCCACAGCTCAGTCAGCACCACCTATTCCTTTAGAACAAACAGCTGCCAATGAGGAAAGACCAACACGTATGTGAGAGGGGGTAAAAAACTTTTGAATAACAAAAGATTAATTTGATCAGGATTTGAGAGCAACCATGCTGATGCCTGTACACAGCTCCCCTTGGCTGCCAAAGTTTGAGACGATGACTTAAAATACAATAACCACTGTGAAATAGAAACAAAGTAGGCCCGAGGTCTCAGGAGACGGCGACAGAGAGACCCGGCAGTCGTGAAGTCCCTGCCACGAGGATGATGTTCGCCAGCGCTGATGAATCCGCCCTCCAAAATTAAGACGTTTTAAGCTGCTTTCACACCTGCCCTGTTTGGTTTGGTTCAGTCAAACTCAGGTGTGTTTGCACCTCAGTGCGGTTCGTTTGTGCAGGTGTGAACACACCAAACCAACCGGACTGAGACCTTCTTGAAGAGGTGGTCTCAGTCCGGTTCCAAAGGAACTCTGGTGCGGTTGGTTTGTGGTGAGAAAGTGTTGCGACCTGGATGTGAAGCAAGTGCAGTCACATGACACATTGTTTGGGTTAAACATGAGCATGTTACAGTCCTGGAGGATTATTAATGTGCACCTCCTCCTGTACTGCCTTAATATGCACATTCAGCACATCCAATGCATCAAAACATTGTTTTCTAGTTGGAGCCGCGCCTCGTTTTCAAACTGTATGGTTTGACTAAAATGAACAATGACAGCAATATAGTCCACGATGAGCAGCGCTAACATCAACCTGCGTAGTTGTCCCTCCATTGTGACATTAGAAAGTGTCACATTTATCTTGCAAGTGTTCTCTTCTTCAACGTTTGCTTTACTTCCTGGATTTTTCCCACATGGAAATTCTGACCAATCAAGAGCAGCTTTCTCACACAAGGCATTTGATCTGGTCCTCTTGTAAATGCTGCCGTGAGAACACGAACCAACTCTAGGCAATTATACAACTTTGGAACAACATGAGTCCCTGATTCAGACCAGAGGAGACACTCGAGGGCTGAAAGCAGCATAAAGTCTCAGGATGTGGCGGCAGAGAGACAAAGTGGTCGGCCAGGTCCTGCCATGAGGACAGCGTTCCCTAGCAGTTCCCTCCTTTGATTATCCACTTTGCTCTCCACCTGATCAAAAGAAACCTTTTATTCAAATTTAGTTTTAAATCAGTTGTCTTTAACCAGCCCAGTTTACTGCAAGAGATTGAGACTGAGAACATAAAGCTATATTAAAAAAAAGTGAGATCAATCCTTCAATTTCAGGACGACCTCTCAAACTGCTGCTCGATCTGAAGCAACAATAAATCCTTCAGCTCTCCACAGATTTACTTTTCATCTCGGGCTTTTAACAAAAGAGTGATGCCATGTAAAAATATACATAGTACTGTTAGTGTGGCACGTGACGAGTGGTGCAGCACTCAGACCCACTCCAAATGCACAGAGATATTTTTATGGGTTATGAGGACCAAACTATAGAGAGAAACTTGTATCAAGCGAATAATGTGATAAAAATCAAAGGTCCTTACACTGACTCTTTGGTCAGAGCTCATGAACCTGCAGCATCTTTCCGTCTGGTCAACTAAAAATTCCCCACCAAAAATAAATCCTCTATCAAGATCACCTCTAAAATCTAATCATCTGATCCTCGGTGCTGAGGCTGATCTGTCCCACTGATTGAATCCAAATCTGTCCACTGTAACCTGGACGCAAAGACAAACACAACTCAGATATTACAAGTTACAACCAACAGGAAGAAGGTCAATCATTACGACACTGCAGTGACGTCATGACAACACAAACATCAGCCACCTGAGCCTAAAATCTGTGTCAGAAATGACCGACAGCTTAGAAAGTAAAAACAAAACAGCATTTTGAGAAAGTCATAATATTGTGTCTAGGAAGCATCACTGGATTTGATGATTAAAACTGTTACAAGGTGCCACTAACTTTGTAAGACATTTAATCTATTTTTCAGCTCAGAAACAAATCGAAAATGAGGATTCTGCCTCCCAAACATCTATCAAGAGAAAACTAAATGGATCAGTCTACAGCAGATGGTAAGTTTTAACAGTTAATAGGGTTCCCTCTCAATTCACCACACAATGTGCGTATAAGGACAATATACACACGTCCCATTGATCCTCAGAGCTCACACTCAACACTGTACCTTCTTGGGTCCTCAGTACATACGCTGTCTGAAGATGATTGGATGAACAGACATACAAAGCGACAGAGAAACAAGAGTGTGTCTCAAATCACGCATGAATTGCAAACGGACGGTGGAGCATCGCCAACACATGAACCAGATTTACTCTATCATTAACATTAGTGCTGATTAAAATATGCTGCCGTAGCAAGGAGCAAGTTAGCTAGTTTGCAAATTTTAACGCTATCTAGCAGCTAATGTTAGCACTCACATTATTGTTCCAGTACAAATCATTACAGACCAAACAAACATTACTGACGGCTCTATTTGACAACGATTTTTGAAATAGAAATAGTAGAAATAACAGGCGGTGCTGCAGCCAGCATGTCAAAGGTTACTAAGTTTGCTACGTCACAAAGATGGTGACCGGTCAGGGTGAGAAGAGTCCATCATTCCACACTCAACCTTTTGACCTCCTGAGTGCACCAGAAGGACACTGCATTTTCTGTACTATGCTGTGGCACTTGTGCACTCAAAATATTAAGTGTTTAGAACAGAAGTATGCGAATTAAGACACATTGAAAGACTTCCAATTTAGTTAGATGATGAGTAAAAATAATAGATAATACTATCTATAAAAGTAGTGGGGACATTTTTACTACGGGAATTTTCATTTTTACTGAAGTAAAGGATCTGAATATTTCCTCCATGCTGTGACACACTCTGACCTCCTGTCCTCACCAGCATTTTAATTCCACATCAACAAAAAGTAAATCCAGTGATTTTCATTTTGCATCACAAAGTCACATCTTTGGCTCTGCATTTGTGGTTTGTGACCAGGTGACATGCGATCTGTGTCCAGGCCTGCAGCGGTTGGGCGGGCGGTAATATGGGTCAGGGTAGAAGGTGACCGGGCTGAGGGGCGTGGCCGATGGCCAGTTAGCCATGCTGGCACACAGATGGTAACAGAGCAGGGAGAGTGTGTCCTCCAGGAAGCAGCAGCGCTGAACGTCCGGCTGCTGCTGCTTCATGTTAACGTTGCCCGACAGCTCCATGCTAATGAGGCTGTTAGTATGAGCGACCACAACGGGACTGTCTGACAGGTGCATTCTGGGAAGCACAGTTTAAAAATGTGGACAAAGGAAAAGTTACTGAGTTGGATTTTAAAGAAGGAAGAATATAATCTGGTTGAGACTCCCCGGTGAAATGTTGATCAGCCAGCTGTGTTCAAGTATTTTATTTATAAGTAAAATGTATTTCTGGTTTTTTTAAAAAATGTTTTTACTGGTGTTTGTGTGTGTTTTGACCTGCCTGTCTCTTAATAAGAGTTTTGGATCTGTAAAGTGATGATTTGCTATAACCTCTTTAACAGACAATTTAAAGGCTGGCGTTCAGGTTAAAGGTTAAAGTTGGGCCTGGACACGTAGTTCTCCTGGTAATATCAGACTCTAAATTAAACATTATATATGAGCTCATTTACAGCAGCTGTACCTGGACTAATCTCTCTGCTCAGCCTGAGCTGTGGACAGAAACAGAGGAGAGCAGATTTCAGTGAGTCCTGAGGGAAAACTGCAGTCAGCTGACACCAACGTATTCCCTCGGGGTCGCCATGAAAACACAGTGCACTCTGGGAGGTTGTTATCAGAGGCTTAATTTATTTGGAACGAGTCCAATAAGGACTGCTCTATATAAGCCTTCTATTAAAATCCACACAGTTTGTTCACACAGGGAGCTGCCCTGTACAAAGCCTTGCTCAAAGGCACATCCACAGCAGAACCGCGACCAGATTCTGTTGGTGTGACTGTAACAGGCCTGTGTGTGACTGTAGCAACTGCTGCATGAAGACAGAGGATAATAACAACATGGTGCTTATCCCCACATGATCTGCATGAGCTGCTGTAAATAAATGTTTCACTGGATCAATCTGAAGTCCAACTGAAATCATCCCAAAAATAATGTCAACATATTTTTTAAAATGTACTGTTAACAGTTCTGATCTCATTATTAAACAGGAAGAAACAAAGGACTTATATCAGAAACACTTCCTGACTGTCTCAGCCGCTGTGTTTGATTGACAGCAGCTGGCAGGCTGAGCCCCAGCAGGGGAACAAGACAGAGACAGTAAACACACTTGTGTTGTAGCCTTGTCTTACAAGACATGAGCAGCCAGTGAATATGTTTACATGCATAATTATATTTCACCATAACACTGAGTACGACAATATTCTGATATGGGTCATTCAAAGAGCATCGTCAATTTGGACATCCTGAATCAGGCCTTATTCCAGCTGTGGCATTTTCTGATGAAGAAATGTGGGATACACTGATGTTACTCAGGTTCAGGAGCAGGCTTTAGACATGTAAACAGCACATTCAGAATACGCGTTTCAATGTGCGACACACGGCCTTTCGCCTGTTCACGCTCAGTCTGTGTGTTGTGCACAAACCAACAAGAGTTTGCAGGGCCGGTGTAGAGATGCACGCTCACAACAAATGTTGACATTTCTTCACACCTACTTTTAAACCTTCTGAAAGACTTGGAAGTCAACAGGTTTTTGGATGTGCTTTGTGTTGAAGGAATGAAAGAGAGAGGCTGTGTTCACACCTGTAGAAATTTTTGAAAAAATACTGTTTTGACAGGTTGAGGTAAAATGGCAGCCGTTCCTCTCTTCTATATTTTAATGTGATAAACGACATCTTAGAGTTTGGTAATCAGAGTATGCACAGCTGCATGTAAACTGAAATATTAGTGGAATATTCGTTTTAATTATTGGATTAGCAGGATTTTTGTCTTTTTCAGAATAAGAGCCAAAACCAGACTTCTATACGCATGTAAATAAATCAGTGTGTTATACCACAATCATCTGCAGGTATGTTTACATGCTGTTTAATGTGCTTCAGCTGAGCAGCTAATTGGCTTTCTGGTGAACAAACTAATGTTAGCTTTGCACTTTTCCCTGCTTAGAGTTTGTTTGATCACTCGTTCAGGGAGCTGAGGTGCAGAACAAGATGCATGTGCATGTTTGTAAGCTGGATAAGAGGAAGAGTTTAGCAGGAAAGCTAATGTGTTGTTAGCAGGCTGGCAGACGCTGACGTTACTGCTTTATGCACATATATGAATATATATCTGAATTAGATTGGCTGTATGGTTTTCAGAAGCATTGATGCAAAGATCAGGGGCGAGATCATGATATCAAGACATTTTTTAAAATAGTTAAATTTCTCTCTTTTGGTTTCTAATATGTTTTTCAAATAAGAACACAGGATGTAGTTTACAGAGCAGATATGTTTGCTGTAGTTGGATGTGGTGCTTCTTAATGTAAAAACAAGACAAGCATTTTTAAGATTTTAAAGGCACTGTATCATGAAATTCAAATAATGATGTGTTTTTATCTGAATGGATCGATGGTGGTGAAACGATTACCAGTAAAAATAAATGTTAGCACGATTTATTTGCATCTCAAATAAATGAATCTACCAATGCAGTGGGATAATTACACTTCCTCACTGACCTGTGCGTCACAAACTCCAAACCTTGTTAACACCAACAGAACTTTCTGAAGATCTGAATGTTTCCAAAGATACCAAATATGTCTTTAATGGTGTAGAGGAAATCTAGAATATTCAAATTGAATGGAGCTGCAGTTTAAGAATTCTTTGAACCTGAAAGTCCTGTAGAGTGAGAAAGGAGACACCTGCACATTAAGGGGCTTAATCAGCTGATTATACATGTGATAATTATTCTCCTGCAGCAGGTGGAAGTTAAAGCTGCAGATCCAGCAGAAGAAGTGAAGGACACTTACGTCTCTGGTGGGATCTTCATCTGAGCCTGAGCTGTAATCCAAAGGCAGAAAAATCCCAGAATTCTCAGGAGCTTCCTCATTCCCAGTGTCCTGCTCTCCATCCTGCTTCCAACTCCCGACAACAAGCTCTGCAGCTTGGACTTGGAAAATCTCGGCGGCGGTTTCACAAACTGGGATCAGCTCTGAAAGTTTGAGAGGATCATAAAGAGTTTGTAGGAAACGGCTTCCTCATGTTGGCTAAAGAGAGGAGAAGAAGAAGACGGTGGTCACGGCGGTGGGACCCCGAACGCTCTCTGTCATGTCTGGATAAACCCGCTGTGCTGCCGGCATCTTCTCACCGCTTCCTGTTTAGCTCCTCATCCTCTTTGAAGAAACTTCCAGAGGACTTTGAATGACTTCAAGTCGTCCAGAACAAACTAGCAGAGATTTAAAATCTAGTTTTGCTGCAAGAAGAAGAAATTCCTGAGGTTTAAGATGAAATCTGGTCCATGTCAGAGACTCCACAGTTTCCTGTGCACCTGCTCCAGGTTCTTCCAGGTGGCTCCTCATGAAACCAGGACTGATGGGTGTGTTAATGTCTCCACCTTGCACACATTAAGGAAGACACAAAGCGGCCGTCTGCAGCAGATTTTGCAGCCGCTCGCCTCCACTGTCACCCAATTTGCAACGTAATCCACTTGGATTAAAAACTCCTCTTCCCCACGGAGAGAGAGAGAACGAGAGGGAGACGAGAGGGGGAGGGAGGGAGGGAGGGATTGGAGCAGGGGATTGGACGAGGGCTCTGTTTTATCTAAGAGGATTAGAGCGATTTCTGGAGACAGGCTCTCCTGCGACCAATCAGAGCGGCCGGAAGAAAAGAAACCCTGAGGTTCAGTTTGGCTGCTGAAACAGAGAGGGAGGGAGGGAGAGAGGGAGGGCAGGCGGCCAACAGTGACATGATGCCCCAACCAACACACACACACACACACACACACACACACACACACAACGAGCTGAATATTAACACAGAAACAAACTCACTTCTGTGTACATATTAATTACACGTCACTGACTCCTGCGGGGGGACTCGACCTCAGTGTGGGACTCATCTGAGCGTCAGCAGCTCTGAGGTCAGTGCCTGGCTCAGGGGCAGCAGCAGGAGGACATCTCATACCTAACACGGCTACAACACACACTCACAGACGCGCTGAGCGCACACAGTCCCAGGTTTCAGTCCACTCTCTGGACCAGATCAAGCAGGACTTTGAGTCTAATCTGATGAAAAACCTAATTAGAGGCAAAGCTGTTGACCAATTACAGCTCACCATCATCCCTGCTTCTTATCCTCATCATCCTCATCCTCATCCTCATCAGCTGCTGCAGAGACACATCTGACCTGTGATAGAAGAACGACAGCATCAGTTGTTTGTTTAACAATAACATGACTTGTGTTAACGTTTTTCTCACAACTGACCAGGGGTGTGCCACATCGTCTCGTTCACAATAACACCAGCATCATTTTTAACATAAGTTAAAACAAATATCACGAAAAACCTGAAAGGAGTTGGCAATTAATCAAACTGGAAGAATCTCTTTTAGTCTGGGCAGACAGTCTCAAAACATACAAGAGGGGCCTCCGCAATGCCAGAGCTAACTATTAATGACAAAATTCTAACTATTAGAGGCAAAATTCATGACCTCCTGTCCTCAGATAGCACCTATCTAACCTCAAACACAGCTGTAACACCTAATATATATTTAGATTGCTTCTCCCCAATTTCTCTTCAAGAACTGACTGCAGTGATTTCTTCATCTAAACAGCATCTTGGTGTCATTTAGGGCGCACTGCTCCGCTGCTCCTCGGCTGTCTGTTTCAGACACATGGATGCAGGTGCATCTAAACGGTGCCACAAAACCGACCGTCTCAAGCACTTATAGTTTTGTAGCACTAATTACAGCAGAGAACATCAACTGATCTGCTAAACTACCACTTGCTGCCGATCTGCTGCTAGCTAGCTGAAATGTTGTTTAATGTTCTTCCATATACTACAATTATTTAGATTCTGGCCTCTTCTTTGTAGTCAAGATAAAACCTTAATAGCACAATGAAATGTACTGACACAAACATATACAGAAAGGCAAATTATCACTTTGGTCAGTCTGATAGAGAAAGCCCAACAATAATGTCAGTGTGTGTGTGTGGAAATCTTTCTCTACCAGTCTGAACTTGTTGATGTTTCTAGCACCTTGCCAAGATCAAGCTGGGTGGAGCGAGCGTTATTCTGCATCATTACTTTGGCCGGTAAAAAATATGCTTAGCTGATGACTTTTTATCTTTTACCAGCCCCCTTGGCCAGTGAATCAAAAAGTTTCAGACACTGATCTTGCGCCTTCATCCTCTTTTTAAGAGTTTAACCTTACACACAGAGAATGATTACGAATGTTAATGTTTTTAGTTTTTAACACCAGTAAAACACCATCTGTCTTTATAAAGACGACGATGCTGAACATGTGAAGCATCAAACAGTCATGATGACTCAATCTGTGCTCCAGACAGAGAGTTGACTTTTTTTTGGAAAACTATCACATCACGTTTGTTTTTGTCATATTGATTCTGTGTCAAATACCAGACTGTTTACGTCTGAAGACCTAAATCAGTTTGACCTTCTAATTTACAGTATACCTGAAATTTAAAGCCACGCACAGTCACAGTTTGAGGCCTCAGCTTCTCGAACACGTCTGTCACCTCTGACACGGAAAGTTATAAGAACCTGTAGAAGATATCAAACCTTCATCTCATCACACCTGTCAGAACTACACACCTGTTCTTTATATTCATTCAGCTACAACTCACTGATGCTCTCAGGTGTTCAGATGTAAAAGTCTGCTGGCAGCAGTTTGGTGGTTTCACAGTTCATTAATTATTGATCAGAGTTACAAGAATAACCACAGAGTGATCAATAAGATCAGAGTGTCGGAGAGGATCTGATGCTTCACTGCTGCGAGCGACCGCACTGCGTTATCACATTCACACTGTGTCCTTATGATGATGATGATACTCATCATGTCACTAAACACTGTTACAGATGCTTAAACTCATTAATCAACTACAAACCCAATGTGACACTGTTTGTGCCTTGAATAAACCTCCACATAAATAATCTGAATAACAAAGAGGATAATATAAATTATGATTCGTGGACTATCTCAACTCTTACACACACACGCTGCTGCCTTGTTACAGAAACATCACGTCTGCAGAAACGACCTCTGAACACCAATGAGTCAACAGCTCCCTCTAGTGTTTAAAGACACCACATGCAGCTAACTGTGAGGACACACACTGACAACATGAAGACCAAACGCTGCCTCTTGGCCAAGTCGTATCTGGTTAAATAAAGGTCACTTAAAACTCAAATAATCTCAAGAAATCACAAGACAGGAAGTACAGCAGCACACACACACACACACACACTACAATGAATCAAGTACAACATCATCTCAGTGATACTTAGATAAATAGCAATTCAATCACTTAAATAATATTCAGTAACAAGTAAAAGATTTGACTCATTAAGTATTAAATAAAAAGTACTTGTACTTGTACTTGTTGAGCTTAATGATCCCATTCATACTGTTGTAATATGATGTTTATCATACAATTTCTGAAGCATTAACACACCAGCAGCTGGTGGAGGTTAAGATATGACAGATCACGCAGCTCACTTACTATATTCCAAACAGGACCCAGACAAGCCTAAAAAATCCTGGAACAAAAACTTTCTGGTCACAGTTGGAGTTGGATCTCTGATGTTTTGGGCTCCTTGTGAAATGAGTCAAAATTGATGGCAGAATAAATAACACGTTATCGGAAAATACTGGAGGACAATTTACGGCATATGACATCCCTCTGTCCTTTGGACCCTCGCAGCTGATCAGGAAACACTCCCCAAAAAACCCTTTAATGGGGAAAAAAAGGCAGAAAGCTCAGGAAGCAAAATGCACTCGTTTTCTGTTATCAGCCAGTTTACATCCCTGTTCTTATGTTAGACTTTTCTGCGAGTACTCAAGTACTTGAGTACTCGCACTAAATTTGATGTGAGTACTTGAATGCAGAAGTTTTTTCCATTCATCCTTATCAGATCATAAGTTATGGAACAGAGATCAAAATGTAGTGAAGTGACGGATCGAGTTTTTAACGTTTTACAATCCTGGTCACGAAGTTCAGTTGTCTATCGACCACCAACTGAGACCTCATACACCAGCACATTCTTCACAGAGACTTCTCAGAAATGTGTGAGAGTGTGTGTGTGTGTGTGTGTGTGTGTGTGTTGTAAGGTGCTGATGAGGTGGGTTCCAGGTCCTCGAGGTGTCATGGAGGATCTAGTAACAGTGTGGTCTCAGTGTCAGAGCTGAGAGTAAATCACACAGTAAGAGGTTGGAGTGCTTTACTGACACCCACTCTCTCTCTCTCTCTCTCTCTTTCTCTCTCTCTCTCTCTCTCTCTCTCTCTCTCTCTCTCTCACACACACACACACACACACACACACACACACTCTGTCTTTCTGTCTACCTTTCAGAGTGAACATAAAACAATACAGAAGAGTCAGTTCATCGATCACATTAAAAAAGGAATGTTTTCTTGCTGTAGTTAAATTAAAGATATCCATCAACACCGATGGTTCAAAAGTGTAGAAAGAAATGTCTTAATGCAGTTTTTGTAAGGCTTAAAATGGAGACATTATCTCTCTGAGCCGGAGGGAGAAACATGTCAACAGGTTGCATCTGTGCAGGTTACTGTGAGTTGATACTGTTAAATCAACATATTTGTTTACACCTGATTGGACACATTCTGGTCTCTGTGAGCAGCTATCATCTGCTCAAACTAGAAAAACAAAATGGCTGTTACGAAAACTTTCTAATTAAATTAAGGAGAGAAATAAATACATCATCAGCTGCAGAATATTCATTTAAAAACTACAACACGCTGCTGTAAAAGCAACGTGTCCACATTCTGCACATGCTCAGTACAGCCCTCCCTCCCCCTCAGTAGCAGTTGTACATAACTGTGACACCTGAGTCGTGGGACACGTAGCGTGACATGCCGGTCACCGAGCCTGAGCGTCATCGGGCTCCTCTCAACACCCACCCCGGGGTCAGAGGTCGGGTGGTGTCCGTAGCAACATACCAGTTACATAACCTCCTTCCCACAAACACAACTGCTGCTCTCACTTTCAGTAAACACTGATCAGTTACCGACCAGAAACTGCATCGAGCAGCCAATCAGAGAACAGCTCTCATGTTCTGCGATGTCAAAGTGGATTTGTTTTAACTGTTTGTATGAAAAAGAATCCAGCGACAGACAGAACTCACTCCTGAAGCTTCTCATGTCTTTTTACTGAGCCGACAGGAAATGATCATCAATTAAACATTTCAGTCATTTATCAAGCTGAGTCAGATTTAAATTGGCCAAGTATGTGAACACATTTGGGCTGCAAACTAACAATTACTGCCAGTATTAATTAATCTGCTCATCGACGAATCGTTTTGTCAGAAAATAGTGACACGTGTCTGGCTGCGTAATTTCTCAGAGCCCAAATGTGCCGTCTTCAGCAGTCCAAAAATCCAAAGCTGTTCAGTTTATCATGTATGACAAAGACAAACATTTAAGAAGCCTGACACCAGCAAATGTTTGGCTAAAAAAATGACTGCAATGATTATTTGATTACCACAATAGTTGGCAATTAAATTTCTATTTAACTAATTGATAATTCGATGACTCAATGCAGCTTCAGCTGGAATTTGACAATGGATCTGAAGCTAAAAATAAGGACAACAAAATTGGATAAAAGCTATATTAGTGTTGCAAGGTATACTGGTACCAGCGGTAGCTAAAACACCACGGTATATACGAGACCATAATGTTGGAGTATCGTAGTGCTACGGTACCTCAGCATCACTACTGTGGGATAAGTTCGAAGTCCAATTGCAAGAGGGCGAGTGTCCAGGCGTGCGCTGTCCACCTGGCACTCAACATGCTGCTGCAGTGGTTCGTTTTCCACAGAGCTCTACGGTGCGAGCATTTTACTCACATTTGTGGCTAAAAATAGTTTTGTGCGAGCAAAAGAAATCATTCAGGAGCAGCTGTGCGAGTACAGATTTCAACCAGCAGCAGAAACGAAAGACAAATCCTGCCGGTTGTGGGTTGAACAAGGGTCACAGACAGGAATACAGCAGAGCACTATGGCCGCCGGAAGATAACGGCTTACCGGCGACCGAGGTCCAATAATTTCCTCTTCGTTGGTGTCATGACTGCCCAGAAATACCCGAACAGCCGAGCTGTGGCGGCACACAGGTATGTGACGTGTCAGAGGAGAAATGAGCCGCTCACATTTCTCTCTTTGTGGCAGGTAACGGCCCACAAACCTCACTGCACTGAAGAGACTGTTCTTTACTTATGAAGAGACTGTTCTTTACTTGTCAGGGGAGGAGGGTGGCTGGTTGATTTTTATTTTATTTTGATCCCCCCTATGTTAATCACTTATTGATGCTGTTTTTGAAGTATGAATAAGTCAGTAAGTAATTTATTCAATTGAAATATCAGTGACGCATTATAGAAAAGTGATTTATCTTTTTATAAATGACAAAAGGCACATCTGCCTCATTTTCACTGTGGTATCCTGATACTACTCAGAACCATGATATTTTCATTGGTATCAAACCGTGACAACACTAACATATATATATATATATATATATATATATATATATATATATATATATATATATGTTTACATATATATATAATAATCAAAAATAATACCAACTAATTCAAATCATTCACAGTTTGGCAGCAAAGACAGTGTTGATGGTGTTTGCCCTCCAGAGCTCAGGTATCTGACCTGTCCAGCATGAAGTTAAAGCCACTGCTGCAGCTGAAGACATCAATGGAGGAGTCAAACATGTTGATCACTTTGTTATGCTGAGGAGACCAAACCGGTGTGGGAGGAAGGAAAACTGTTTGCTGACATCACTGAGGAGCAACACAAACTCACTGAGGGAGACCTCATCATCTTCCAGTTGCTAATGTACTGGTTCACTGTTCCTGCCAGCCTGAAGGGCTGGAATGATCGGGAAATCACGCCTGGCTTTGCCTACTTAGAAAGAGACGGGACACAGCCAGGGACTGCTCAAGGACAAGAAGGCCATGCTGTCCTTCACCACTGGGTTTCATGAGTCCATGTTTAGTGCTCATGGCATTAAATAAACTAACAATAATCAATCTGTCACTGTGGACCAAGCAAATAAGGGAAAATCCTGAACACCAAAACATACCGCTGCGAACGGTGCACGCCAAAAAATATGCCCCTATTATTCTCAATGTACAATTCCACATACATCACTCTCTGCTTGTTGATAGCAGCTCCTGTAGCAGCTCCTTATCGTCACTCCTGTGGCAGCTCGACTCCTCTCCTCACCATTGGTGCATAAAAAGAACTCGTTGCTGTGCACCTGCATCAGGTGCAAATAGACGCCAGAGTGATGGGTCACCTCAGCACAGTGGCCAATGCAATGGCATGTAAAACTGGAGAATCCAAAGAGAAGAATCTGTCACTGCGTCACAATCCAGTTTGAAATGACCTCCTCTGTTAAAGAATAAAGTGCTGCACAGAAGAGGACGCAGACAGTTGTGTGTCCTTATTCTAACCTTCCTGTGTCATCAATACATTTATTTTAGTTACATCACAGTAATCAGTGTGTAGCTGCTGCCATGTTGAGGCAGAGGGTGTGTGTGTAGCTCTGGTTGAGGGTGAGAGGCTGTCAGCAGATAAACAGAGATCTGTGTGGGTACATGAGACCCTAAAAAAGAGGCTGGATCATGGGGAGAACCACCAGTTGGTCCAGGAGCTTCTCCTCCATCATGGACGTTTACAGGCAGATTTTAGGACGACTCAGGGGCAGTTTGACAACCTGCTGTCTGTCATCAGGCCGTATAGCTCTGGGTATCCAGCAACAACTACCACCAGTTTCTCCTCCACTGTTTACCAACTGGTTATCAACCTGAGGAGTTCAGAGCGCTCAAACAAAAACGCCAGGCACCTAGAGAACAGAAACGTGAGACGTGTGGCAACACAAAAAGCTTCATTCTCATTATACAGTTAGAGAAAGGCACCTCCAGCTGTGTGATCAGGGTCTTAATGGTGTAAAAACGTGTCTTGAAGGAACCGTTTTAACTTGTTGCCCAGCTAGAAGAGCTTCTGTGACTGATTGGCTCACGTATGTTCTTGACTAGCGTGTTAGCCGTTAGCTCGTGAGTTACAGCTGTTCAACAACCATCCTTTTGAGTTTAGTTTAGATAGTGAAATAGACTTTAAGCTCTCTGCAGGCAGCTGCATCACGACCTGTTGATAATGCAACTGTAACAGAAGACTGAACGCAGCTCCGTGTTCCTGATTATGTTTCTGAAGCAGGTTTTGAGTGTCTGTAAATTAAGTCAATTAAGAACTGAAACCAAAGACTGCACAAAAGCTGATGACTTGAATAAAGGCTCATCACTGTACCACCAGTGTGAAGATTTGTACTTTAATGTAAAAGTATTTTCTTCTTCTGCAGCATTTTGTGTGTTTTTAACGGTGGATTTTCTCTCCTGCGTCTCTACATGGCAAACAGCTGCTGAGCTATCAAAGTCCAGTCCATCATCCTCAGCTTTATGTTAACACACCACCACACTCATGACCACTGCTGTGTGTGTGTGTGTGTGTGTGTGTGTGTGTGTGTGTGTGTTGAGGGGGGTTTCATCCCTCTGATATGGAGGGCTTAGCCGACCCGGAGCACAACAATGGTCGTATTGAGGAGGACGTTGCCCCGCGTGGCCTGGTGTGGATGGAGGGTTATGGAGGGGTTTTGGGGGGGTTGATGGGGATGTTCTTTGGGGGGGTTGTTATGCGTAGACCCTGAGCCCTGCAGCTGTCGCCTGGCACGCTCCGGCCTCGGGGAGAACCGACAGCTCACGTCACTGCCAAGTGTCCTGCTGCGGCCGATGGCGGGGGCCTCTGTCATCGTGGGGCATCTGGAGCAGGGGAGGCTAAGATGGTTGGAGGGGGACCAACGACCACCACAACACCACCCAAGCTCCCCACAGCCGGCCCCCTCCCTCCTTCATCCCCTCCCTCACCCCTGGGCTGCATGTCACCCAGCTGCTTCACCCTCTGATGCCCCCTTAAGATGGAACGTGTCACAGTTTGAGCGTCAAGCCGTTTATACCGCTCACACGTGATCTGTTGTTGAGTCAGAGCGTCAAAACCAGCAGCTGTCAATCTCTCTGGCAAAGTAAGCGAAAAAAGCGCAGGGACTTTTAGGATCTCTGTAACTGCAGTGAAATGAGCAGGAAAAGATAAAACTGTAGACAAGATATTTTTTACTTTCTTCTTTAAACTTTTAGTAAGAACAGCCACCTGCTATTTAATGCTCTGAATGTCACAAACAGAATCATCAGTGTAAAGGGTTGGGATCAGTTTGCAGCTTATCTGATGATAACGCTGTAAAAATAATGGATACTAATTTAATACTTAACAACCATAACTGGCAGATTATTAACATGTTTTCTTAAATAGTATGCTGAGGGGTGCACAGCTAATAAAAATTTGAATATACCAAGTTTTATTTTGGAAAAGAAAAAGACAACACAGCTGCTGTATGATTCAAATAAAAGGTTGTTTAGGAGTAAAACCTGAAGCTTTATTTATACACCTGAGTCAAGGGGTTCCGCTGTACCTGCAACAGCTACGTGCAAAACAGATAATCTGCACATCCTTAAAACTTTAAAGGAGCCGTCTAGGACATTCAGAGCATATCTCTGTCCTCCCCATTCTGGGACTGTACCATTTAGAACGTCGAGCTGAATAATAGTATGAAGGCTTTGCTTTGAACAGACAGTGTAAAAGAGGTTCATGATTTAGATTTCGATCAGGACCACTTTGTTTCCATTTGCAGTATTACATTGGGCAGTATGGCTCTGTTCCGGGGCATCTCTGCCCTTCATCAGGCCAACACTGAAAGCCTGAGGCAGAGAGAGCACACCTCTCTGCCCTTCCACACACATACATGGAAAGCCTGAGGCCAGAAGAGCAGTACAAAGACCCCCAGATACAGAACAGAGTAAATGTCGCTGACAAACAATTGTGACATTGATAAGTCAGACACAACCTGAAAAGGAGGAGCTAGCCAAGGGCATCTGAAATAGCTCCTCCAACATTTTACCCAAAATGCATTGTGATCTTTCGTTGTTTCTGTGTGACATCATAAAGATTGGATTTTCCAGCACAAAAGGTCAATACAAACTAAAAACAACTTTATAGAACAAAGTGACTGAAGCAGAAGAAGGACTGGAACAAAGTCTCTCTACATGCAGGATTTCTCCAGCAGTGTAGTGTCGCTGTGGTCGTTAGCCTTTTGCACGTGGCTGACCTCTCCACATATTACATCACTCCCTTCCATATCGTGTAGCTCAAAAGTCGAAATATTCATAGCAACATCTGTTTAATTAAAACTCCAGGCCTAATCGATGTGTGCCAAGCCGCAAGTGCAGAGGTTTAAACTGCCGCCCTCCTCCTCACGCTGCATCACTTCTTGTTCTCTGTTCTTCCAGCGCTCAGCTCACAGTTGGTTTATTATTTATCTGCCGGCGTTGGGCCAACAGTTGCTGTTCTGCCTCTTGTCCTCTCTGAAGCCACCTGCAGCTGTCACTTCACTTCACTACTGCTGCTGCTGCCTCGGCTGCTCAGAGACGCTCTGCAGAAAATCAGTTCACCCTGAAAACATGGTGGATCTGATTCAAAGGGGCAGCAAGAAGAAAAAACGTTAAACTAGTTCTGTCTCAGTCAGGTATGAAACACGCAAATCTTCATTTAAAGGATCCTTGATTTTCGCTTGAAAGAAGTCATGACGGTTCCTCAGGTTGAACTGGACATCAACACATATTCATACTGGTCCATGTGGGCGTTGATTTTATATCAAAAGTCAACAACAAAAAATTTGAAACCATACACTAACCTTGGGCAAGAAGTCACGTGTAAAATCAGTGTGTGAAATCCTGCTGTGATATGAACTGTAGATGAAATAATGAAGAGACATGAAAATATTACTGCGACAGTAAGAAAGAAGACAGTCAACCATTGACAGTGGTCAACAAAATCTGATGAGTTTCAATAAAACAATAAAGCTACTGTTAATATATGAGACAGAGTTATGTTACTGTTTGGCAAGCTCGCTAAAATTGCCAGTGCAAATATTAATTTTACAATGGTGACAATTACTTAACAGCTGTCAAAACTGGTGTTGCAAAGGGAGGATCACCGCTGACAGAACAACATGTAGGCCTGATCAGTCCCTCCAGGATTCAAAAAACAAGCAGTGGAAACCAGCAGTGGTAAATATCTGACACTGAGCCATTAATCTTACACCAACACTGAAACAGCTCAACTCCTGAGATGGGTCAGCGGTTTGGTGCGGCTTCTGCAGTGACTCCGGCACTGCACCAGACCATCGTGGTGAAGAGGGAGCTGGGACGGATGGTGAAGCTTTCAAGTTACTGGCCCATCTATGCTCCAATCCTCATCTATGGTCATGAGCTCTGGGTCGTGACCAAAGGAATGAGATTGTGGATACAAGCGGCCGAAATGAGTTTCCTCCGTGGGGTGTCTGGGCTCAGCCCTAGAGATACTATCTCCGAAGGTCTGACGGTCTGAGCTCCTCCCCAAGCTCAGACCCTCGTGGGGAGCTCGGTGTAGCGCTGCGGCTCCTTGACTTCGAAAGGGGTCGGTTGAGGCGGTTCAGGCATCTGATCAGGATCCTCCTGGGCGCCTCCTGTTGGAGGTGTTCCAGGCACGTCCCAGTGGTAGGAGGCCTCGGGACAGACCAAGACCACACTGGCCTTGGGATCCTCCAGGAGGAGCTGGAAAGTGTTGCTGGGGAGAGGGACCTGCTGCCCCGACAACCCAGTCCCAGATAAGCGGATGAAAATGAATGGATGGATGGATGGATGGATGGATGGATGTTGGTAAACCTCTTACAACAGTTGGGTAATGTTAGCTGTGTGATGCTAACAGTTAGCCCTGTCACTGTACGCGCGACTCCCTTCCAGACACAGAGCTTTGGTCCCGCAGCAGTAGTCTCATAATGAACAGAAAGAGAGCAGGGCTGACGTGCTGCACTCAGCTCTAAAATGAAATGAGATTTGACCAGTTTTAAAACGCTCAACTTGTGGTTAAGTTGCGGTGATTGGACAAAATTGCAAGGTTGTGCAGAATTGTTGGAAAAGCCATCACAGAATAAATAATGCAGAAAAGCTCTGACCCTAAAGGGGCTGTTCGTCGGATTCAGTCAAATAAGGGTAACGACCCAAGGACGTTCTCTGTCAGATAGAAATCACTTGTGTTGGCTGGATCTTTCCATCTCTGGTTGCTTAAACTTAATCACAACATAAAAACACTCATACAAGTCTTTTTGGAAGACTAGTCTGGGTTTGAGGACTTGTTGAGGCTCGTCCTGCCCGACCAGGAGAGGTCATCCCAGCTGAAGATCTGATGAATCTTAACATCCGTAACTGCAGCAGTTGTTCGTCTGTTAAATCTTAAACATCATCTCAGCGACGCCAGCACCTCTTCACCCAGTCTACCTGATCTTTATATCCACCTCACCTCTCTGTGTTTCAGAGGCTGTAAAGATCGGGGGCCCTCCATCAAACCGAGGCCGCTCGCCCACCACCTCCCTGTGTGGTCACTCGTAAACTCGTCCTCGTGGCGACCCGTGATGCTGCCACTTGCCTTGCGCATAAAAACATCTCATCTCATTAAAGAGCCTGTTACCTTCAGGCAGCATGCCGCTCCATGAAAATAAACACCTCACACACACGTACAAACACACACAGATGGTTTTCCACTTCTGAAGCGAGTCTGCGATAAACAAATCCACACGAAAACAAAGAGCTTCACTGCTGATCGACCCCCAGATGCAGTTTCATTCGCCTGTTAAATGAGGCAGAGGGTCGTGTTGTGTTACAGTCGGGTCACATACTGTCTTTACATCTTCACTTAAGATGGTAAAAGGGTCTTCTTCTGTGGTGGTTTCACTTTAATGGAAACCAAACGAGTGTGGAGGTTTAAGAGGAAGGAGAGAACATCATGTGTGTGGTTTGTGTGTTTTTGTTCATCAACTAACACAAATGAAATAAAGTTCTGTGGCTTTGAACAGTGAAGAGGTTTAAGTCTCTGACCACATGTTGCTTGTCATCCACTGTGTGTGTTTTTACAGCAGGCTGAACTCAGATTCCTCCAAACTGAATCAGAGGTCAGTTACTCAGGGCACCATTCAGAGACGATGATTCGGTTTCACTGTGAGAATGTTTCTTGTCTTCGTCACTTTCTAAATGTTAAAACCAGAAACTGAATGGTTCTAAAACAATGTTTAATATTTGGCACACAGGCAGGTCTGATATATCACTCACAGTAGTTTTATTCCACAGAAACTCTGCTTTACACTCACTTCTTTCTCAAATGATAAATATCATAAAGGATTAACAAGAGATTTCTGGTCTGCTGAGAGAGCTCATATAGACAGGTGTGCACCTCTCCAAATCATGTGCAATCAATTGTACTGCCCACAGATGGACCCCAATTAATGCGAAGAAACATCTCGGAGATGACCACGAGAAATGGAAGAAACCCAAGATCAATTTTAAATCACAGCAAAGAGTCTGAATAATTGTGTCACTGTTAAATCTCTAGGGCTGCTCCCCAAGGCCAACGAAATGTTAGTCAGCCAAGGTGATATGTAAACTCATCTTCATTGGTCGACTACAAACATGACGTATCATGTGAAACATGGAAGTAGCTACATGCCCATTAGCCCACAGCGTCATTAACAGGCGGCTCGCTCAGTGTGTGACGTGCACTTGGAGATAAAGCCGGATGATGGTGTCACTTGAGACTCAGCTGGTCAAATCGCCGGGCTGGTTTGAAACATAAAGCACATCATCTATTTCGACTGCAGGCAGCGTCTTTGTTATATCGCTCCTGCAATTTCTGCCATGAGCCAACATATAGTATGAGTCTTTTATAAATGAGCAACCAAAAAACATTTTTAGCTGACAACTGTATTTTAAGTCCCACTCAGTCTGGTTTTAGACAAGGGCAAAGTACAGTAACGGCTGTAACTTGTGTTACAAATGATATCAACACTGCCTTAGATAATAAAAAGTCTTGTGCCGCATTATTCATTGATTTATCTAAAGCATTTGACACTGTTGACCATCATCTTCTTCTGCAAAGACTACAAAGCATAGGTTTCAATAGCACTGTGTTAAATTGATTTTCTAATTTCTTGAGTGGTAGAACTCAGTGTGTGGCTGTAGATAACTGTACCTCTTCCTTACTAGCAGTAAAATGGGTGTCCCCCAAGGATCGGTTTTGGGTCCTATTTTATTTTCTAGTTCTATAAATGATTTAGCTCTAACAAAAGCTCATCTTTATGCAGATGACACAATATTGTACACCTCTGCTACATCATTGCAAGAGGCAACTACTTACAGTCTGCCTTTAATCAGGTACAAAAATCCCTTGTAGGTTTAAAGTTGGTATTAAATGCTAAAAAAAAACCCAAAATCCATGATTTTCACACCCTCACGTTTTCCTCCTGATTATGAGATTTTAAGGCAAAATGGTACTCGAATAGAGAGGGTAACCTCCTACAAATACCTAGGTATTGGGCTGGATGACAAATTATCCTTTGGGTCCATATTGAGAGTCTTTTAAAAAAAACTCAGACCTAAGTTAAGTTTTTACTTTAGAATAAAGAGATGCTTTACTCAGCAAGGAAACGATTGGTGCAGAGCACATTCTTATCAGTGTTAGATTATGGTGACCTAATGTAGATGCATTCTTCTTCCTCTTTATTAAAAGAACTAGATGTTCTAAATCATTCAGCCTCGCGTTTTGTTACAGGTGCAGCAGCCAGGACTCACCATTGCACTCTGTATGAAATGGTGCAATGGACCTCTCTATCCCTGAGAAGGAAATTTCATTTGTTACTTTTTATTGCAAAAGCACTAATGGGTTAATTACCTCTCTACATTTTAAATCTGCATACACATCATACTAGTGTTTACAGCACATGTTCATCAGAAAAAATACTATTAACTGCTCCTTCAACAAGAACAGAGCTCGGTAAAGCAGCTTTCTCTTCATATGGACGACACGTCTGAAGTGAACTCCAAAACACTTTAAATCTGGAGTCACTTCCACCTTTCAACATATTTAAAAACCTTTTAAAATCAACCATGACTGAACAGTGTCACTGCTTCAGGTGCCTTTCAACAGTATGTCTGTTTTACCTTGTTATGTGTCTTACTGAGCGTAATGTGTTCTCATTGACTTTGTGTTCTACTATGTTTAGTATGTGTCTATTGTCTTGTCTTTTGTGTACTTGTAACTGTTGCCGCCAGTCTTGACTAGGACGTTACTGTAACTTAATGGGACCCTTCCTGGTTAAATAAAGGTTAAATAAAATAAATAAATATACACCAATATGATCTGTC